>BLSH010291950.1:1488629-1530128 GCA_018402905.1 Glandirana rugosa | reverse complement strand
GTTTCCTTTACCCTCGTAAAATATGTTCACCGAATTGTCGGTGAAATTCCGGGTCAAGTGTGACCACGATGTTCGTGAGGCTGAAACTCTCGTGCTCAGCGTACTGTAAATTTTTAGTTACAGAGGGATACTCACGACATAAATGACCAGGCTGAACACAGCCAGGTTGTAAACTTTTACAAGGACGTGATGAAACCTGTCTGAACCCAGGTTAAAGTCCGGTGACTTACAATAAATTGGTGAATTCCTGGCCTTCCTAAAGGTCGAAATCCTGGCCTCGGGAAAAACGCTAAGCCGTGACGCAGCGAAATTGACTGTTAACGCGCCAGCACGCTGCAACATGGGTCGTCGCACGACCGCGCAATTGTCAGTTAAAGCGACGCAGTGCCGAATCGCAAAAAGGGCTCCGGTCCTAAAGCTGGAAATCCTTCCGGTCCTTAAGTGGTTAAATAACATTCAGTGGCCTGAAATTGGACCCAAGTCTGTCCAAAGTAGTGCAGGAACATTTTCAAATGTTGGACCGACACAAGTCGGACCAGTAAATACAGCACTCATAGGGAGACATTGATTTTTAAATGTCATGCGACTCGTGCTCTCAAAGTCGGAGTGCTTGTAGCACCAGTGTGAACTGGGCCTTAAAGTGGCTGTTAAGCCACTTGTATAAAATGCTCCCATTTCCTTTGTATTATCACAATAAGTTACCCTGTGCCTGTGTTATATCATATATATACTTATCTGTACTGATATCACACAGGCTTCCTAGGATCAGTTATAGTTTTTCTCTCTCCTCTGCTCATCAAAGAATTCCTGAGGGTGGGGCCGAACACTGCTGCTGAGGCCAGCTGGAGAGGAGAGTCGTGTGTAGGAAGCCAGAGTGTTATCTGTACAGATAAGAATATTTATGATATAACACCTGACACAAGCAAACTTATTGTTCTAATACAGAGGGCCTGGTGGCTTTAAAAGTTAGTTATGAGAGCAGAGAAGAGACTCTAGTACTGACAGGGAGAGGGAGGGGGAGAAGGGGAGAGCTGAAGACAGGCAGAGGAGAATAGAAGAGCTGCTAGTGACACAGACTGCACAGACCACGGGCTCTCAGGATCAGCTAATATGGTAGGGGAGTCAGCGCTCAGAGGGGAAGTCATGACCTGGCATTATAAAAGAGGAATTTTAGGGGATACAGAGGGATAATTTAAAAAGCAAAAGCACTATGCTGCTAATTGCACATTAAAGAGACCGGAGCAACATTTTTTTGGGGGGTTAACAAATGCTTTTGGCATTTTGATATGTACATATCCACTGCTTGCATCAGGGTTGAGGGCTTTCAAAGGAGTACTGAAGCAGGGTGCTGTGATGTTTTTAGAATGCACAGCACCCTGCTGACCCCTCTCACCGGCCATGATCTGCCTGCATTGCATAGAAACCCCATGGCATAGATAACATCACTGTGTCTACAATAAGGTATGAAATTAAACCAGAAAGGTTTTATTTAAAAAAATGTATTAGTATGTCAATGATGGGGGAATTGAGGAACCAGAGAAGCCAAAATATAAGCAGATGAAAAGTCAGCTTTGAACATTTTCAAGATATCGCTTGGCCAGGATGGTTGAAAACCCTCATAGGCAACCTCGGATGCCAAGATTAGGGGCTCAGACCTTATGATCCATACCTGCATTCGCTTATTACTATACCAGATATTGGAGAATGACCAGAAACAGCTGACTAACAGAAGAGAGTAAAGCCTCATACACATGGTTCGATTGTCGTATGACCACGCTTCTGATTTTTGGCAAAAGCGTGTGCCCATGATTTTGTAAAGCGTAATGACTATACGAAAATTGTCATTCAACAAAGGCGAACGTAGTGACGTACTAGGAGAGTATAAAGAGCAAGTTCATTTTTGGTTGTGCCACCCTTTGGTCCGCTTCCGCTAATTTCGCTATTAAAAAGATGATAATGTGCGCTGCATTTCGTAATTTCAATTGCCGCTTCATGAATGTTAATTGTGAATTACGATCGCCAGTTTACACTGAATAGGCGTGTTTGTACTTTCGACTTTTGTGTGTCACAAAATTTCTGTACACACCATCCGAAAATCGGATGTGGCATCGTTGACAGACAAACATTTACAAGTCTGCACATCCAGCTGTTATCTGACAAAAGAAGCAAATCGGCTGTCGAAAGGAACATACTAACGGTAAGAATTTCAAACGACAGGCTGTCGAACAACAATTCCCATCCCAATTTCACATTGTGCGTACGGGCCTTAAGACAAAACTAGTTTATCATCAGGCTTAAACAGAAAGAGGGGCCAAATTTAGAACTCAAACAACTAATTTATTACTCTGTGAACCAAAGCACTATGAGAAACTAATTGATGAGTTAGCAATTTTATTATATCTTACAGATGAGCTGAAAACCCCTTTTTGAGCACTGAAATGTTTCCAGAACACATGGCAAGTCAAGTTGCTTTTTAATTATTAATATCAGATGCAAGAAATTAGCTATGGTAACAATAGGGAGTTAGGGACAACTAAAATTGGGCATGGCCTGAAATCTTCATAGAGGGAGTACTGTAAATATCCCAAAAGCAACAAAGGATTGAAGAGCTAATTATTGTACACAATGTTTAGTAACCAAGAAAGTTATTTGTGCCATTGGGTGGTATCTACATCCATTGTAAGTGGCAATATAAAGAAAATAATTAAATTAAATAGGACTTTAAGAGCACCTTATACATATGACATCAGATATTGTATCCTTTTAAAAACATACATCTTTTTTTTGTTTGAAAACTGACAGTTTTATTAAGTTTCAACAGTAAAAACAGAAAGATACAAAACAATATACAGGACAAGAGCCAATAAGCGCCCATTGACATCGCAATCACATGAAAAAATTGGAACAAGACACAGAATTCCTGTAACTTCCTGAAAATATACAATGACATCAGATCGAATGATCACCACCACAGTGGCAGTAGTACTACCACATCACAACTGCGTAATGGCATGTAGCTGAGTAGGGGAGAACATTGAAATGAGCACAATGGTAAAAACAAAAACAAAAAAAAAGGAAAAGGAAGAGAAGAAATGGTTAAAGAGCATCCACCCACACCAGGACTCCCCCCCAGAAACTAAGGTCACCGTCCACACAAGGCGTCACCAATTTAAGGAGATTTCAGGTTAAAGGGGATTCTAACAGATCCCACAATTCCCAAACCCAGTTATGGGCATCAAGAGTTTCGTTCATTGAAGCGGTCAGGTTTTCCACCTGTTTCACATCTCGGATCCTGGAGTGTAACTCAACCATAGAGGGAGGTTCTCGTTTCTTCCACTTAAGAGCATCATGCAGCAGTTAATACGTTCACATGAAGCCTTCTAGCCAGTTTACAGAAAGAGGGGGTGAAAGGCCCAAAAGGAAGGTTTTAGGATTAAAAGGAACCCAGGGTCCAAAGATCAGCCCAAATATACCCCCAGCTTGTCATGAATTTTTGGATGTCTTTGACTAGAAAAAAGCTGAATCACTTCCTCCACACCAGCCATATGATTGTCCATTCGAATTGCTACCAGGCGCAGAGGTTCCATTTGGAGGGATATTTTCGTTATCCGAAACAAAACTAAAGACCCTACATTAATACATCGACAAGAATCTGGAAAAGGGGTTCATTCGCCCTTCCTCCTCTTCAGCCGGTGCAGGGATCTTCTTTGTACAAAAGAAAGACCATACCCACAGGCTCTGTGTGGACTATAGAGAGATTAACAAAATTACTATCAAGAACCGTTATCCTCTGCCTCTCATGTCTGAACTCTTTCAGAGATTCCGTGATGCCCAGCTCTTCACAAAACTGGACTTACAAGGAGCATACCACCTTGTGCGCATCCGTTAGGGTGATGAGTGGAAAACGGCCTTTCGCACACACTTTGGGCACTATTTTATTTAGTTATGCCATTCGCACTTTGTAATGCCCCAGCCACTTTTCAGTACTTCGTAAACGATATCTTCAGAGAATACCTGGACTACGTCATGATTGTTTACTTCGATGATATCCTCATTTTCTCCGTTACCCTGGAACTACACAGAATCCACGTTAAAAAAGTCTTGCTTACACTAAGAAAATATGGATTGTACGCAAAGGCGGAGAAATGCGAGTTTGAAAAAACTTCCATTAAATTCCTCGGTTTAATCATCTCTACAGTTGGCGTGGCCATGGATCCTCACAAAAGTGTCAGCGGCTGCTGTTCTGGCCGCGCTTGATCCGCTTCAGACATAGATTGCAAACAGCAACGGTGCTGTCAGTTACCTGGTTGGAGGCTGAAATGCACTGAGGGCTTCCCGTGAAGCTAGGCGCAGAGCGCCCCCTGAAGGTGAGAACCGGGGTCCCTGTGCCTGGAGAGGCAGGGGTCACCGGCTGTGGTGGGCTGATGAGATGACTGCGATGCAGGCTGTAATCAGGAGACACTGCTGGGCTGATGTCCCTCAGTGGCGCCAGGAAGCGTATGGCAGCAGAAAGGTAGCCAAGAGCGTGGTTTAAAGCCGAGCCATAGGTCATGCACTGAATGTCAATCAGGCAGAGTCAGTAGCAAGCTGGGTCATACACTGGTAGTATATAGAGGCAAAATCCAAAAGCAGGCCAAGAATCAAACACAGATCAGTTGCAGGAGAGAGGTAACTGGAACAAACCAAAGGTCAAGCCGGGTAAGCAGATCAGAATGGACAGGGCAAGCCGGGTCGGTATCAGTCAAGCAGAATAAGATACTGGAACACAGGAAAATGCAGGGAAGCTGAAGATCATCCAGCAACTAATGGTTCTTTCCACTGGCTTTAAATAGGGCACTGGGCGCCAACATCTGTCGCGTATTGTAAACGATCTGGCGCACGCGCATGCCCACTGGTGCACAATCTCCTACGGCCATTCTAGATCTTGCATGTTCCTACGTGCCAAAGGAGAATGACTGTGGTGTGGTCCTCCACGGACCCTTCTCTGACAGTGCCCCCCCAAGAAGCAGCCCCCGGATGCCCAAACAGGCTTGCTTTTCAGGGTGTCTGTTGAAAAATTCATGCACAAGCCTTGGGGCATGGACATGTCTTGCTGGTTCCCAGGAGTTCTCCTCAGGATCATACCCTTTCCATTTTATGAGGAATTGGGCTTGTCTACCTCTTCTTCGGCAGTCCAGAATAGCCTCTACCTTAAATTCCTCTTCCTTGCCCACCATGACGGGAGGAGGTGGAGGCCCTTCTTGACCTGTAAAGGGATTGGCAATGACTGGTTTTAGCAGAGAAATATGGAAAATTGGGTGGATTTTATAAGAGCTTGACAGAGCGAGTTCAAAGGCCACAGGGTTTACTTCTTTCTTGATACTGAAAGGGCTGATGAATCTAGGACCCAGCTTTCTCGAAGGGCAGGACAATTTAAGGTTAGTAGTAGAAAGCCAGACTTTGTCACCAACCTTTAATGCAGGACCCTCTCTCTTCTTCTTGTCGTAATATCTTTTGTAGCCTTCCTGTGCTTTTTGCATAGTCTGCTGCAAAACTTGACAATTTTCCTGGATAAAGGTTATCCTGTCCTGCACTGCTGGTACTGCTGTTTCTTGTACCGTGTTGGGTAAGAAAGAAGGGTGAAATCCATAATTTGCCCAAAACGTTGACTGATTGGTTAAAGTGTTTATGGAATAATTGTATGCAAACTCAGCACAAGGGTGTAAAGAGACTCAGTTATCCTGTGAATATGTAGAGAAACAATGGAGGTATTGTTCCAATGTTTGATTTGTTCTCTCTGGCAATTGCTCTGCAGGTGATAGGCAGATGATAGGCAGATCTTAATGTTCAAGGCCTTACAGAGAGCCCTCCAGAATCTAGAGGTGAATTGAACCCCTCTATCAGAGACAATGCTATCAGGCAGACCGTGTAATTTTACAATCCCCTTGATAAAGACAAGGACTGTATCCATTGCAGAGGGAGTACCAACCATGGGCAAAAAGTGGGCCATCTTTGATAGGCAGTCGACCACTACAAGGATAGTGGAAAATCCTTCTGAAGGGGGCAGCTATACAATAAAGTCCATTGACAACATTTTCCAAGGGTGTTCTGGAACCGGCAATGGTCTTAACAGACCTCAAGCTTATTTGTAACTTCCCTTACTTCTGGCACAGCACCTCAAACACCCACATCATAAAACAAGGCAGACTTCTCCTTGCTCCTCATCTGTGACCTCAACCACTACTATACCTCCAGTCCTCTCAAAAGCCTGAGAGGAATGAAGGCATAGCAATGGGTGCCACACATACTTGCAGCCAATATGCTAGCAGTACACCACCAGTTGATTTCAGCAGGCAGATTACCCTACCCCAGTTGCTGAACCGTAAAAAAAATACTGTCCCAGCCATCCACATGCTCAGCATCTAAATGCTAGCTTGGCCAAATTGCTAGCACTGCAACTGCTGCCTTTTCAGCTGGGAGACTCTGCCCCCCTTTAATGAATTTGTGGAATGTGCTGTACCATGGTGGCAGGTTCCAAAAAGGAATGTATTTTCATGTAAGGCCATTCAAGCTCTCTACCACCATGTGGAAGACAATGATTTGGCCTTTTTGGACAGGGAGGTCAGCAACAAGGTTCATATTACCGCTGACACATGGCCCTGCAGACATGGTCAGGGATGTAACCTTTCCTTCATGGCGCACTGGGTAACTCTGCTGGCAGTTGGGAAGGATGCAGGACAGGGTTCAGTGTTGGAGCTAGGTAGGTCCGCCACCACGCCTCCAAAAAAATGTTGGTGATTCTGCCACATCTGCTTCCCCCATTCCCTCCTCTTCTTCTTCCTCTGTGGCCTCTTCTGCAGAAGTGTTCTTTGAACCAGCAGTGCTCCCTAAGCGTTCAAGGGGTTACGCAAGCAGTCAGGCTAAAAGATGCCATGCGGTGCTTAAGTTGGTCTGTCTAGGGGACAGGAGCCACACAGGTGAAGAGATTCTGTCAGCTCTGTGGGGCAGGCTCAGAGGTGGTTGACGCCACAGCAGCTTGAGCCAGGAATGGTTGTATGCGACAATGGCACCAACCTTCTCTCTGCCTTCTGACAGGGACACTTGACACGTGTTTCCTGCTTTGCACATGTCCTGAATTTAGTGGTGCAGTTTCTTTACCAGGTACCCAGGCTTACCAGATATTCTGAGGCAGGCCAGAAAAGTCTGTGGTAATTTCCGGCGGTCATACAATGCCAGTGCTCGGCTGGTTGACATTCAGTGGGAATTCAACCTGCTCACCAACCACCTCATTTGTGACATGCCCACCAGATGGAACTCAACATTGGCAATGCTGCAGCAGCTGCATGCACTGCAGAGGGCCATCAATGAGTATGGCACCAGGACAGGCTGAGGGGAGCTTGGCTTCTTTTCGCTATGCCAGTGACTACTCATCAAGGATGCATG
The DNA here is from genome assembly GCA_018402905.1 of Glandirana rugosa. Taxonomy (NCBI): domain Eukaryota; kingdom Metazoa; phylum Chordata; class Amphibia; order Anura; family Ranidae; genus Glandirana; species Glandirana rugosa. Next base: position 1,522,706 of record BLSH010291950.1, on the reverse strand, counting down.
CACTGTCCTGTCACCATTTGAGAAGGCCACAAGGATGGCGAGCCGTGACAATGCATGCTTCAGTGACACTGTCCCTCTAGTCTTCCTGCTGTTGCTCACGCTTCGTGGAATCATGGACAGAGCACTTGAGGCAGAACAGCGGGAGGAAGAGGGGGACTTCTTTTCCTCTCCCCTTTATGCAGATAGCATTTCTGCAGGGCCACCAAACACACAGGAAGAAGAGGAGGAGGAGGAGGATTGTGTCAGCATGGATGTAGAGGATAACACACAGCAGTATTCTAGGGATGGTTTTCAGTCCCCAGAAACCCAAGGAGTTGTACGTGGCTGGGAGGAGGTAGTTCCTGACAATGTCATCCTCAGTGACCCAGAGGACTCTCATGTCTCCTCAAACTTATGCTGCATGGCCTCCCTGATTCTGCAAAGCCTGCGAAAAGACCTGAGGGTCCGTGGTATCAAGGAGAGGGATCATTACTGGCTAGCAAAAATTCTTGATCCACATTACAAAGGTAAAGTAGCAGATCTCATCCTGCCTTCGCAGAGGGAGCAGAGGATGAAACATCTTCAGGATGTTTGTGCAACACCTTTCCAGACCCTGGGAGGTTACCATTTCCTGGTACTGGACAACGTGTTTCTGAGGCTTCCTTCGGTCAGAGGAAGAGCGGTAGAGAAGGTGGCCGGCTGACTGATGCCTTTAAACAATTCTTCAGTCCTCAGTGCCCAGGGCTGATAGGTTCAAAGGTTCAAGCAACCATTGGCAGCATCTGCATTATATGGTGCTGGAATATCTAGGGACAAGAGCAGACTTGGAGACCTTTCCAACTGAGCATCCACTGAGCTATTGGGTCTTGAGGATGGACCACTGGCCGGAACTTTCTCAATTGAGCTACTGGCCTGACCTGCATCCAGAGTGCTTTCTGAACGGACATTCAGTGCTGCTGGAGGGTTCATAACGGACCAAAGAGTGTGCCTGTCCACAGACTCAGTTGATAGGCTCACATTTATAAAAATGAATTAGTCCTGGATCAGCAACTATCAAGCCCCTGATGCTGATGTAACTGATTGAATTTGCTAGGGATCTGGGATCCCTTGAAGACTGTCTATGCTGCCTATCCTATTCCTCCTGAATCCTGATAATGCTAGCTTCCAACAATATTTTGGGTTTAGGGCACCACCAACACCCAAGTCCCAATTTTTCTGCACCTGTTTAACCACTTCCACACTGCCTACCGTATATTCACGGGCAGTGTGGATGTGTCCCGCGAATCGCCGTAAATAAGCGACGATTTGCGGGTGGCCGCTAGGGGGCGCACGCGCCACCGTACTCCTGAGGCGTGTGCCTGCGGCTTGGGCGGACCCGATGTCCCCCGGCAAGCCGCGATAAGCGGCCACAGCAAAAGAATGGGGAACCGCCAATGAAAACATGGCGGTTCCCCGCTCTGTTATTGGGGGCATAGGAGATCTACTGATCCCTGTCACTGGGGTCAGTTAGATCTCTCATGCTCATTGTAGTCCAGCTCCCCCAAAGTTAGAACACGCCTAGGGAACACAGTTAACCCCTAGATCTCCCCCTGCAGATGAACCCCTTCACTGCCAATGACATTTATACAGTAATCAGTGGATATTTACATTTCTGATTACTGTATAAATGTCATTCGTCCCAAAAATGTGTCAAAATGGTCCGACATGTCCGCCCCAATATCACAGTACCGCTAAAAATCGCAGATCACCGCCATTACTAGTAAAAAATAAAGAAAAAATAAAAACCCCAGAAATGAATTCTCCGTAAACGCAGCCATTTTTGCGCAAACCAATCAATAAACGCTGATTGCGATTTTTTTTTACCCAAAATATGAGGAAGAATATAAATCGCCAAAACCGATGTTTTTTTAGATTTTTTTTGGATTTGTATTTCAGCAAAAAGTAAGAAAAAACGTTTTTTTTTGCAAAATTGTCGTTCTTCTTTTGTATATAGTGGTGATCAGAAATGACGCAGAGGCGATCAAATACCACCAAAAGAAAGCTCTATTTGTGGGAAAAAAAAGGATGCAAATTTAGTTTGGGTAAAACGTCGCACGACTGCACAATTGTCAGTTAAAGTGGCGCAGTGCCGAATCGCAAAAAGTGCTCTGGTCCTAACCTGGGAAATCCGTCCAGGGCTGAAGTGGTTAACAGGGACATGCTTTTACAATTTTTTTAATAATTTTCAATAGCAGGACCAGTTCCTGTGCCCAACAAGAGTAACTGTGAGGGGTTACAGTGTTCTGCCACCACCAACACCCAAGGCCCAATTTTTCTGCACCTGATGCTGATGTCACTGATGGAATTTGCTAGGGATCTGGGATCCCTTGAAGACTGCCTATGCTGCCTGTCCTATTCCTCCTGAATCCTGATGATGCTAGCTTCCAACAATATTTTGGGCTTAGGGCACCACCAACACTCAAGGCCCAATTTTTCTGCACCTGTTTAACAGGGGAATGTCATTACACTTTTTAAAATAATTATCAACAGCAGGACACATTCCTGCACCCAACAAGAGTAACTGTGAGGGGTTACAGTGTTTTGTACCACCAACACCCAAGGCCCAATTTTTCTTCACCTGTTTAACAGGGGCATGTCATTACAATTTTTGAAATAATTTTCAACAGCAGGGCCCGTTTCTGCACCCAACAAAAGTAACTGTGAGGGGTTACATTGTTCTGCCACCACCAACACCCAAGGCCCAATTTTTCTGCACCTGTTTAACATTACAATTTTTTATAGCGTGCAGACCTGTAGTATATATAATACAGTTCAGACTATATGGTGCAGTCAGTGTAGTATATATAACAGAGTGTATTGCAGTGGTTATGGGGAACCCTATGACAGAATTAGGAAAACAAACAGCATGGGGTCCCCCAAAATCCATACCGGGCCCTTCGTGTCTAGTATGGATTTTAAGGGGAACCCTGTGCCAAAATTTTTTTTAAAATAGCGTAGGGGACCCCCCAAAATTCAAACCTGGCCCTTTGGGGCTGGCATGGATTTTAAGGGGAACCCTGCACTAAAATAAAAACAAATGGCATGGTGGTCCCCCCAAAAATCTATGCCAGATCCTTATCTGAGCATGCAATCTGGCAGGTCAGGATAGGGAGGGGACGAGTGAGCACCCCCCTCCTAAACCATACCAGGCCACATGCCCTCAACATGGGGAGGGGGCTTTGGGGTCCCCCCAAAGCACCTTGTCTCCATGTTGAAGGGGAAAAGGGCCTCTTCCCGACAACCCTGCCCAGTGGTTGTTGGAGTCTGCGGGCAGGGGGCTTAACGGAATCTGGAAGCCCCCTTTAACAAGGGGGCCCCCAGATCCCGACCCCCCCATGTGAATGAGTATGGGGTGCATTGTACCCCTACCTATTCACTAAAAAAGGAGTGTAGTGTTACAAAAAACATTAGGCAGTTTTTGACACGTCCTTTATTAAAAACATCTTATTCTTCCCCTGCATCTTCTTCTTTCTTCCTCCGGTCTTCCTCCATCTTCTCCTTCCATGCTTCTTCTTCTGGTCTTCTCCTTTTTCTATCGGTCTTCCTCTGCTTCTCCTTTCATCGTCTTCTTCTTCTTCTTCCTCCACTCCCGCTGCCGACCAGAGGCGACTCCCAGAATGGGCGGTCTTCAGTTTGACTGTTATTTTATAGGTAAAGGAGGCGCCATCCGGTGACATAAACGGATGACCGCACCCCCTCTGATGTCACAAAAAAAGCCATGGACTCCCCCCAAAAACAATACCAGGCCCTTTGGGTCTGGTATGGATTTTAAGGGGAACCCTGCACCAAAATTTAAAACAAAATTTGTGTTAAAACAAAATGCGTGGGGGTCCCCCAAAGTCCATACCAGGCCCTTTGGCTCTGGTATGGATTTTAAGGGGAGCCCCACACCAAAATTGTTTTTAAAAATGTCATATAAAATTGCAGCAGCTTAAATGTATTGCCGGTTCACTGCAATATTGATTAAAAATCACTGAAAAAAATGCGTGGGGGTCCCCCCCAGTCCATAAAAGGGCCTGGTTTGGATTTTGGGGGACCTCCACGCAAATTTTTTCAGTGATTTTTAATCTATATTGCAGCGAACCGGCAATACATTTAAGCTGCGGCAATTTTATATGACATTTTTCCTTTATAAATTTAATTTTGCTCCGGCACTGTTCTAGACAATGCACAGATGCACCACTTTACAGGCAGACTAAGGGGACCCCCCAGGCACGATATATAAAGGAATACTTATTTTTTATTTTTTAACTTTAACCACTTCCGTACCGCCGGACATCATATGACGTCCTTGGGTTTGAATGGAGCCTGCAGCTGCCCCCCCCCTCGCCGCTTTCCGGTCATCTTCGTCGCTTACCGGACCCGCCGGCAGCGGCGGAGATGATCCGATCCGTCTCCCCCAGTGTCCCACTCGGCTCCATAACACGGCGGGGCGGAAATTACGTCAGAAGTCACGTCCTCCCAAAGCTCTTAAAGGGCCCATTTTTTTTTTTGGGCTGTCATTTTTTTCAGTTTTTTTTTATTGCATTTTAGTGTAAATATGAGATGTGAGGTCTTTTTGACCCCAGATCCCATATTTAAGAGGACCTGTCATGCTTTTTTCTATTACAAGGAATGTTTACATTTCTTGTAATAGGAATAAAAGTGATCATTTTTTTGTTAAAAAAGAACAGTGTAAAAATAAAAAGTAAAAAGCAAAATAAATAATTAAAAAAAAAATTTAAAGCGCTCCGTCCCGCCGAGCTCGCGCGCAGAGGCGAACACATACATAAGTCCCGCCCACATATGAAAACGGTGTTCAAACCACACATGTGAGATATCACCGCGATCGTTAGAGCAAGAGCAATAATTTTAGCACTAGACCTCCTCTGTAGCGCAAAACTGCAAACTTGTAGAATTTTTTAACCGTCGCCAATGGATATTTTTAAGTTGCAAAGTTTGTCGCCATTCCACGAGCGGACGCAAATTTGAAGCATGACATGTTGGGTATCATTTTACTCGGCGTAACATTATCTTTCACAATATGGAAAAAAATTGGCCTAACTTTACTGTTTTCTTATTTTTTAGCTAAAAAACGGAATTTATTAAAAAAAAAAGCACGCTTGGAAGACCGCTGCGCAAATACGGTGTGACATAAAGTTTAGCAATGACCGCCATTTTATTCTCTAGGGTGTTAGAAAAAAAATATATAATGTTTGGGGGTTCTAAGTAATTTTATAGCAAAAAAACCTGTTTTTAACTCGTAAGCACAGAATTAAAAAAACAGGCTTAGTCTTGAAGTGGTTAAACATTAAAATCACTGCTTCTGAAAAAACTATTGTTTTAAAAACTTTTTTTTTGCATTGATACCTGCCCCCTAGGGCAGTACCCGGGTTCCCATACACTTTTTATGACAATAATTTGCATATAAGCCTTTAAAATTAGCACTTTTGATTTTTAATGTTTGTGTCCCATTGACGTTAATAGGGTTTGCATGTTCGCACAAACGTATTGCCTGTTCGCAGTGTTCTGGTGCAAACCGAGGGGTGTTCGGCCCACCCCTAGTAACCAACTATGTCACCACACATGCCAAAATTGTGCTCGCGGCTCTGAGTTCTGGCCAGAGATGATTGGGTTAATAGATTAAGCTGTACATTCTCGTGTTGGTGGAGACACCGCAATATGTGAGTGCCTTTTTTACTTTTTAAATAAAATAATAATATAGATGATTTTACACTATGGACGTTTCTCTTTCTTATCTTCCTCCTTCATGTGATTATTGAATATATGGAAGCTTCTACCGTTTAATTGCTTTGTGGAGTGGAAACAGCAGCTGTGAAGTGGATCTTGTTTTTGGTTGAATGTGCAGTAGCTGGTTTATAATTTACCTAGTGATATTGGGGAAGGATTGCACTGGGTGGTTGATGTACACCTGAAAATAGTTCTGAAGAGTCACATCACAGCATTTTTTACTTTTTTCCTGCATTAAATATATGGACTTTGTTTTTTGCACACTTGTTTACTTGTATTTTTGCACATTTATGTGAAGATTGTGGATTGCACAGTACAGTATATTGCACCAGCACTTTAATTTATATGAATTTAATAATATTATTTGTTTTGCATATACAGTATCTCACAAAAGTGTGTACACCCCTCACATTTTTGTAAAAATGTTACTATATTGTTTCATGTGGCAACACTGAAGAAATGACACTTTGCTACAATGTAAAGTAGTGAGTGTACAGTTTGTATAACAGTGTCAATTTGCTGTCCCCTCAAAATAACTCAGCACATAGCCATTAAAGTCTAAACTGCTGGCAACAAAATTGAATACACCCGTAAGTGAAAATGTCCAAATTGGGCACAATTAGCCATTTTCCCTTACTGGTGTCATGTGACTCGTTAGTGTAACAAGTTCTCAGGTGTGAATGGGGAGAAGGTGTGTTCAATTTGGTGTTATCGCTCTCATTCTGTCATACTGGACACTGGAAGTTCAACATGGCACCTCATGGCAAAGAACTCTCTGAGGATTTGAAAAAAATAATTATTGTTGTACATAAAGATGGCCTAGGCTATAAGAAGATTGACAAGACCCTGAAACTGAGCTGCAGCATGGTGGCCAATACTATACAGAGATTTAACAGGACAGTTTTCACTCAGAACAGGCCTCGCCATGGTCGACCAAAGAAGTTGAGTGCACATGCTCAGCGTCATATCCAGAGGTTGTCTTTGGGAAATAGACGTATGAGTGCTGCCAGCATTGCTGCAGAGGTTGAAGGGGTGGGGAGTCAGATTGTCAGTGCTCAGACTATACGCCGCACACTGCATCAAATTGGTCTGCATGGCTGTCCGGCTCCGGATATGAGGTTGAGCATGTGCATTCAACTTCTTTGGTCGACCATGCGAGGCCTGTTCTGAGTGGAACCTGTCCTGTTAAACCGCTGTATGGTCTTGGCCACCGTGCTGCAGCTCAGTTTCAGGGACTTGTGAATCTTCTTATAGCTTAGGCCATCTTTGTGTAGAGCAACAATTCTTGTTTTCAGATCCTCAGTGCATTGATTTTAATGATGCTTAACCACTTCCCGCCTGGCGCATTGACAAATGACGTCCGGGCCGGTGGTTCATTATCCTGACTGGACGTCTATTGACGTCCTCAGGATAATCCGCGATCGCGCGCCCCACCGCATTACAGACCAAGGTAAAAGGCTTAGATCCAAAGCTTTTTACCATGTGATCAGCCTTGACCAATCACGGCTGATCACAGTGTAAATAGGAAGAGCCGTTTATCGGCTTTTCCTCTGCTCAGGTCTGCAGACCTGAGCAGCGGAGAGCCGATCGGCTGCTCTCCTGACAGGGGGGGGGCTGCGCTGAATGTTTATCAGTGCAGCCACCCTCAGGATCACCCCCACTGGACCACCAGGGAGCCGGATCAGGACCACAAGGGAGCCCCCCTCCCAGGCATCACAATGAGGCCGCCCAGGACCACCAGGGAAGGCGCACAGAGGCCGCCCAGGACCACCAGGGAGCCCCCACTAGACCACCAGGTAAGGGCAATATTATTCACTGTAGGGATGGCACTGTGCCCATGTATGATGCCTGCCAGTGCCATCCCTAACAGTGCTTGTTGCACCAGTGCCCACCACTGCCACCTATAAGTGACCACCTGTGCCACCTATCAGTGCCCACCTGTGCCACCTAAAAGTGCCCACCTGTGCCACCTAAAAGTGCCCCCTATCAGTGCCCATCAGTGCCCAGTGCCACTTATCAGTGCCGCCTAGGAGTGTCTATCAGTGCCGCATATCAGTGCCATGTATCAGTGCCCATCAGTGTTGCTTGTCAGTGCCGCCCATCAGTGCTGCATATTCGCCCCATCATCAGTGCAACCTTATCAGTGCCACCTCATCAGTGCCAATCTGTACTGCCTCATCAGTGCCCGTCAGTGTAGCCTCATCAGTGCCCATCAGTGTAGCCACATCAGTCCCATCAGTGAAGGAGAAAATGTACTTTATACAAATTTTTGTGACAGAGACAAAGAAAACATTTTTTTTTCAGAATTTTCGGTCTTTTTTTGTTATAGCGCAAAAAAATAAAAACCACAGGGGTGATCAAATACCACCAAAAGAAAGCTCTATTTGTGGGAACAAAATAATAAAAATGTTGTTTGGGTACAACGTCGCACGACCGCGCAATTCTCATTCGAATCGCAACAGCACTGAAAACTGAAAATTGGTCTGGGCAGGAAGTGTTCTAAGTGCATGGTATTGAAGTGGTTAAAGAGAAACAATAAAAATAAATAAAATTAATATAGTGCCTGGGTCCCCTTACTCTGCCTGTAAAGTGGTGCATCTGTACCGTGTATAGAACCTGCTGCAGCAAAACTGACATTTACATTGATTTTCCCTGCAAGCTTTCTTTATTTTATAATCAACGGCTTGGCAAGCCAGTTTGTATGATGAGGCCAGAATTTAGTGCACTTAGTACTAAGATTAGGGTAAAAACAAAGAAGGCGCCGCCTTAACAATTTTATCCATGTCAAAAGGTTTACAAACACTTTCTAGAGTGTAGTGATACACAGGCACATCAATAACTGTGTGACAGAGGCAGTCCAGTGCAATGGGGATCTTGGAGGTGAGTCGTGTCTGCAGTCATGTATGTTGATCCCATCCGTCCAGCGGGGGGGGGGGGAAGGCACAGAGGATCCGCAGCTTTGGAGGAAGCCAGGGGACACCAGGAAAAAGCTGTGCTGCAAAACACAGAACGCCAGACTGGCTGATGACGTCACAGAAAGTGCACCCGGGGCCCGTGGAATGCACGTACCCGGAATTGATGTGTGAGGGGCGGGACGTGTTTCAGAGCAAACCAGAGGCTCCTTCCTCAGCCGATGAACTGGATGGGCATGATTACTTCCTTTTTATCTGGTTATGGGCGTGACCATGAACGGGGCCGACCTCATAGGTGTCAGCAACACAAAGTGGTTGTTCTTCCTTTTGTCTTTCACATAACTACTTTAAGTTTGAAGGGGAGTTTTTCCTTCAAACTACTGGAACAGCCATGGGTGCCCATTTTGCTCAATCTTATGCTAACCTTACTATGGGCCGATGGGAGTCCTCCTATATTTGGCACAACAATTTGTCTCACATTGCAACAACAATAATATGGAACTTGCCTTTACCTCTGTCATCGATAAAGACAGCCTAGCCTTTCTGGATTTGGAGATGTATCACATGGGCGATCAGATTCATGCTAAAAACTATACAAAACCCTGGCAACTCTTTCCTCCATTTCTACAGTTGTGACCATCTCCGGTGGCTTAAAAATATCCCCATGAGTCAGTTCTGCCGCTTTAAAAACAACTCCATCCAGATTTCAGATTATCACCATCACAGTCATATCCTCAAGGCCAAGTTTCAGGAAAAGGGGTTTCCAACTGATTTAATTGAGGCTGCCTATTCTCAATACCTAGTGGCGCCCAGTACCCCCTTACAGAAGACCATAACTAATACTCCTCTTGATACAAGTTTCATTACCCAGTTTCAGTAAGGTTACAGACAGACGGAATGTATCATTAGAAAACATTGCCAAATATGTGAGGTCTTCTGTGCTACTCCCAACAAGCAAACCAGCAAACCAAAAACAAAAATCACAAAATTCCGTCCCTCTATCCGTGAATCAGTCACCTAAATAGTGAATATAGATGGACCGACTGCTGCACTACCTATTATATTACACAATTAGTAAGCCGGTGACAGAATAGTGGGGTACCACGCAGTCAGCACAAAAACAATAAAGTGCTTATATAGTGCTAATAAACAATAACAATAAAAAGTGCAAAAACACTCAAATGTAGAGAAAATGATATATGAGTGATAGATATAATATCACAATGCTGGACCAAAATAAATGAATAAAGTGCCACGGTGCAACAATTAACGATGTGCAATATAACTTATTGAGACCTCACTCCCAGTGAGGAATGAAGATATAAATGAAATACAATAATAAAATTTGAAAAAAAAGTTTGAAATAAAGTTCAGCTTCTTTGCACCTGGAGGGGAATAAAGAGAACATAACTTCAGAGAAGGGTGTGAACCTCCAATGCCTCATTCATACCCCCAGGCAACAAGACATCCAACGTGTATATCCAGTATGTCTCCCTATGGCACAATTTTTGGAACCGTTCTGTCGGGGGGAGGTCTCGGGGCATAGTATAATATCCCACACCTTTAGTCCAATAGTGGACCTATTGTGGCACTGCAAAAAATGTCTAGGGACACTGTGTGAATCGCTGGCTTCTGAAATGAGGTGGTGATGTACATCAAAGTGTTTACGAAGTGTATTGATGGTACGATCTACGTAAAATAAGCCACAAGGGTATGTAAGGCAATTCACCACATGGTCTGAAGTGTGGAATGCCCTAATCGGATACATTTTGCCTTTCACCCTGATTTCTTTTTGTCTATGCTGGACAAATCTGCAGGCCTTACAGTGGGGCTTATGGCACCGAAACATATCCGTAAGGGCTAAAAAAGAAGGAATGGACCTACCTGGCGGACAGGGCCTACTCTTAAGCTTACTTGCAGCCACCTTATTCTTGATGCTAGAGGCTTTTTTATATACAAATCTTGGTTTTTCAGGCAAAACTGGTGCAAGGTGCTGATCCCGTTGGAGTAGGGGCCAATGTTTTCTAATAGGGTGACAGAATAGTGGGGTACCGCGCAGTCAACACAAAAACAAGTGCTTATATAGTGCTAATAAACAATAACAATAAAAAGTGCAAAAATACTCAAATGTAGAGAAAATGATATATGAGTGATACATATAATATCACAATGCTGGACCAAAATAAATTAATAAAGTGCCACGGTGCAACAATTAACGATGTGCAATATAACTTATTGAGACCTCACTCCCAGTGAGGAATGAAGATATCAATGAAATACAATTATAAAATTTGAAAAAAAAGTTTGAAAAAAAGTTCAGCTTCTTTTAACCATGTGGCGTAGTGCTTCAATAAGTGCTCAAGTGCATTCACAAAGTGCCATAAACAATGCTGTTGTGAAAGAGCAGTTCCAAACACTTCCAACAGATGATATCATATATCAAACATTCATGTTGAGAATAAGTACACAAACGAGCCTTAAATTGTGCTGTTAGAGAAACTAGTACAGCTGGGCATAAAGAAAGATATACTGAATAAAACAGAAGCTAAGTATTTAATACCGGAATCGTGTAGAATTCCGGTCATCTATACCATTCCAAAAATCCACAAAGACAAAGTGAATCCACCCGGTAGACCAATAGTAAACGGGATTGATTCCCTCACTTCACGAATGGGACAATACATAGACTCATTCCTCCAACCAGCAGTACAATCTACGAAAGCCTTCTTGAAAGATACGAAGCATGTGCTACAGGTAATAGAAAATATACCAGTGTTAGAGGGTAGGAGTCTGTTGGCTACAGCACACGTATCCTCCCTCTATACTGTTATCAAGCACCACCAAGCATGTGAAGCAACGAAATGGGTCTTGAGAAGCTACAGTAACCTATAATGCTCACAACGGAAATATCTGGTGATAGAGGGATTAAGGGCTCATACACTATAACACATTAAAGGTACTCTTGCTTGTTGCTGTCTGGTTCTTGTGTTTAACACAGTACCAGGTGTCTATGCGAACATAGTGGTCTGTTCAAAAGAGACACTGACAAAATGGCCGCGATTGTTTACATTGTGGAAGCTACAACAAAATGGCCGACAAACCACTTCCTGTGAAAGAATTATAAATTGACAGCTCTGACAACCAATCCGGTTACCCTGATGAAGTCATGTGACGTGACGTAATGCGTAGGACGTGGCCGGAGCTGACCCGATACCGGAAGTAGAGTGAGAGGCGGAAACGCCGTTGTTTTTATGCCTGTTCATGTTATTTTAAATGTAAGCAGCCACTTTGTAGTTTAATAAATTGCCTATTGAATGCTGCTACACTATGGGAGTATGTTTCTCTGCTTATACACATGAGGGGGAAGTGCCAGAATCACACACTGATCGCACATAACAGTGATCTGACAAGAGTAGGAGGAGGAGATTGGAGGACGCGAGTAAAAGGGGAACATCTGTTGCTGTCAGTTCTGGGGTTTCTAATATAAGGCGCATCAAATACCTGATTAAGGTGAGAGTTCTGTGAGCACGTGTTTGGAGAACACTGTCACAGGAGCCTATCTGGTGGTGCACAGAGCTGCCCACCAGATCGACTCCTACAACACAATTCAAGGCACGTTTGTGGACTTATTCTCAACAGGAATGTTTGATACATGATATCATCTGTTGGAAGTGATTGAAACTGCTCTTTCACAACAGCAATGTTTATAGCACTTTGTGAATGCACTTGAGCACTTATTGAAGCACCACGCCACCTAGTGAAAAGAAGCGGAACTTTTTTTCAAACTTTTTTTTAAATGTTATTGTATTTCATTTATATCTTCATTCCTCACTGGGAGTGAGGTCTCAATAAGTTATATTGCACATCGTTAATTGTTGCACCGTGGCACTTTATTCATTTATTTTGGTCCAGCATTGTGATATTATATGTATCACTCATATATCATTTTCTCTACATTTGAGTGTTTTTGCACTTTTTATTGTTATTGTTTATTAGCACTATATAAGCACTTTATTGTTTTTGTGCTGACTGTGCAGTACCCCACTATTATGTCACCCGATTAGAAAACATTGGCCCCTACTCCAACGGGATCAGCACCTTGCACCAGTTTTGCCTGAAAAACCAAGATTTGTATATAAAAAAGCCTCTAGCATCAAGAATAAGGTGGCCCCAAGTAAGCTTAAGAGTAGGACCCATCCGCCAGGTAGGTCCATTCCTTCATTTTTAGCCCAACTTCGATATTTGTTTCGCTATTCCAGCGTCATCAAATAATGACTTCACATCATGTCCAAGTTTTCTTATTCCATTATTCTTTATTTTATTTTTATTTATGTTTTATTTTATATATATATATATATATATATATATATATATATATATATATATATACTGTATATATATATTTTTTCCCATCAAGAATAAAACAGCAAGCCTGAGCAATCGTAAACATTTCCGCTTGGCCCTCTTATCTACTAGATTTTTTCTACCTTCCATTCCCCCCCCCCCCCCAGGTTCTGAGCTTATTTTGTTTGCGCTCACGAGTTCCACATATCTCTCCATTTTCTTAAAACTTGCCCATCTATCCCATTTTTCCATCCATGCCTCTGTTTCATCTTCCTCACTGCTTTTTAAATATTCCATGTTCATTGATTCCTCCACCCTCTGGCACCGCTCCTTCATTGTCGGTACTTCTATTTTTTGCCAATATTTTGGTATGAGGCCCTTTGCCTCATTCAGGATATGTGGCACCACTGTTTTCATGTATTGTTTAACAGATCCGTCTGTCCCATTGAACAGACAGCTCCAGGGATCTATCTGAATCTCTATTTTGGTTATTTCCCTTAATAACATAATAATAGGGGGTAGAAGAAAAAGTATAGACTAGACGGGACGGGTTTAAAACTCCGCAGAGCTGTGTTAGCTGAGGGGCTTCCATAAGGGTGGAGAAGGGGAAGCCCACGGTTGGGGTACACAGAACGAGCTCAACCCCAGGGGGAAGGAACCTAGGAGTGGGCTGGACCTAATACCAACTCGCCATGGGTGGAAGGGTCAACATTAGACCTACATACGCCCAGGGAGAAGGGGGAGGGGGGAGAGAAGGGGGGTGGGAAAAGAAGGTTCTGTTTGAAGAGGGAGGATGGGAAACTGCACGAAAGGGCTGGGACCCACGAGTTCCTGATCTTTTTTTTTTGTCGCCTCCGCCCTCTTCCTCCCCCCCCACTTAGGTTGTGGGGGGGGGGGAGAGAGGGGGGAAAAAGGTAGCGAGTGACTGGAGGTTAAATGAAGAACTGTTAAAAGATAAAGACGGTATCAAAAAAATAGAAGATGAAATCTGCAAATACTTCGAACTAAATAGTACGAGGGGAATATCTACATCAACTGTTTGGGAGGCCCATAAGGCCTACATCTGGGGGATCCTGATCGCCATTGGCGCAAGGAAAAAGCATGAAAGGGAGAAGAAGATAGTAGACACCATAAAGCTAATATATGAATTGGAGCAAAAACATAAAAAGGACAACTTAAAAGGTACACTCCAAGCATTAGTCATAAGAAGGGATTAATTAAAGGAGCTAATTGAACAAGAAACACGTAAAACATACAATAGAATTAAAAAGGAAAGGTACCTAATGGGAAATAAAATTGGGAAAAACTTAGCGAGGATCCTGGAGAAAAAGAAATCAGTCAATTATATAGAAAGGATACACAGTGAGAACGGAGAAATGGTTTATAAGACAACAGAAATAGCTGAAGCATTTCAAAATTATTATAGATCCCTATATTCAATAAAACAGGATGGGAAGGTAGAGTCAGAGATTCATAAAAGAAGAAGGGTGGAGGAATTCTTGCAAGAAGCAAACCTGCCCCAAATAGCAGTAAACAAGATACAGGAGTTGGAGGCCCCCATAACAATAGACGAAATAAACCGTGCCTTGAGAAACACAGCCCCGGGGAAGAGCCCAGGACCTGATGGGTTCTCAGCAGGGGCGTAACGATAGGGGTTGCAGGGGTTGCCATTGCAACCGGGCCCCATGGTCCAGGGGGCCCATGTGCCTCCCTTGTACACCTGAATAGGAGGGATGGCGGGGGTGGCATTTAGAGGACCCAATCTCCTCCATTTTCCTCTATCCAGTTTACTTGTCTTCTGCTGTTCCCAGGGCCCCTGTGTGCTTCCCTGGTCCCCCTGGGGCCTGCTGTAGAACTTGTGAAAGGGCCCCACTGCAGTACCGTAATAAAGGGACCCACAATAGGCATAAAGGGCCCCAGGATCAGTGGGAAGAGGGAAGGGCCCTGGCCAGGGGTCAGGGGGCCCTTCATCATTTCTTGCACCGGGGCCCTGAAGGTTCTAGTTACGCCTCTGGTTCTCAGTGTATTATTATAAAAAGTTTAAGGAAATTCTTACCCCCAAAATCTGCGAATATATGAATGGGATCAGTGATAGCTGGGAAATGAGGAATGAGGCCATAATGGCAACAATTACAATAATCCCAAAAGAAGGAAAAGATAAAACACTCTGCTCAAGCTATAGACTGATCTCATTCTTAAACGTTGATACCAAACTTTTCGCCAAGATTCCGGCTACTAGATTAAAGGAAGTGATAAAAGGGGTGGTCCATGGGGACCAGGTGGGGTTTGTCCCAGGTAGAGAAGGGAAGGATAATGGGATAAAAACATTGCTGTTGCTTCAGAAAATAAAAAGAGATGGGGCCCCTGGTCTGCTTCTGTCGATTGATGCCGAGAAGGCCTGCGACAGGGTAGACTGGGGGTTCATGACCCAAACACTGGCAGCAGTGGGTATAGGGAGGAGGATCATACAGTGGATCTTGGCATTATATAATAGGCCTAAAGCCAAGGTAAAAGTAAATGGGACACTGTCACTGCCCTTTGAAATGGAAAATGGCACAAGACAGGGGTGCCCCCTATCCCCACTGTTGTTTATACTATCACTGGAACCACTGTTAGCAGTTATCAGGAATAACCAAGATATAAAAGGGTTTAAGATTGGAGACAAGGACTATAAAATATCTGCATACGCAGATGACATCCTGCTATATATCAACTCACCTAGGATAACCATTCCAAACGTGATGAAAACAATTAAACGATATTGAGATCTTTCTCATTTTAAAATAAATTTAGGGAAATCAGAGATATTAAGTATTAATGTGGGGGCACAAGAAAGATTAGAATTACAAAGAGTATTTCCGTTCAATTGGAATAAACAGGAATGAAAATACTTAGGAATTAAAATATCGGCAGAACCAGAAAAATTATATCAACTAAATTATATCCCCTTAATCAACTAAATAAAAGAAGAAATTAGGAATATGATGCATAAACCATTATCTTGGATAGGCCGGATAAATGCGGTAAAAATGGTATTAGTACCTAAAATTATATATAAATTTCAGATGTTACCAATTAACATCCCGAAGGCATTCTTTCAGCTACTAAAAAAACAGATAACCAAATTTATATGGAAAAAAGTTTGTGGAGGCATGGGAAGCAGAGTCCTCGGGGTCACTGAGGATTACACTATCTGGAACTTGCATGGGGCAGAGATTACAAATTGTAATCAGCTGCACATGTGCTAAAAAAGGCTCACACAGCTGAGCTGTGGGAAGTGGGTCAGGAGATAACAGCTCCACAATCTAATGGAATAGGGTGTCTGCTCTCTACTGTTCCATCAAGGCTGCCTCTGGAGGACTGTCTTTTTGAGGTTGTGCCTCCTCCTCCTCTGCTGCATCCGGCACCCAAATCGTGTCAGTGATCTTATCATCATCATCTCCTCCATCCTCAACCTCAGTGGAGCCAACTTGGCAATACGCTGTGGCTGGGGGAACATGACTGCCAATTTGTTGTAACTCCGTTCCTCAACCTCAGAACCAACATCAGAATCAAGTAATGCCTGTTCATCGTCAAAAAGCAAGTGGCTGATGTTCAAATAATTCAGTTGAGAACTTCCTCTGACAGAAATGTAAAAACTATAAAAAAAAAAATAGAGCTTCCGGTTTCGGCGCCTCATGGAGTAGCTGCACGCTTGCTCTGCTCCCCAGCTAGCCTCAAAAACCTATCTATAAAGCCCGAATGCCTGCACCAAAAGATCGGGTCAGCAGCAGAGGAGTCCCTGCTCAACAGATGGATCGTTATCTCGACAAGGGACCGTCCCGGGCGCCTGCTACACAGAAAGGACCCGAAGACTCGCATCAGGCCGCGCCGTCAGGTATGGCGACCGCGCCGGGGGGAACGATCGTTCCTTCGTTTGCACCCGAACCTTCGGTCCCTGCAACGAACGCGGGCACCTTTAGCACCGAACTGATAGCCCAAGCCGTGGCGGCGATCCTTGCTCCCACGATCACAGCCACAGTGGAAAAAGCGGTTCAGAACGGTCTGACCCAGCTACACAAAGAACTAAGAGCGCAGGCATCCCTAACAGAAGCGGAGCAGAGAATCGCCCACGTGGAAGAAGAACTCTACAATACCCAAGACTCGGACCGAGCACAAGATACCCAAATAAAACTTATAATAGAGAAATTAGAAGACCTCGAGAACAGGTCGAGAAGGAGTAATCTGAGATTCATCGGGATCCCGGAAACGGTCTCCAATACAGCACTATCACACTTCTGCGCGGTCAAAATTCCGGAGGCCTTAGGCTTGCGAGGCCCCTGCCAAGTGGAACGTGACTGGGTCCACCAGGCTCAGAGCGTAGTACACCAAGACCGGCCATTGCCAAATATCTTAACTATGCCGATAAACATGGCATACTGCAGAAGTTCCGCCAAACAAAATCCCTCTCAATTGACGGGGAAAGAATCCTCATTTTTGCAGACTACTCCGCTGAGGTAGCAAAAATGCGGAAATCATTCCAACCCATCTGCGCTGAACTCTTCAAGAGGGGCACCAGATTCACTCTAGCCTTCCCAGCTACTCTTCGACTCAAAGCACCGTCAGGAGAACAGCTGTCCTTCACCGATCCCTCAGAGGCTGACAGGTTCCTCCGATCACTAGCCACCCCATCATATGCTGCCATGGTGTCTAAAGACCTGCACACCCAACGCACTCTAGACCAGAGAAACCCCAGAAAAGACTCAGCCAAGAGACTGAAAACCAACGGCTCACGCAACAACACTATGGAGACATCCACCTGACCGGTCAGGCACAATTGGGGTTCTCTCCTCGGTCCTCATCCTCGGGGCACTAAACAGATGAGTATATCACATCTTACACCAGGACACCTATAACTGTCCACAACCTCTTGTTCCTTGTACACTGGCATATTACATTGATCATGGCTATCTCCCCAAAAACTCCGCTGTCCATCCTCTGAATGGGACTGTTCTCTTCTAGCTAGGGATGCCTAGCTACGTTCCAACTGACTTAACTGACGCCTAATGCCATTACATTCTGTCTCAGTCTACGTTAGCGGAATGGAAGACCAACTGTTCTCTTCTCATTATACCTGTTTTGTCTATTACTTAATAGAGTTACTATCTTTTGATTTATCCCTTTGCCTCCTTCCACACGGACTGCCTCCAAAAGCATATAAGCCTGCATTAGAACCCCGGGAATGCTTCCCAGAGATTTATGACGACCCACCCTCAACTACTATCATGATAAAAAGGGTCGCTCCACTTTTCCCTTGTAGAGGCTATGCTTTTAGGGAACAGTTTTCCTGCAGTACACCCATGTGGAAGAAAGTGAAGTGCTTCCTATGTTGGTTTGATTCTGTTTATATAATCCCTATCCACATTGCTCTTACTACACCTCCCCACATGCTGCATACCCAGCCTACCCCCCCGTCCCTCAGTCGGCATAGACACCCAAAGCTGCTACACCACATCCCCATCACAGAACCTCTACCAGCTGTATGGGCTCTCGGGCCACATGACACCTAATCTAACTGCTCTGCCCAATGCCAACCCTTTGCTTCTCAACCCTCCATGAAAATCATATCGTGGAATGTCAAGGGACTTAGGTCCCCTAACAAGCGCATGAAGGTGCTGAGACACCTTCAGCGACTTCATGCAGACATAGCATTAATTCAGGAATCACACCTGCCTTGCTCCGATTTCTGGCGGATGAAGAAACTGTGGGTGGGTACAGTCCTAGGATCAGGGGCAGTGGGAAGGAAGGCAGGAGTTTTAATTCTCCTACACAAAAACTTCTCAGGACAAGTAACGGCCACTGACACTGACACCTACGGAAGAATGATCACGATACAGGTTAAGTGGGGTAACAAGAATCTCTCAATCGCCAATATCTACGCTCCAAACAGCCCAGTGACCCCTTTTTTTACAGACCTCTCCACTCACCTCCTGGGGCATCCTCTTTCCCCTCAGGCAGTGGGTGGTGATTTCAACTCTCTCATGGACACACTGGGAGATAGATCTTCTCCCTCCTCTTCACCCTCGAAAGCTCATCCACACACCCTGACCTCAACCCCTCTAAGGGAGACTATAGAATCGCTGTCCCTACTGCACGCATGGAGACTCCAACACCCAGTAGACCGCGAATTCACATATTTCTCACCACCGCATGGATCCTTATCCAGAATAGATTACATATTTGTATCGGAATCTATCCTACCCTTATTGACAGACTCCGAGATACACGCAATGGCCATATCCGACCACACACCTATCTCGATATCTCTCGCAGACCATATAAGTACACCGACTCCAAACATATGGAGATTCCCAGCCCATCTCGCAGGCATGCCCGACTTCCAATCATATATTCAAGCAGCCTGGGAAGAGTACTCTTTTACAAACCAGGCCCACCAGTCAGATCCCATCCTCTTCTGGGAAGCGGGGAAAGCTTACCTGAGAGGAAAGGTGATATCTTATGCAACCTCACATAAACGCAGATCTCTAGCGAAATACCGCACAGCCAGTCTCCAACTACAGTCAGCTCAAACAGCGCTAGCCACCAACAACAACCAGGCCAACAGAGATAACTGGCAAGCTGCCAAGAGAGCCTTTGACCTCTGGGCAGACACAATAGAGCTCTCTAAGAGAGCCCTGTCAGATGCCAAGTTCTACCAGCACGGAAACAAGTCCGGAAAACTATTAGCCAGACTCTGCAAAGACTCCTTCACCCCGACACATATCTCAGCCCTCAAGGACAAGCATGGTCATACGCACACTGATCCCTCAGCAATAGCTAACACCATGTTAGAATACTATACCTCTCTCTACTCACCCGATGAGACAGACAAACACAAAGCTGCCCAATTCCTAAGCCAATTAAAGATCCCCTTGATAACGGAGGACCAACTCCAATTATTAAATGCTCCCATCACCCAAACAGAAATTCTGAAGGCCATACAAACCACTTCTCCTAACAAAGCCCCGGGACCAGATGGCTTCACTGGGGACTTCTACAAATCATTAAAAAACACTTTGACACCGACCCTGTCCAAAGTATACGATCACATTTGGTCTGGCGGGCGCTATCTACCCACAGGGAATCTAGCGATAATCAAACTTCTCAGTAAGAAAGGAAAAGACCCATTGGCCCGGGATCATACCGCCCCATATCTTTGTTAAATTTGGACGCCAAGTTCCTCTCAAAAATCATAGCAGCCAGATTAGCGGACATTATCCCCTCCATCATACACCCCGCCCAATCGGGTTTCATCCGGGGACGTAACGCGACCTTGAACATCCGCAAAGTGATAATGGTGCTGGAACACGCAAAAGCCCACCCTACTAAGGAATCGGCCATTATAACTCTGGACGCAGAAAAGGCATTCGATAATGTCAGCTTCGAATGGCTTTTCTCAGTCCTAAGAGCACTACAGTTCCAAGGACCTTTCCTCCACACGATACAGCAAATGTACGCATGCCCCTCGGCTAGGATAGTTGCGGCGGGAATATTGGGTCCGGATTTTCGTTTACACAAAGGCACGAGACAGGGCTGCCCCCTGTCCCCCCTCCTGTTCAATCTAGCCCTAGAACCACTATCTAGGCACCTCATCGAGAGAGCCCCTTTACATGGCATCAAGATAGGAGACCAAGAAGTACGCACGGCCCTATTTGCCGATGATGTGCTTATATTCACTTCGAATCCAGCCAATGACATCCATGTTATTAAAAACACCTTCGACACCTTTCAAACTCTCTCTGGACTACGTATAAATTATTCTAAAAGTGAGGTACTCCCTTTAGGCACCACCAGACACCTTCCTTGGGTCTCTTCCTCCCCTTTTGCCATAACACACACCCACATCACCTACTTAGGTATACAAATTGGTAAAACCCCCTCTTCCCTGTACTCATTAAATTATGACCCACTATTCACAAAGATTACTCAGGAACTATCGCGGTGGACGGGGCTTCCATTATCGCTCCTGGGGAGATGCTGTCTTTTTAAGATGGTGTGCTTTGCCAAACTCTTATACCCACTACAAACCTTACCTTTACTTATAAAGCACAAAGACATTCAACTCTTAAATTCGGCAGTAGTGAAATTTCTTTGGCAAGGCAAAAAAACACGTATCTCTCAAGCAAAGCTATACTCTCCCGGGGGGGGGGGGGTGGCGGAGCTGGTCTACCGCACATCAGGATATACAATATTGCTTGTCTCCTCCGAGCAGGTCTAGACTGGATAGCTAATGCATCAAGGTACTCTAATCCCTCGCTGGAAACAGCCATGGCCGAACCTTTCTCCCTGTCGGGCCTGCTTCACTCACAATGGTCTCGCCTCCCGACACACCTACGACAAAACTTGCTACTGAGGGACACGGCGATTGCATGGAGAGAATCTAGAAAACTCCAGAAACTGTCACCTCATATATCACGGCAGCTACTCGTCAAAGGAAACCCGCAGTTCCCGGCAGCTCTTGACAGTGCGACCTTTCAACTATGGTCTGCTCGTGGTCTAA
This sequence comes from Glandirana rugosa, assembly GCA_018402905.1. Taxonomy (NCBI): domain Eukaryota; kingdom Metazoa; phylum Chordata; class Amphibia; order Anura; family Ranidae; genus Glandirana; species Glandirana rugosa. Next base: position 1,501,163 of record BLSH010291950.1, on the reverse strand, counting down.
CCCACATGGCATCCCTCTATGACGAGAGCTCCGGTAAACCGATCCCCTTTCAGGACCTGAGCAGGACCTACAACTTGCCCCCTTCCCACATCTTCCAATACTCCCAATGCCTGAGCTTCATACGTTCAAACCATAAGGCTGACGCCCCCCCTTTCAAACTTTCCTTCACCGACCAGCTACTTGCCAAAGGATCCTTCGCCATATCAGACATTTACAAACCCCTCATTCAAAAGTCTTTATTGTCACCACTGGAAACAGCGGCCCCCAAATGGTCAAAGGACTTCCCTATAGAAAACCTAGCAGACAAGATTCACCAGGGATACAGTTCAACCCTACGCCACACAACATGTGAACTTTGGAAGGAAACCCAATTAAAACTACTGCACAGAGCCTTCATACCCTTCATCAGAAATAAAGAGGACCCAAAGTTGGCAATGTGCCCCTGGTGCGCCTCGACCAAACCTTCTTTGGCACACCGCTTCTGGTTCTGCCCCTCCACTCATTCCTTCTGGTCGAAAGTTGTAGACTTCATCCACAGAGTGACGGGTTTAACAGTTCCACAGACCCCTGAGCTATTGCTATTCGGATATCTGGACCAAACCAACCTACACCCACCACCGGCCGCAAAAGCTCTCCACTGTATGCCATGGATTCAAACCTGCCTCCTGGCGGCCCGCAAAGCAATTCTGAAATGCTGGACACAAGCGTCCGGCCCTTGCATGCCCATGGTGGAAAAGGACCTCATTTGGCTATTATATATGGACAGACTCACCTCCAATTCCCCCAACACCTCAACAGAGCGCAGATTCCGCACCAAATGGACCCCCTTCATGCAATCGGTTCTCACAAGTCAGGAAATAGAGGTCATTGAAACAGCCCCACATAGGTACCATATCAACAGACAGCAAGCTCCTCAAGAGCCCTGAAGGGGACTTCCCTTCCTTCTACCCTTCCTTCTACTCTTTTGGAACATCATCTCAAAGGGGACTCTTAACTTTTACGAAACTCCTTCTCCTCACTGTGTGCCTATTATGCTGTTTGTATATTATTATTACTATGCTCTTTGTATTGGACACAAGCGGCAATATGTGCCACCTAGGCAACACCCTTCCATTATGGTCCCACACGCCCAGATTGGTCTAGAGCCCAACTACGCTCCATCACCTCCCATGACTAAACTTATGAACAAGACCTCACTAGCGCCGACCCTCCTCTTCCTAGAGCATCATCCCCTTAAACCCCTCTCCAGACCATTACCTTCTCTTCCCCCCTCTGGGTATGCAGCACTCTATCCCTCAACCCCTCGCCCCTGCCCTGCCCCCCTCCCCCCCCTCCTACACTATGTGTACAGACACTACGCTAACTCCCCTCAGTTTTATGCCTGACGGCTCCATCCTAGACTCAGAAATATCTTGTCTTATTTGTTGTCATTTTATTTCGCTTTGATATCTGTACCTGTGAAAATCTTCAATAAATATTCAAAAAAATAAATAAATAAATAAAAAAAAATAAAGGGGGAACAACAGTGTCACAGTCAGAAAAACTGTGGCTGACAATTTAAAAAAAGGTAGCAGGCACGGGACAAAAACAAACAAAGCAAAAAAAAGAAGCAGCGACCAAAAAATAAAAAATGGGGTATATAGCACTGTATGCAGCACTAAATGTTATTTAAAGTTGTGTTTATGCACTACACTCACACTTTACTGACACACGACTACACTATACTCACCCTACACTATACTCACACTAACACTGCACTGCACTGACACACTACACTGTCTCTACACTATACTCACACTATAATCAGACTACACTAACACTACACTGACACTCTACACTCAGAGTCACAATAGTCATCATGACTTTGTCCAATCATGGCTCTGACTGTGCTCTAATTGGGCAAAGCCTTGCAACTGACCAGTGGTCAGGTGCATTGCTTCATCCAAATAGGGCTCTAGAATGCACTGCAGTACATTGTGGGGTGCTCGGCGGGTTCTCCAAATGGGCGAACAGGCATTGTTCGGGCCAAACTTTTGCTTGGCTCAAACTGTTTGCCCAACTCTACCTATAAAGTCTCAGGGTGGCTTATTTTGCTTTGTACATATATCTACATTATACGAATATCGTTTGTCCATTTTCTATATCTTTCTATTATTATTATATTTCTTTTACAAGGGGTTTTTATTATTAATCAGTCAAATAGACAGAGCCAATCATTTAGTTACATTCAACATTGAATAAATATCATTAATGAATAAAATAAATAAATAAAGATTGTACTTATCTTAACCATCTAAGCTGGGCCTAAGCCTGGTGGCCGGGTATTCTTAGTAACTGATCAAAAGATATTAACATCCAAAACTTGGGGATGTCAGCGTGCAGCTAATACAGCAACGCCCAACTGCGAATATCACCACATCCCAAAAATGTAGAACATGCATGCCAAGTTTGAACGGGACTGTGCAGGTAATAGTCACGGGTGTAGACGTGATCATTAAAATATTATTTTATTACACTTATCAATAAAAAAAAAAAAGGCCCAACAAATAGGGTCTTCTGATATAACAAAGAATAATGACAGACAAGAATCTTAATATATGAATTGAAGATAAAACATTGGTACATATGATAATAGAGACATGAATTGAATACCAATATTGCATGCATCAATATTAATCCAACTTTTCGACTGGAGTCAGTCTTCTTCAGGGATTTTGGGTGAGAAGCATACAAATTGTAATTCTAGTATTAGAAATAACAATCATTAGATGACATAATAACATTAATACAATGCATAGGCATCCATGTCGTAAGTGCAAGATTTGCCAGCTTAATAAACTTAAGGACAGGAAGATCTGTCAATTTAGCTCTACTGAACACATAAGACCTATGATGTGAAGACTTTCATCACTTGTACCTCCCAGAATGTGGTTTATATGCTCACCTGCCCTTGTGGCTTGCAGTATGTGGGTCGTACTGTAAGAGCCATGAACGTGATAAGGAATGCAAAGGGGCAATCAGAATGCAATAAGGAATGCAAAGGGGCAATCAGAGCAGCTAAGATTGAACATGACAGACACATAGCTGAGGAAAGTAAAAAGAATCCCAAAAAATTCTTTAAGTATATAAACAGTAAGAGAGGGGGGTCAGATCATATTGGCCCAATAAAGAATGATGAAAGTATTTTGGTTACAGAGGATTGAGAAACGGCAAAGGTATTAAACTCATTTTTCTCCTCAGTATTCACAAAAGAAGCGGGGGGATCAATTATTCAGAACTACAATGCTGGTCCTCATGACACATCACAGGAAGCACCCTTGTGGCTGACCGAGGGTGAAATCAGGAATAGGCTTGAAAAACTGAACACCAATAAGTCACCGGGCCCAGGTGGCTTACACCCAAGGGTCCTTAAGGAACTTAGCCAAGTTATTGCCAGACCCTTGTACCTAATCTTTAAGAGCAGTTTTCTGACTGGTATGATACCAGCTGACTGGAGGAAAGCCAATGTGGTACCAATATATAAAAAAGGACCAAGATATATCCCTGGGAATTACAGACCAGTTAGCTTAACATCAATAATTTGCAAGCTCTTGGAGGGAATAATAAGGGATTATATACAAGACTATTGTAACGAGAACGGTATCATTAGTGGTAATCAACATGGTTTCATGAAGAATCGCTCTTGCCAAACCAATCTACTAACCTTCTATGAGGAGGTGAGCTGCCACCTAGATAAAGGAAGGCCTGTAGACGTGGTGTATCTGGATTTTGCAAAAGCATTTGATACAGTTCCCCATAAACGTTTACTGTACAAACTAAGATCCCTCAACATGGATCAAAGGGTGAGTACCTGGATTGAAAACTGGCTGCAGGGGAGAGTCCAGAGGGTGGTGATAAATGGGGAATACTCAGAATGGTCTGGTGTAGAAAGTGGGGTTCCCCAAGGTTCTGTCCTGGGACCAATCCTTTTCAATTTATTTATAAATGATTTGGAGGACGGGGTGAAGAGCTCAATCTCAATATTTGCGGATGATACCAAGATAAGCAGCGCAATAAACTCTCCACAGGATGTGGAAACCTTGCAAGAAGATCTGAACAAATTAATGGGGTGGGCAGACAAATGGAAAATGAGATTTAACGTAGAAAAATGTAAGATAATGCATTTGGGTACCAAGAACATGAACGCAAAATACTCACTAGGGGGGGAGCCCCTGGGGGAAACTAGGATGGAAAAAGACCTAGGGATCCTAGTAGAGAACAGGCTCAGCAGTGGCATGCAATGCCAAGCTGCTGCAAGCAAAGCCAACAAAGTGTTGGCATGCATCAAGAAAGGGATCAACTTCAGGGATAAATAAATAAGTCTCCCACTATACATGTCTCTGGTGAGGCCGCATATGGAGTATGCCGTCCAGTTCTGGGCACCAGTCCTCAGGAAGGATGTCCAGGTATTGGAAAGGGTTCAGAGAAGGGCCACAAAGCTAATTAAGGAATTGGAAGACCTTAGTTATGAGGAAAGATTACAAGCACTGAACTTATTCTCTCTGGAGAAGAGACACTTGAGAGGGGATATGATTGTAATGTACAAATACTGTACTGGTGACCCCACTATAGGGACAAAACTATTCAGTGCAAGGGAGTACACAAAGACACGCCATTCACTAAGAATAGAGGAAAGGTGGTTTAACCTTAAAATGCGTAGAGGTTTCTTTACGGTAAGAGCAGTGAGAATGTGGAATTCTCTTCCACAAGCAGTGGTCTCTGCCGGGAGTATAGATACGTTCAAAAAACTATTAGATGCACACCTAAGGGACCACAGCATTGAGGGATATACAATGTAATACTGACATAAAAGCACACACATAGGTTGGATTTGATGGACTTGGGCCTTTTTTCAACCTCACTGACTATGTAACTATGTGAGGGTAGGTAAGCATGTGGCCAATATTATTAAGGGATTCCCCAAGCATTCTGTTTCACGGTACTACCTGGAACATCATGGGAGGGATCCAGCGGGAACCTCTATTGTAGCCATTGATCGATTTACTCCGCACTGGCGAGGTAGCCATGTTAGGAGAGAAATCTCTAGGATGGAGACCCGCTGGATCTACGACTTAAAAAGTTATGTGCCCTGCCAAAAAATGCATCCCTGTCCTATGGGGCACAAACGCCAGACCCACAATTAAAGAATGGTTCCATAGAATAAATAAAATAGCAGACATGAAAGAACTGATAGCAATATAACAAAACCTGGGCATGCTGGACGCACTTTAACCACTTGCCGACCGCCGATCGGCATCTGGCGGCGACAAGGTGGCTCTATTGCGCAAAATGCCGTCATATGACGGCGGCTGCGGGATCGAGCCTAGTGAGCGCACGCGGGCCGCCGGAGGCGCGCCCGCGCGCTCACTGTGTTCGGGGAGGGCCAGGGAGCGGGTGCGGCGGAGTCGATCTCCGCCGGCCACCCGCGATGCCCCCCCCCGGAGTGAAAGAACGGGAAGGGACCGTGAAGGGGGAAGGGCTGTGATCACAGCCTTCCTGTACATGGAGGCTGTGACCACTTCCCTTCCCCAGCTACACAATAAGAACACGCCCAGGAAACACTGTTAACCCTTAGAGCGCTCCCTGCAGGTTAACCCCTTCACTGCCAATGGCATTTACACAGTAATCAGTGCATTTTTATAGCACTGATCGCTGTATAAATGCCAATGGTCCCAAAAAAGTGTCAAAATGCTCCGACATGTCCGCTGAAATATCGCAGTACCGCTAAAAATCGCAGATCGCCGCCATTACTAGTAAAAAATAAAAAAAAAATAAAAACCCCAAAAATGAATTCTCATCATCCGTAAACGCGACCACTTTTGCGCAAACCAATCAATAAACGCCGACTGCGTTTTTTTTTATCACAAATATGAGGAAAATATAAATCGGCCAAAACCGATGAAAAAAAATGTTTTTTTATATTTTTTTTTTTGGATGTGTATTTTAGCAAAAAGTAAGAAATTTGGGTTTTTTTGCAAAATTGTCGCTCTTCTTTTGTTTATAGCGGCGATCAGAAATGATGCAGCGGTGATCAAATACCACCAAAAGAAAGCTCTATTTGTGGGAAAAAAAGGACGCAAATTTAGTTTGGGTACAACGTCGCACGACCGCGCAATTTTCAGTTAAAGCGACGCAGTGCCGAATCGCAAAAAGGGCTCTGGTCCTAAAGCTGGAAATCCTTCCGGGGCTGAAGTGGTTAAGACCACCACAGAATACACGAAACTCACCACTACAAACCTCAACTAAAGAAGCAACACACATAAAACACACCACATAAAACGCAAGACATATCCCCAAGCTCTATTGATCATGGAGCAACAATGGTTAAAAATAGGAAGCGATCGGAACCCGGGGTCAGTTAGGAGGCCTATGCCCCCCCTCCCCGGTCCGAGCGAAATGCTCCCCTTAACCTGAATAGCAGGAAAAGACCCGAACAACACATGACAATCTCAAAGTGCAAAACCTTAAACCCACATTAGGCCTCACATAATCTCTCCACAAATCCCTCTATAATCCCCCCTCCATCTCATTATAACAAAGATTTAAGAATATCCTACAGACCAAAGTAAAGACTAGCAGCGGGCCTGCTTAGACACCATCACGACCAAAACAATGACAATCCACACACAATAGATTACAGGATGAAACCCCCTAAAACTAATAAACATAATTACCTGTCCTGATTTCCAACCAACATCCTAGGCAGACAAAACCTAACCAGAATTTCCCTTACTATGTTGATCGCCTAACTGACCACACCTCCACCAACCCAACTAAAGCCCCCCACTCTACCAACATGAGGGATATTGTAGCTAAGCATTCATTTGTTTATACATCTAACGGGATTAAAACCCGGGAGTAATACCCCAATTCTCCTCATGTTACAATATCTGAATGTTCACACACAGCTAACTGGCTGAGAAAACTGCTGCCTGCCGAGCTATTGTACCCTCGGCATTCCGTGTTACCTACGGCATCAAGCCCATGTATAAGTTGACTCATAGGAATGTTCCAATGTATTTTTTTTTCTTTATTGAAACTCAATAAAAACCTTTTATGGAAAAATGTTATGTGCCATACGGAATGAACGTTGGCTGGGACGTCAACTGCTGTATTAACAATGGGTAGTTGTACTTCACAGTCTTCTTTCATATCCCGGTGGTTACCCCTTCCTCCTTCTTTTTCTAATTAGTTTGTTCTGACCGATGCTTGGTCCTTTTTTTTTTTTATCTCTGGGCAATAACCTCCATTTTGGGGCCATTATCTATGTCCCTAAATATTGCCCATTGATATATTTATTACATTACATATTTGGCCCACTAGATGGAGCTTTTTACCTATCCCATGTATTTTAAGTGTTATTTTATTCTGATTTATTGATATTTGATTTTGATGTTTTTATCATTATGTATGTTTTGTTTTTCTTTTTAACATTTGACAGTCTGAATGACTTCTTACCTATAAGCAGCAGTCTTTTGATATGCACATTATGTGAGAGTGTTGTGCGTTCTATCACTATGTTAATTAACCTGCTCTGTGGAGGGCTCCATCATTGTGCACTCCAGGATGTTTACATAGAAGTTGAATTTCCGGTTCCGGTCGGTGGAGCGCACAGGCGGTGACGCAATAGCTCCACTGTGATGATTGGTTCACCTCCTGGTATGCTCTATTATTATGGGGCATTCAAGGTTATATACATGTGTATTGAACTTCCAGTTCCGGTCGTTGGAGCGTACCGGTGATGACGCTTCATTTCCTGTTCTTTTGATTATAAATATGCGTGCTGTATGTGGTAGCCACAGCTCCGACAAAGTCCTATTGGATGAAACGCGTCAGTGGACGCTGATCCACATACAGCATGCTTCCAGAACCATGGTGCTTCACACAAGCTTGTGTTTTATATTGAATGTAAGTAGGCATTTTTAAATAAATGCTTTTTTTACTTTGGCGGGCTTCACTATTGGCTGCCTTTCTTCTTTATAAGTTCGCTGAGAGCCGTAGAGGAAGGTTGCTTCCATTATAAGCTTGCTTTGACTGATTAAGTTCACTATGTGAAGCGGTGTCTGCAATGGATGTCCCCTTGGCTGGTCTGACGTTTGGAGAAAAATAGATTCCTATATGCGATTTTATCATAGTTTTCTGGTAAGGAGACTTGCTGGATACATTGGTGGATTGTGACTTTCTTCCATTCCTGTGCACAAGAACTGGTGTTGAGACTTTCCTTTTACCTGCAGATTCTTTAAGGACTATACTTATGAACTATTTAGCGCTGCAATATCATCTTTATTATATGTTTAATTGTTGATCAAGCAATTTTTTGTCAACTGTTGCTCTTTTTTGCTTTTAGCGCTGATATTACACTTTTCATATTTTCATTAGTATGCATACTAGCCTATTATGCTTTTACATTGCAGGGTAATGCAGAGCAAGGAAGAGGAAGTAAAACCCATCATTCGGAGGGTATGGGCGAGAATGGGGCTAAGTGTAGCTGGGCAAAAGGCAGTAGGAAGCCAAGGTAGAGAGGATAAAAGAGTGGGGTGAGAGTCTATAATATCCATAGTGGCTCACAGGTGGTGAGCCTCATAAAGATGTGACAGAGGAGCGATATTAACCATTAAGTAATATGCCTGAAGGTTCAGGACTGAAAGGCCACCGTTGATCCACAGATGAATAGAACCTGCTTATTGGTTCTAGATCTAGAGGATCCCCTGATAAATGTAAAAAGTTTGCGTTGGTGTATGCATAAGATATGAGAAGGAATTGAAACTGGTAAGCCACGGAAGGCAATTTCGGAAGATAGGTCATGCGGACTGCAGTAATCCTGCCAAGCCAGGACAATGGAAGGTGAGTCCAGGAGGACAACAGCTCAGTTAGGTGGCTAAACAGAGAAGGGAAATTAGCTTGATAGAGTCCCTCATATGATGAGGAGAGCTGAAATCCCAGGTATGGCAAAGAGGTAGGCAACTGAAAGGGAAAAGTGTTTTTCAGCTCAGCCAATTAGAGGAAGAAGATTTACAGACAGTACTTTGGATTTGGCAGATCTGACGCAGAGACCAGACAAAGAGGTGACGGTGCCCAAGAGGGAAAATAAGCTTGGAAGGGCGATTCTAGGGGAAGTCAAAGTCAGAAGTATGTCATCAGCAAATAGCGACAGTTTATGGCAAAAGCCTGCTACCTCAATACCTGTGATGTTTGAATGTGTGTGTATAGCCTTCGCCAGGGGTTATAGGGTCAAGACTTATAAAAGTGGAAAAAGTGGGCAGCCTTGTCGAATACCCCAACGGAACAAGAAAACTGAGGACTTGAAACCATAATATTTCAGTTTAGCCTGGGGAGAATCATATAGAGCCATTATCCAGCTCAAAAAGGAGGGACCAAACCCTTATAAGAGCATTGATTTCACTGAGCGACTATGCAAATTGTATCCCCCCACAGCCGCAACGGAACAAAGTTAACTTGTTTTTTTTAGATTTAACAAGTCAAAAAAGAGTTTAGATGATTAGTTAGGATTTTTTAGGGATTTCCAGGTCAATATTAATTAGAGAGATAGACCTAAAATTAGCCCACAAGCAATGGTCACAATCAGGTTTAGGAAGCATTACAATGTTGGCGGTCAATAAGTTCAGATATAAATCCAAACCATTTTTGACCGAATTATACAAGGCCACCAGATGGGGGCTAAAACATCTGCAAGTTTCTTGTAATATAACACTGTGTAACCATCAGGGCCCGGGCTTTTGCCTATATTGAAATCTTTAATACATTGGAGGACCTCAGAAACCTGAATGTCACGATCCATAAGGGATTTGTGAGCCAACGACAGCTTTGGTAAGGAAAGGTGATCCAAAAAAGAAGTGATGCCATGGGTATCCATGTGGGTGGGAGCTGCATATAGTGCAGTAAGACGATACCTGAATTCATCCAATACCTTTACTGGTGAGAACATTATGAAGGGTACATAGGGAGATTGGGTTAAATTTGGGCTCAAAAGTACTTAATCGGTTGGCCAGTCTAATGTCTGGTTTATTTGCTTTACCAGTTCTGACGAGACCAACGCAAAGATTGTTCGGCCTGCATCAGTGAGGCAAAGATCTAGTTTGATAAGTACCCGGTCCAACGGTTTACGACTGGAAGGAGTAGGGAGACTGTTTAAATTGCACCATGAGTGATTCCAACTGGACCTCAAGCTGACATTGTTTGAGCTGTCATTCCTGTTTACATTTTGAGGCCAGCTGGATTATATGGCCTCAGAGGGCTGCCTTATAGGCCTCCCAAAGTGTCACAGGAGAAGAGACCGACCTCGAATTGAGCCAAAAGTATTCTGTAGATTTTTGTATAAGGTCAGTCTGGATTTCTTTCAGTGAGAGTAGAGAGTCGTTCATGACCCAGGAGGAGTATTGGGGTTTACAGGGAAGAGAGCGGCAGAACACCAGAATAGGGTCATGGTCGGTCCAAGGGCTGCAAGGACAGAGGTCAATGACACCAGGGGAAGATACTTACGGAGCTTAAAGACATGATCTATTCTGGAATGGGAATGGTGTGGATGGGAGTAGTTCGTATAGTTCCTACCCAGGGGATGGAATTCTTGCCAGAGGTCTATCAGATCATGAATCTGCAAGGAATTGAGAAACTTCTTAGCATCAGTGTTAGGAACAGAACATGCTGAAGGATACTTATCGAGGGAAGGATTTAGTACTAGGTTTGAATCTCCTGCCAAAAGGAGATTATTATTATATTAATAATAATTTCTCTTTCAAGTATTGAACGTTGAACTTAGAAAATAAGCAAACTATGCATTGCAAAAAAGGTCAAAGTTGAGTTTGCCACTGATAGAGGGTCCACAAAGATTTCCAATTTAAATTACTGTAAATTAATCTACTATAACTTTCATATAACCCAAAAGCTTTACTTAAAGCCAAGTTTTCGTAGCTTAGTCTTACAGTACATTCTTGTCATTAAAGGAACATTGTTTGGCAATATGTTTCTGAAAAATTAGATTGGCGAATTGAGTATAGATATATGGGGTCTATAGTGGTCCAAAAATATAAGGTCTATAGGTATACAGGGGCAGGAAAAGCTAAGGAATTCATTGCATCCTATGGAACTGGGCAATAAAACAGAAGCTCCATAGTTATGATGAAATGTGCAACAGGCTTTATTTGACACGTCTGTCATATTTTGTTTAATTTACTTTAGTCCCTTGATGTTAATCCAGCCTCAGCCTTATCATTATTTATTTAATTAAAAAAGTCAACCTATTTAAAATGTCAGCCAAAATCTGATTACTACAGGCAGGAGCTCCACATTGGCTCAGATTTTCAAGCCTTTTGGAGCAATGTCGTTATTTGCCCATATGATACAAACACATCTGTCAGACTGCATGGGCTTAGTTTTGCAAAATTTATAAACTGATATGAGATTAATTTTAACATCTTTGCTAACTTCTCAGATATTCAGCTGTTGTTTGTTGTTTTTACCTTCATTGATAGACTTGTATTAGATAATCAAAAGGTAACAAAGTTTTGTTGCAGTTTTTGGAAGGACGACTAAAGTGAAGTTACCAGTAAAAATTAACTGTAGGCAGACCTTATATAGAAAGCCTGTGAAGTTTTGCAAATTTTCATTTCACACCTATCCAGTTCCAGTACACTATTCTTTTGGCATAGGCTTAATATGGCCTAAAAAGGTGTGAAGTTTCTGTAAAAATGAAATATTAGTTCATATAAGAACATGAAAATATATTTAAGTAGAAATCCTCTTCATTACTATCTGTATGGCTAGCTCACATCTATGCTTTGCACTAGGGATGGGCCAAACACCCCCCTTTTCAGTTCGCACCAGAACATCTCAAACAGGGAAAAAGTTCTAGTGAACATGCAAACTCTCTTAAAGTCTATGGGACACGAACATGAAAAATTAAAAGTCCTAATTTTAAAGGCTTTTATGCAAGTTATTGCCATAAAAAGTGCATGGAGACCTGAGTACTTACCTGGGGGACATGTATCAAAGCAAAAAAAGTTTTTAAAGCAATCGTTTTTAAAGGAGCAGTGATTTTAATGATGCTTAAAGTGAAAAAATAAAAATTCCTTTAAATATCATGTCTGGGGGTCCCCTTAGTCTGCCTGTAAAGTGGTGTATCTGTACAATGTATAGAACATGCTGCAGCAATAATGGCATTTCTAAAGGAAAAAATGTAATTTAAACTTGCTCACGGCTGTAATGTATTGCCGGCTCCCGGCAATACAGATTAAAAAAATAAAATAAAAAAACGGCATAGGGTCCCCCCTAGTCCACACCAGGCCCTTCGGGTCTGGTATGAATTTTAACCACTTGCCGACCGCCGATCGGAGATTGACGGCGGCAAAGTGGCTCTGTAACGCAAACCGCCGTAATATTACGGCGGCTGCATTACAGACATACTGTGAGCGCGCGCGCGCCGCTAACGGCCCTCGGCCGTTATGTAATGTCGGCACTCGTTCAAATTTAATGTAAAAA
>BLSH010291950.1:1464772-1488238 GCA_018402905.1 Glandirana rugosa | reverse complement strand
TTCGGGGGGTGGGCGTCTGGGGTTGTTGGTGTCGGGTCCCAACAGACCTTCTCCGGGAAAAGGGGTAGTTGTACCCCTGTTCTACGAAACCCCACCCCCCGGGGTTTCGTGGGTGGGGGTTACAACTCCTGTACACCGGGACATACCAAGTCCTCCCCCCGCGAGCGAGCAGAGGGGGGAAAAGGACTGGACGGTCCAATATACGAGCCTATTCCAATACCTAAAACCGCCCGGGTGAGGTAAAAAAAATTAAAACCGTTCCCCAAGGGAAATTGGTGAATTCCTGGCCTTCCTAAAGGTCGAAATCCTGGCCTCGGGAAAAACGCTAAGCCGCGACGCAGCGAAATTGAAACGTCGCACGACCGCGCAATTGTCAGTTAAAGCGACGCAGCGCCGAATCGCAAAAAGGGCTCCGGTCCTAAAGCTGGAAATCCTTCCGGTCCTTAAGTGGTTAAAGGGAACCCCTTGCCAAAATTAAAAAAAATGGAGTGGGCCCGCCAAAATCCATAACCTTATCCGAGCATATAACCTGGCAGGTCAGGAAAAGGGGGGAGACGAGCGAGCGCCCCCCTCCTGAACCATACAGGGCCACATGTCCTCAACATTGGGGGTGGGTGCTTTGGGGCCCCCCACCCCAAAGCATCTTGTCCCCATGTTGATGGGGAAAAGGGCCTCTTCCAGACAACCCTGGGCTGTGGTTGTTGGGGTCTGCGGGTGGGGGGCTTATCAAAATCTGGAAGCCCCCTTTAATAAGGGGGACCCCGGATCCCAACCCCCTCATATGTGAATGGGTATTGGGTACATTGTGCCCCTACCCTCTCACCAAACAGTTTTTGACAAGTCCATTATTAAAAAAGAGAAAAAAATAGTGTCCTTCAATGTAATCCATCATCAATCACGCTGCCCACCGACCCAAAAATAGAAAAAAAAAACGCTCCTGGGAGGATACTGGCTGTCTGCCTCCTCTTTGCTTTGACAGTTCTTATATAGGCAAGGGGCGGGGCCAGACGGTTATGTCACCCAGTGGCACTGCCCCTTATGATGTCACGTGACTTTAGAAGGGGGCGGTGCCACCAGGTGATGTAGCCAGATGGCCCCGCCCCTTGCCTATATAAGAGCTGTCAAAGCAGAGAGGAGGCAGATGGCCGGTGGCCTCCCAAGAGGTAACAGCAGTGTTTTTTTCTTATATTTTTCGGGTGCGGCGGGCATCATGATTGACAATGGATACATTTAATAAAGGATTTGTCAAAAACTGTTTCCTGTGCTTATTACTTCTTGACACTTTTTTGGTGAATGGGTAGGGGTACAACGTACCTGATACCCATTCACATGGGGGGGTGGGATCTGGGGGCCCCCCACCTGCAGACCCCAACAACCACAATCCAGGGTTGTCAGGAAGAGGCCCCTGTCCCCATCAACATGGGGACAAGGTGCTTTGTGGGGCACCCCAAAGCACCCTCCCCATGTTGAGGGCAAGCGGCCTGGTATGGTTCAGGAGGGGGGTGCTTGCTGGCCCCCCCTTTTCTGGCCTGCCAGGCTGCATGCTCGGATAAGGGTCTGGTATGGATTTTGGGGGGGACCCCACGCCATTTTTAAAAAAAATTGGTGTTGGAGTTCCCTTTAAGATATATACCAGACCCAAAGGGCCTGGTATGGATTTAGGGGGGACCCCACACCTTCTTTTCCTTAATTCTGTCATAGGGTCACCCTTAACCACTTCAATACAGGGCACTTTCGTCCGCTTTCTGCCCAGACCAATTTTCGGCTTTCAGTGCTCATTGGCATCTATGAGAAATCTTGGTCAGCTTGACATGGCACTGCTCCGGGTTTTTAACATTGGCGTCTATGGGAAATCTTGGTCAGCTTGGCGTGGCACTGCTCCTGGTTTTAACATTTAACATTGGCATCTATGGGAAATCTCGTCAGCTTGACATGGCACTGCTCCCGAACCATAAGTGACAGGGACACCAAACTTGGGGAGCACCGAGAGGAGACCCAGGACTACAATATATCCGATTTTGGGGTTGGCCAGCTTGCCTATGTAATCAGTTATGCCTGTAAATGACTACTGCAATGCAGTACATGCATTGAGAAGTGGAAAAAAAGGTATTGCTTTATTTTAAGTACATTTTATACATGCTCTGGTCCCATTGTGTACTTAAAAGTAGGGCATGCCTGTACACTACACTGACTGCACTAAACTGACTGAACACACTATCCACGAACTACCTGCCTAATCTCCATTATCACACAGTATACACGGCTGCCGTGTAAGCAGCAGCCTTATATAGTGTGGGGCGTGGACTTAACCCCTGAGCCATGATTGGCCAAAGGCACTCTGCCTTTGGCCAATCCTGGCTATCATAGGACATTGTTCTCTGACTGGCCAAAGCATACAGATCAGGTGCATGCTTTGGCTAATCATCAGAAATCAATGCACTGCGAGAGTGCAGTGCTTTATGGGGTGCTCATTGGTGGGCAAACTTCCTGCTGAGTGCTCCAAACACACAGCACACCCCTACTTTGCACATTTCTTTTAAAAAAATAAATAAATATGTGCATTATGCATTTAAAATATGCCCACTATAATTAATTTAGTACTGTATATTCCCATCTATCCATTCTTATTCTATAAATTAAGGTGAGAACCCTTCCGTGCTGCAGCTGCCCCCAGAGCCCCCCTTTTTCTTACCTGAACCTGTTCGTTCCAGCAATGTACACAAACCCAGCGACTCCAGCCACTGTCTCCATCCTCATTGGATAGATTGATAGCAGCAGGAGCCATTGGCTCCCGCCAGGGCTGGACTGGGACAAAAATTTGGCTCTGGACTTCATCCAGACCGGCCCCCTTTAATTTTGCAAACACGCACAAAAATATATATATATGTATATAAACGATACGGTTTTGCGCAAAAAAAAAATAAGTAAAAAAAATTCCACTATTGGGCATAGGACAGGGCATAGCCACACCAGTTTACATTAATGCAGCCACACCAGTGCCCATTAATGCAGCCACACCAGTGCCTATTAGTGCAACCTCACCAGTGCCCATTAATGCAGCCTCACCGGTGCCCATTAATACAGCCTCACCAGTGCCCATTAATGCAGCCACACCAGTGACCATTAGTGCAGCCACACCAGTGCCCATTAATGCAGCCTGATCAGTGCCCATTAAGGCAGCCACCCCAGTGCCCATTAATGTAGCCACACCAGTGCCCATTAATGCAGCCTGATCAGTGCCCATTAATGCAATCACACCAGTGCCAATTAATGCAGCCTTAACAGTGCCAATTAATGCAGCCTTACCAGTGCCCATTAATGCAGCCTCACCAGTGCCCATTAATGCCGCCACACCAGTGCCCATTAATGCAGCCTGATCAGTGCCCATTAATGCATCCTTACCAGTGCCCATTAATGCAGCCTGTTCAGTGCCCATTAATGTAGCCACACCAGTGCCCATTGATGCAGCCACACCAGTGCCCATTAATGCTGCCTGATCAGTGCCCATTAATGCAGCCACACAAGTGCCCATTAATGCAGCCACACCAGTGCCCATTAATGCAGCCTGATCAGTGCCCATTAATGCAGCCACACCAGTGCCCATTAATGCAGCCTCACCAGTGCCCATTAATGCAGCCAAACCAGTGCCCATTAAAGTAGCCTTATCAGTGTCAATTAATGCAGCCACACTAGTACCCATTAATGCGGCCTCACCACTGCCCATTAATGCAGCCACTCCAGTACCCATTAATGCAGCCTCACCAGTGCCCATTAATGCAGCCACACTAGTGCCCATTAATCTAGCCTCACCAGTGCCCATTAACCACTTCAGCCCCAAAAGGATTTGCCCCCTTCCTGACCAGAGCACTTTTTGCAATTCGGCACTGTGTTGCTTTAACTGACAATTGCGCGGTCATGCAACTTTGTACCCAAACAAAATTAACGTCCTTTTTTCACACAAATAGAGCTTTCTTTTGGTGGTATTTTATCATCTCTGTGGTTTTTATTTTTTGCGCTATAAACAAAAAAAGAGTGAAAATATTGAAAAAAACCCCAATATTTTTAACTTTTTGCTATAATATATATCAAAAAAAAAAAAACAAATGTATTCATCAGTTTAGGCCAAAATGTATTCTTCTATATTTTTGGTAAAACTATGAGAATTGATTTATGGCATTTTCACAATTTTTTTTTTTTTACTAGTAATGGCAGCGATCTGCGATTTTTATTGGGACCGCGACATTGCTGCGGACAGATCGGACATTTTTGACACTTTTTTGGGACCATCGACATTTATACAGTGATCAGAGCTAAAAATAAACACTGATTACTGAATAAATGTCACTGTCTGTGAAGGGGTCAACATGTAGGGGGGCGATCCAGCGGTTAACTGTATTCCCTGTGTGTGTTCTAACTCTGTGGGGGATGGGCTGGCAGGAGCATGACAGATCTAACTGATCCCGATGACAAGGATCAGTAGATCACTGTCATGTCCCCTGTCAGAACGGGGAACCGCCGTATTTACATCGACGGTTCCCCGTTCTTCCTGTGTAGTAGGCGATTGCGGGTCCCTGGAGGACATTGAGTCCGCTCAACCCGCGGCCCCACTCATGGAGCGCGCGGTGGGCACAAGAGCGTGCTGCCAGCAGCGTGCGCCTGCCCGCAACTGCGGCTGCGTGGACCGCCATTTATAGATGGCGATCTGTGCAGCAGAGCCAAATTGCCGCTGTCTTTCTACGCGAGGTGGTCGGCAAGTGGTTAATGCAGCCTGATCAGTGCCCATCAGCGCAGCCCCACCATTCCACTATTGGGCATAGGACAGGGCATAGCCACAACAGTACCCATTAATGCAGCCACACCAGTGCCTATTAATGCAGCCACACCAGTGCACCAGTGCCCATCATTGAAGCCTGATCAGTGCCCATCAGTGCAGCCACACCAGTGCCCATTAATGCAGCCTGATCAGTGCCCATCAATGTCAATCCCCACCCCCCCTAGTACCTGGTCTGGGCAGTTTTTCTACCTAGGTCCCAGCTGCAGGTGGTTCCTCTGGATCTGGGAGCTTGGGAGCGAGGGGAGCGGGCAGGGACTCCCATACCCTGTTCAGCAATACACGAATCCCCTGCTGACCGCTGTGTAGCTGTTTAGAAAGAGATCTTCTCGGGGCACCCTGTGTGGAGCGGGGGCCAGGGGATAGATTGCGGACTATTTCATTACTTTCCGCTTTATGCGGATTTATCCACCGCAACGCTCCTGGTGGCTCCAGTGTAGTGCCCTGCGTGGTTTAATCCTCCAAAAGCCGAAAGTGAGGAAATAGTCCATGCTCTGTCCCCTGGCCCCGCTCAACAGCGGTCAGTGGGGGATTCGTTTATTGCTGGACAGGGTACGGGAGTCCCTGCCCACTCACCTCCGCTCCACTGTCACTAGAAACCAGCCCACTGAGCCATCGGCCCACCGGTAAACTCTCAGTAGTCCCGATGGCTAGTACAGGCCTGGCTCTCGCTGCCGTTTTTGATTCCAGAGGGAGGAGAGAGGACATCTAAACGTGAGTGCACCAACACTACACTAACACCAGTACACATAGGCACACTTTCCACCCCCCTGATCGCCCCTGATCACCCCCTGATCGCCCCCCCCCCCCACAGTAAACCCCTTCAATCCTGTCACTGAGTGCAGCGATCAGATCTTTCAGTGATCAGTGTACTTGTGTCACTTGTGACACTAATCAGTGTTAGGGTAGGTAGTAGTAGGCCCAGGTAGGTATAGGTGGCCATCTTAACCCCTCTAATAAGGGTTTTAACCCCTTCATTGACCCCTGTCACCTGTGATCACCACGGGTGATGCTAGTTAGTTAGGTAGTTTTTTGATCATCAGGTTACCCGCCGTATATTATATATATATGTATACCTTATATAGGTTTTAACCCCCTGACCTCAGTTAGGTTTTAGTCTAAGTTAGGGTCAGCGTCAATCCCCGGCAGGGTCAAATTAGCGTCAAGTACTCTGACACACACACACACACACACACACACACACACACACACACACACACACTAGATATGTCAGTTAGTAGTATAGTATCTGAACAGATCAATATCTGTGATCTGATTAGATCTATATTAGCGTCCCCAGTAGATTAGTGTTCTAAAAAACACGGCGTTAGCGGAATCAGCCAAGATACCTGCTAGCACCTGCGTTTAGCCCCTCCGCCCAGCCAGCCCACCCTAGTGCAGTATCGAATAAATCACTGACACGTAGAAAACACAGCACACGTATCTGCAGTGTTCGCAGAGTCAGGCCCGATCCCTGTAAACACTAACAGTGATTTTGATAGCGACTGAAGCAGGCTCTGACAACCAGGTGCACGTTTTTGCCTGTTAGTCACACTAGTGTACCTATAAATTTAGAGCCCAAAATGTCAAATCCGAGGTACACTAGTGAAAGAGACCTACACGTTGCTGAGCATGACAGACGAGAGCGATGGGGAAGCCTCACTGTTGGATTCAGGCTCAGTATACAAAACAGTAGACAGCAGCGGTACCCTGTCAGATAGCTCTGATGACGGAGTTGTGGTCCCTGCTAAGGTCAGGCGTACCCAACCCTGTTCTGCTGTTGTTGGGGTACAAGAACTGCAGGGCTCTCGTATGGAGCAGAGAGCCAGTACTGGCGCCAGTCATCCTTCTGGTGAACTGGCAAGCACCAGTGGCCTAGTACATCCTGGTTGTACAACAAGCACTGCAGTAACACTTGGTGATGTGGCTAGTCCCATAAGTGCAGTTCAAGCTGATGGGGCTAGCACAAGTAATGTCCTGCAGCCACAAAGACAAAGACAGGCCCGCAGAGCCCAGAGTGCCCTTTCTGACGCGCTTGAAAGCCCTAATTAACAGCCCACCACTGATGCAGTGCCTGATCTTCCCCCATTCACTGGCCAACCCAGAATTCAGGTGGAAACAGTTGATTTTAAGTCACTTGATTTTTATTTGCTGTTTTTCATGGAAGATCTCTGTAGATCGCTTGTGGACCAAAGCAATTTGTATGCTGGTCAATACATCGCTGCTAATCCCCATTTTTCATTTGCCAAAGACTGGAAACCTATTCCAGTTCCAGAATTTAAGACCTTTCTGGGCCTTTCCCTCCTCATGGGCATAACTAAAAAATCTGAGTTGCAGTCATATTGGTCCACTGACCCAATTCACCATATGCCTGTGTTCTTTGCTTCCATGGCCAGAACAAGATACAAGCAGATCTTGCGGTTCATGCATGTTAAATACTGAATACTATTGGCTCCACAAAATTCGGCCCCTCATAAACCACTTCATCCAAAAATTTGCAGCCTTGTTTATTCCCGATCTGCGTAGATGAGTCCTGGATTAAATTTTCTGGCCGGCTTGCTTTCTCACAGTACCTCCCCAGCAAGCGTGCCAGATACAGGGTCAAGATGTATAAGCTCTGTGACAGGACCACAGGCTATACATATAGTTTGATGGTTTACAAGGGAAAAGATAGTCACGTGGAGCCCCCCAACTGCCCAAACTACATAGGGAGCGCTGGCAAGATTTTTTGGAATTTGGTGTCACCCGTATCCGGAAAGGGGTACCACTTGTATGTGGACAATTACTACACAAGCTTGACACTTTTTAGTCACCTTTTTGATTCTGGAATTGATGCATGGGGCACCGTGTGATCTAATCGCTGGGGCTTCCCCCAACAGTTGGTAGAATCCTGACTTAGATGGGGGGAGAGAGCCTGCTTGAGAAGTAGTAATTTGCTTGCGGTGAAGTGGAGGGATACAAATAATGTTTTTGTTCTGTCCTCCATTCACGCAGACACGGCAGTCCAAATTCAAACCGCGACTGGTGTTGTGGGGAAGCCCCTCTGTGTCCATGAATACAACCTTAATATGGGAGGGTGGACCTCAACGACCAGTTATTGGCGCCGTACTTAAGTGCCCATAAGGCCAGACGCTGGTACGTACAAAACTGTGTCTATTTACTTATTCCAATTGGCTTTGCTGAACGCTTATGTGCTATACAAAGCGTCAGGATGGGCTGGATCCTTCCTTAAATTCCAGGAAGAGAATATCACAGCCCTTCTGTTTCCACATGGTGCTGCACCACATCTTCCCAATCCAAATGCAGTAAGCTGGCTGCATGGGCGGCATTTACCGCATGCCATCCCTTATACCCCTACCAACCAAGCCCCCCCAAAAAAGATATTGTGTGGGCAGACCACACGGATACAGACGTGTCACCCATTTTTATTGTTCCTCCTTTCCTGACCAGCCTGGTCTTTGCATCAGTGACTGTTTCCAGGGCTACCACGCACTAGTTGAGTATTAGCATAGGGTACAGCCCTACACAGGTATAGGGCAGGTTTTCATAGAGTCTCCAAAGATGCCACCACATTTTGAGAGACCTGAACCTTTACTGTTGTTGTAAAAAAAAAAATCATAGCAAAAAATAAGAAATAAAACATTTTTAAAACAAAAACAAAAAAAATGTTATAAAAACCAAAAAAAATATAAAAGTCAAAAACAGTTGCCAGTTTGTTGTTCTTCTCTCTCTATTGTTTTCTCTCTATTCTCTCTCTCTTGTTCTTTCTCTTTTGTTACTGTATTTTATGCACACCTGTAATGTTTTATTACTGTTTTCTATCATGTTTTCTTTGCAGGTATGTAAGTTTTTATATGTTACTGCTTACCTGTAATGTTTTATTGTTACTGTATTTCATAATGTTTTCTTTGCAGGTATGTAATTTTTTTTATATGTTACTGTTTATTGTGTTTTATTAATTGTTTTTTGCTTTTTAGGTACGCCATTCAGCTGCAGCACTGATTTATTTATCTTGACAGCAACAGCATTTGCTCCCATGATATGTAAATCAGTGACTCCAGTGCTGTAGGAAGTGATTTCACCACCACAGTAAAAAAAAGCATATATGCCAGAGCATAGGGGCAGGGGGTGGACATGGGGGCAGCTGCCCCTATCCTCCGGCATATATTTTTAGAATGGTGCTATGGCCATCATTAGAAGTAGGTGGATGCGGTTCTCCAAAGGTGGGCATACCGTTGATTCTTTTTTTTTTTCATTTAACCCACAGGCTGCATGAAAAAAAAGAACATATGCCCGACAAGGACCAGCAGTGTACTAGTATGTTGCTGGTCTTTGAGTGGTTTTCTCAGGTTCTCCTGTCCCACCGGGGAATGCAAGAATGCAGCCGGTGGTTCCGCCAGCTGACCATAGAGCTGATTGAAGACTAGAATGGCTTTAATCATCTCTATTTCCTAAGAAACCGGAAGCTACAAGCATTTCATGACTTCGGTTTTGCTGGCTATAAACGACGCCATTGAGAAATTGGGAAAGCATCTTGTCACACCAATCTTGGCGTGGTCAGATGCTTTAAGGGCTGAGAAGAGAACTAGACTCTAGTAGACCCCAAATTTAGAGTTGAGCGGACACCTGGATGTTCGGGTTCGGCCGAACTTCGCGAAAAAGTTTGAGTTCGGTCCCGAACTTGACCCCGAACCCCATTGAAGTCAATGGTGATCCAAACTTTTGGGCACTAAAATGGCTCTAAAAAAGTCCTGGAAAGGGCTAGATGCCTGTAAAAGGAAGCAAAATGGGGGTAAGAGTAGAACAAGTGCCCTGCAAACAAATGTGGATAGGAAAATAACTTAAAATCACATAAAAAATGAAAAATGGAGGAGGAGGTGGATGTGGAGTAGAGGGTGGGGAGGCGGTGACCATGGCGGTGTAGGTGGAAGTGGCGGTGGAGGAGGAGGAAGAGGTAGCCAACACTGTTTTTTGTTTGTTTGTTTTTTTTTTCTAATTGGGGTAGCCCCCAAAATATTGAGACATATTAAAACAAACCCAGAGATGTTCTAACATGGGTTGACTTTTTCCATATAAAATGTACCATGGTTTATTTTTCATGTTTCTCCTGTTACAAATTCCAAAAAAAACTTCTGTTCTATAAAAAAAAAAGAATAAGTTCACTTAAGTATACCAATGGCTGTGTGAGGTCGTTATAAATGTCTATTCTGCACAAGGTACAGACAAGTCTTGTGGGATCCATGCCTGGTTCATTTTAATAAATGTTAGCTTGTCCACGTTGGCTGTGGACAGGCGGCTGCGCTTGTCTGTGATAACGCCCCCTGCCGTGCTAAACACACGTTCAGACAATATACTGGCTGCAGCGCAGGCCAGCACCTCCAAGGCATAAAGGGCCAGCTCAGGCCATGTGCTCAATTTGGAGACCCAGAAGATGAATGAGGCAGACCCATCAGTCAGTATGTGTAGGCGTGTGCACACATACTGTGCTGCTGACAAAGCTTTTCCACATTTCGGCCATGCTAACCCTGCCTTCTGAGGTGCTGGCGGTGCCACAGCTGTGTTGGCGACCTCTTCCTCCTCCTCTGCCTTGTGCTTCCACTGAACCCCCGTTGTCATTTGGGAATGCCCTCAGCAGCGCATCTTCCGATCACGCTCCAGTGAAGGAATTAAGAATGGCACGTTGTCCTTGTAATGGAGATCCAGCAGGGTGGCAACCCAGTAATCAGCACAAGTTACAATGTGGGCAACTCGGCTGTCATTGCGCAGGCACTGCAGCATGTAGTCGCTCATGTGTGCCAGGCTGCCCAGAGGCAAAGACAAGCTGTCCTCTGTGGGAGGTGGATCATCTGTGTCCTCTGTATCCCCCCAGCCACGCTCCAGTGATGCCCACGAGCTGCGTTGGGTGCCACCCTGCTGTGAACATGGTTCCTCCTCATCATCATCCTCGTCCTCCTCATCCTCCAGAACTGTGCCCTGGCTTGAAATTTTTTTACTTGGGCTATGCTGGTGCAGGAACCCACCCTCCGAGCCACTTGTGAATGACTGGCCTGATAACCGTGGAAATGACCCCTCTTCCTCCTCCTCCTCCTCTTCCTCCTGTGCCACATCCTCTTCCATCATCGCCCAAAGTGTTTTTTCAAGGAGACATAGAAGTGGGATAGTAACGCTGAGAACAGCGTCATTGGCACTGGCCATGTTGGTGGAGTACTCGAAACACCGCAATATGGTACACAGGTCTCGCATGGAGGCCCACTCGTTGGTGGTGAAGTGGTGCTGTCCGCAGAGTGACTGACCCGTGCCTGCTGCAGCTGAAACTCCACTATTGCCTGCTGCTGCTCGCACAGTCTCTCCAGCATGTGCAAGGTGGAGTTCCACCTTGTGGGCATGTCGCATAGGAGGCGGTGAGCGGGAAGGCCGAAGTTCTGCTGCAGAGCAGACAGGCGAGCAGCAGCAGGGTGAGATCGCCGAAATCACGCACAGACGGCCCGCACTTTTTGAGGCAGCTCTGACATATCCGAGTAGTTTTTTAGAAATTTATGCACCACCAAATTCAGCACATGCGCCAGACAAGGGATGTGCATCAAACCGGCTAGGCCCAGAGCTGCTACGAGATTTCGCCCATTATCGCACACCACCAGGCTGGGCTTGAGGCTCAGTGGCAACAACCACTCATTGGTCTGTTGTTCAATGCCTGTCCACAGCTCCTGCGCAGTGTGGGGTTTATCCCCCAAAAATATCAGTTTTGAAACAGCCTGCTGTCGTTTCCCCCTAGATGTGCTGAAGTTGGTGGTGAAGGTGTTACGCTGACCGGATGAGGGGGCGGTAGAGGAGGAGGAAGTGGAGTAGGAGGAGGAGGCAACAGGAGGCAAAGAGAAATGCCCTGCAATCCTCGGTGGCGGAAGGACATGCGCCAAACTTCTATCTGCCTCAGGCCCACCCGCCACTACATTTGCCCAGTGTGCAGTTAGCGAGATATAGCGTCCCTGCCCGTGCTTACTGGTCATACCAGTGGTTATGTGGACCTTGCCACAGATGGTGTTGCGCAGTGCACACTTGATCTTGTCCCTGACTTGTTTGTGCAGGGAAGAGATGGCTCGCCTGGAAAAGTAGTGGCGGCTGGGAACCACGTACTGTGGGACAGCCACCGCCATCAGGTTTTTAAAACTTTCCGTGTCAGCATTTCAAAGGCCAGGAATTTTGAAATGCTGGCATTCAGGGCCAGGGGTCGCGAGTGGGTAGGGGGGTACTTCTTCTTTCTCTCCAGTGTTTGGGAGATGCACAGCTGTAAGCTTCCATGGGACCGTGTGAAAATGCTTGTGGATGGTGGCGGACATGGTGGCGTTGCTGTCACATCGTCTGCTTGCTGGGTGGCAGGTGACACTGGCACTGTAGAGGTGGAGGAAGAGGCCAAGGCAGCAGCAGAAGAGGAAGCAGGAGGAGCCCGAGACCTTTCTTGGATTTTGAGGTGCTTATTCCACTGCAGCTTGTGCTTTGCATGTAGATGCCTGGTCATGCAGGTTGTGCTCAGGTTTAGAACATTTATGACTGGCTTCAGGCTCTGATTGCACAGAATGCAAACCACTCGTGTCTTGTCATCAGCACATTGTCTGAAGAACAGCCACTCCAGGGAACTCCTTTGAGCTGCCTTTGGTGTGCTAGGTCCCTGGTTGCGGTGGGTAGTAGCAGGTGTACTGTCTAGGGGACGGTCGCTCCGCTTTTGCAACCTGCTTCCTCTTTTGCTGTGCTGGTGCCTCTGTGCGACCACCACCTCTTCTTCCAAACTGCACACGTCACTCGCATGACCTTCATTGCATTTGGGGCTAGGACCTCATCATCCTCCACATCACCTTCCACCCACTTTTCACCACTGCCCTCCTTGTCAGTCTGCACACTGTAGAAAGCCACAGCAGTTGGCACCTGTGTTTCGTCATCATCAGGCATTTCATGGCCTTTTGGAGGCATTTCATGGCCTCCAAAACTGTGATAGGTAGTGAGGAGTGCAATCCAAAATTTACGCTCTTAGAAAGCATAAAGGCAGTGCTTGGTTTTTGGGGTCCTGTACGCAGCTAGACTGTCAAAAAGTCTCACACATGTGATATCCCCGTAGGAGAAGCAGCAGAATGTATTTTGGGGTGTAATTCCACATTTACCCATGGCATGTGTGAGCAATATATCAGATCAGTGACAACTTTGTGTAATTTATTTATCTATCACCATAGATCATCTACCCTCCATCCCTGCTACAATTTGCTGCCAGCAACGTCGCATTCCGACATGGCTAAATGGTCACAGGGCCTACACGTCCAGCCGGACACACCGGGCCATAATGTCAGCCTTCCACCCCGCTCTGCTAAAGAGGCTGCACAAAGGCTGTTCTCCAAGGGCCTTGGCAACACACCGATGCCTCCGCTCCCGGATATGAAGGAGACTGGGGAGACCTGGACGATACTTCACGTGCCTTTGCAGCAACTGCGGCCTCCACAACAGTGAGTACCCACACCACATATTCTCAGGCTTCCAACATGGCGGCAGCTGGGATTCATGCTGACACTGATACTGAGCCTACGCTTAGAGATATCCTAACTGTAGTAATAACATGTAGTCCCTCAATAGCTGACCTTACTGGGGAGGTGAAGGGTATGAAGATGGAGATTGCCCTGGTGAGACAGGACATGCAGAAGCTGAGGGAGCGCATGGCTGCAGTGGAGGGCAGAGTGAGCACACTGGAAGATGAATGGCAGCCTTTGCAAAGACATGTGAAATATGTTCACTCCATCTGCCTCTGCTGCACGCCTGGAGGATATGGAGAACCGCCTCCGTTGCAACAATGTGCGTGCTGTGAGCATCCCAGAGAGAGCGGAGGGTAAAAACCCTGTTGAGTTTATAGAGGCATGGCTGACGGACACATTTGGAAGGGATGCTTTCTCCAATATGTTTGCTGTGGAAAGGGCGCACAGGGTCCCAGCGAGGCCTCCACCTCAAGGTGCCCCGCCTAGACCCTTCCTATTCTGGATTCTTAATTACAGAGATAGAGATGCCATTCTAGCACAGGCCAGGAAAGCTGAGTCGCTCAAAGTGGACAACGCTAAAGTTTCATTGTTCCCTGATTTCTCGACTGAGATACAGAGGCAAAGAGCATCATTTCTGGATATCAAAAAGAGGCTACATGCACTTGATGTGAAGTATTTCATGCTGTACCCTGAACGCAGCTTGGCGCGCAGACCGGATTGATGCAAGAGAAGAAATTTCCTTTCTATTTTTTTTTATATAGTTCTTCAGTTCAGTTTATATTTTAATAAGCGGCGGAGCGGACTTTGAAAGTGCTACTAAACCTTAGCGAACCCTACCATCGTAAAAACTTTTGGCTTCTGCAAGGTACATGTGCCACTACCTTATGCACATTCCCGGATAAATGAGAAGCATTTGGCACATGTGCCTACTAGGCCACTCTGGAACCCTTATAAGTTAGTCCTAAGAGGACTTTGCCCCCCGTTCCCCAAGGGGCGCGCTCTAATCTGTTGGGTCCTGTTGATTATGGATATCGGGTACTGTTCTGTTATTCATATCTGTGCAAACACATGCTTCCCTTCCCCCTTTCTTATCTTGCAAGTGGATTTAAAATATGTTCTTCCTAGACTGAATGTTCCAGACTTCACCACTAGATGGTGCTCTGACCACACATTGATACTACCGGAGGATTTGGTATTATGTTCAATGCGCATGTCCTCGGGCACTCACGAACCATTCATCAAAATGCTAAAATGGCTGTAGCTTCCGCTAGAGGTTTGCTTCTCCTCTTTTGGAACATAAGGGAGATGAGTAATCCCAATAAGCGAGGGACCATCTTTCACTACTTTACTAATAAAAAAACACATGTGGTGTGCCTCCAGGAGACGCACTTGCGCCCGGACACTGTACACCTGCTGCGATACCGTAAATTTCCCACGCAAATTCATGCCACTCACTCCTCCCATTCCAGGGGAGTTAGTGTGCTAATACCTTGTGATGTACCATATGTTTGCTTTGAGCGGACAGGGAAGGGCGCTACATTTTTTATTCTGTAAACTGAAAGGTTTTGTATGTATTGTGGCAGCTATGTATATCCCGCCGCCCTTTTCCTCAGACCCGCTAAAGAAACTAGCTCAATTTATGGCATTGCACCCTGAGATACCTGTACTGGCTATGGGGGATTTAAATAATGTCCTGGATCCCCAGCTAGACATATTGATGACTCGGCAGAGTAATATTTCCCACACACCTAGTAAAACCCCATTTGCTGCCTTGGTCAGTGAGTTGGGTCTGAGGGACGTGTGGCGTACCCGCAATACCAATGTTAAATGTTATTCATGTTACTCAGCCACTTATGGGGGGCTATCGCGAATTGATATGGGACTGGGAAATCAGGCCCTAATACCATATGTGGGGGACTCTGCCTATGAGCCCAGGCTGCTATCAGATCACTTGCCCTTCTAGGTATGCCTTCATATTGCAGACAAGCCCCTGCGCCCATTGTGGCGAGTGAACCCATTTTGGTTGACACTGTTCCCAGTCCCAGATACTGTCTCTAAGGCTTTGGGGGACTATTTGCAATTCAACGAACACTCCTCCAGCAGGGCCATTTTCTGGGAGTCCCTGCAGGCTCAAAAGAATTTGATAGTGTTGAATGGCCCTAGCTCCTGGATATCCTGTCTAGGTTTGGCATAGGGGACAGGTATATTAATTGGATTAGAGCAGTGGTTCTCAACTCCGGTCCTCGGGACCCACTAACAGGCCAGGTTTGCAGGGTAACTGAAATACATCACAGGTGATGGAATTTGCTGCTCAGTTATTGCAGCATTCTAGTCTGCATTTCCCCAAGGTAATCCTGAAAACCTGGCCTGTTGGTAGGTCCCGAGGACCGGAGTTGAGAACCACTGGATTAGAGTCCTTTACTCTGCTCCAAGCGCTAGATTAAGAATAAATAATGCCCTTTCCTTCTCTTTTTCCTTACATAGAGGCACTCGGGTGTCCGCTGTCACCGCTGCTGTTTGCAATGGCAATGGAGCCTCTGGTAATGCTCATTCGTAATCACCCATCTATAGTTGGATTCTGCAGAGGCCCCATGGAAGTGGATGACGCACTACTATATCTGGGTAACCACAGTCATAAAACTAATTTCAGACTTCGGCAGTATCTCGGGATTTGCCATCAACTGGTCCAAATCTGACCTTATGCCACTAGACCCACCTGTGACACCTCTCCCAGACAGGGCAGCACAAATTGCCATAGTGGACTCCTTTAACCACTTCAGCCCCGGAAGGATTACACACTTTAGGACCAGAGCACTTTTTGCGATTCGGCACTGCGTCGCTTTAACTGACAATTGCGCGGTCGTGCGACGTTGTACCCAAACAAAATTTGTGTCCTTTTTTTCCCAAAAATAGAGCTTTCTTTTGGGGGTATTTGATCACCTCTGCGTCATTTCTGATCACCGCTATAAACAAAAGAAGAGCGACAATTTTGAGAAAAAAACAAATTTATTACTTTTTGCTAAAATACAAATCCAAAAAAAATTATAATTTTTTTTTTTCCATCGGTTTTGGCTGATTTATATTCTTCCTCATATTTTTGGTAAAAAAATCACAATCTGCGTTTATTGATTGGTTTGCGGAAAATTTGGCGCGTTTACAGACGATGAGAATTCATTTCTGGGTTTTTTTTTTATATTTTACTAGTAATAGCGGCGATCTGCAATTTTTAGTGGTACTGCGATATTGCAGCGGACATGTCAGACCATTTTGACACTTTTTTGGGACCATTGGCATTTATATAGCGATCAGTGCTATAAAAATGCACTGATTACTGTGTAAATGCCATTGGCAGTGAAGGGGTTAACCTGCAGGGGGCTCTATAAGGGTTAACTGTGTTCCCTGGGCGTGTTCTAACTGTGTGTGGGCTGCCCTGGCTGGGGAAAGGGGATGATCACGGCTTCCATATACAGGAAGCCTGTGATCATCGCCCTTCCCCCTCCAACAGAACGGAGATCCGTGTTTACATACACGGACCTTCGTTCTTTCACTGCGGGGGGGCCATCGTGGGTAGCGTCGACCAAGTCCGCCCTACCCACTCCCCGGCCCCCCCGCACACAGTGAGCGCGCGAGCGCGCCTCTGGCGGCGCGCGCACAGCACTAGGTATCGCAGCCGCCGTCGTATGACGGTGGTTTGCGATAATGAGCCACTCTGTCGCCGTCAGACTGTGGTCGGCAAGTGGTTAAGTACCTGGGGGTCGTGGTGTCTAAAGATCCACAGACTATCTGTCACTTAACTTAGCTCCCCTATTAAATAAACAAAAACTCAAAGGTAATAGCTGGTGCAAACTGCCACTATTGGTGATAGGTCGTGTAAACCTTATAAAGATGGTGTGGGCCCCGCTGCTATTATATATTTTTTATAATACACCCATTTGGATTTCGAACAAATGGTTTAAACGTATATATTCCCAATTTCAGGATCTTATATGGAGAAGGGGGCAGGTCCGTATAAGTCTAAATACCCTCTATTATGGTAAGGGTCGGGGTGGTCTGGCGGTACCTCACCCCAAGATGGATTTCCTGGCCTCTCAGCTGCAACAGTTTGTGGGCTGGGGTGCTGAGGATAAGTTGGATCCAGCTGCTCGGTTGGTGTCCTTGACTATTTCAGAGCTCCCGGCCATATCACATTTGGAAATGGATCTCCCGAGTATACCTCACTCTTCTCCTACAGGGGACTTGCTTACAACAGTGTGGAAAACAACTAAACAGGCACTGTCTATTTCTGGTATGATGAAGTTTACTCCACTATGGCACAATCCCAATTCCACAGAAGTTAATTAGCTACAGGAGTTATCCTTATGGAAGAAATAGGGGATACGGTTCATCAACTGTACTCCAAAAGCACCTTAAAAACGTTTGAACAATTACATAATGAATTCTTGCTCACTAATGGCCAATTTTATCAATATCTCCAGCCTCGGCATGCCTTGCAAGCCCAAGCGCAAGTGACACCCCCTCTATATCCTCCTCCCCCCACAATACAAAATCTTATACGGGCCACTTCCCGTAAGGGACTCATTTCCCACATGTACTCTGTCCTTATGTCAACCATCCAAAATCCCTCCTTACTTAAATGCAGGTCTTCATGAGTCACAGACATAGGAGAGATAGACGATGAGCAGCGGGGCATAGCATTAGAATCCCTCCCATACTGGAAGAACAACAGACCTTTCAATAATTGGAATAGACCCCAAAATGGACCAAAAGGAAGGCGAGACCAACCACAGAGAAGCTATGGAAGACTCAGAAGACCCAATACCAACACACAATTACTATGCACCATTGAGAAATGACTATCACGAGACCGCATTATGCACCCCAAAGAGATGACTATCGAGAAGGGAGACACAAGCAGTATGATGAATATCAGCAACAATACAATCATCATCCCCAAGAAAGGCGCAATCAAGGCAATTACCAACAATCACCGTATCAGAGATCACCTTTTTTAGAGAGGCGAACAAGGAAACACTCACCAAGGAAAAGAAAAGAAGAAAGAGCTCCACGAGAGAGCCAGGAAAGAAGAGAGGATGCAGGGGAGGGAAGAGAAAACAAAAGAAAAAGAGAATACTAGGAGAAGGAGTCTTCAATCTAAGCGGCCAGACACTGACACAGGAAGAATTAAAAATTTGGACAAATTTCAAACCTACATAGGAATACAAAAATTCATAAGGAAGATTAATATTAAGAAATACTTATTTACCAACCCAATCAAAATGAATGAAGTCTACAGCAACTCAGAAGAAATACAACATAGTCAATTCAGAAATAAATTTGTGTATAATCCCACACCAAAAGACAGTAAGTGTATAAATGTTTTCAAAAAAATGGTGTTGGAGGATGTAAAAAAAATTGAAATAAAGAAGAAAGCTGACCCATCCCATATAAAAACAGGCATCAAAAGACTAAGGGAAAGAAAAGACATAGTGATCAGACCAGCTGACAAGGGAGGAGGGATCGTACTATTATCCAAGGAAGATTACCATACCACAATGACAGAAATGCTGGAAGATGTTAATACATATGAGAAACTAAGAGGAAACCCTCTAAACAAATCCAAGAAAGAACTGGAAAAACTGATCCAACTAGGGACTAAGCGAGGTATCCTAAATAAGAAGGAGGCAAAATACCTGATCCCAGAAGCATGCCGAACACCAGTGATATACACAATACCAAAGATTCATAAAGACAAAGAAAGGCCACCACCAAGACCCATATTAAATGGAATCGACTCTTTAAAAGCAAGTTTAGGGGAATATATAGACCACTACTTACAACCAGTGGTCTATAAAACAAAAGCATACTTGAAAGATACAAAACACATATTAGAAGTACTGGAAAACATCACGATAGAAGATGACCCAATAATAATGGCAACGGCAGATGTGTCCTCCCTATATACAATCATAAAACATCATCAAGCCTGTGAAGCGGCAAAATGGGCACTAAGGGAATATTCCACATTACCATGCACACAGAGAAAATTTCTCATCAAAAGTATAGACTTCAGCCTGAAACATAATTATTTCTGGTACCAACAACAGTACTATCACCAAAAAACAGGAGTGGCAATGGGCGCCAAATTTGCACCCAGCATCGCAAACTTGTACATGGCCCAGTGGGAGGAAGATGAGATCTATAGAGACCCACCCCCAGAGCTCAAACTATATAAAAGATATATAGATGACATCATCATACTTTGGAAAGGAAGTAAAGAAAAACTAGTCTTGTTCCTAGACAGCCTTAATCAAAATAACAGAAACATTAAACTCATATGGGACATTAGTAGAGACCAAATCACTTACCTCGACCTAGAAGTAAGGCAAGAGAATCAGAATTTGAAAACAAAAACACATTTCAAATACGTAGACAGAAATAGCTATTTACCAATACACAGTTGCCATCACAGAAATTGGCTGTTCAATATACCGAAAGGACAGTTATTGAGAATAAAAAGAAACTGTATGGAAGAACAAGACTACCGAGAACAAGCAACGAAAATCGGTGAAAGATTCATCAAGAAAGGATATGACCAGGAACATATAGAGAAGACTATACAGGAGGTATCAGAAATGGAAAGGAAAGAACTGATGAAGAAAAATGAACATGGATACGCAGTAGAAAACAATATTCCCCTCATCTTGGACTTCAGTAGACAACACAAACAAGTGGAAAAAATCATAAAACTACACTGGCCCATATTACAAGCAGACAGATATCTGAATACTGTATTGCCCAAATACCCTAGGTTCATTTACAAAAGAGCCCACACTCTGAGAGACAAGACTGTAAAAAATGTCATAGACCCTCCAAGGAAAATGTTCACCTTTTTCACAGGAAAGGGTTTTTACCCATGCAAGAGGTGCTATGCCTGTACCAACACAAAGAAACCAAACGAGAGAAAAAGCGAGTTCGTAGCCAACAGCACGGGAAGAAAATATGACATTAAAGAATTCATTGGATGCAACACCGAAGGAGCAGTGTATGTTTTGGAATGCAGTTGCAGACTCCAATATGTAAGCCGCACAAAAAGACCATTGAAAATAAGAATAAAAGAACATGTGCAGAACATCAAAAAAGGATATGATAAGCACAGTGTATCAAAACATTTTGACAAAGTACACCAGAGAAGTCCGAAATGCCTAAAATTCTGGGGAATCGAACCCTACCAAAGACATTGGAGGGGTAGTCATAAAATCAGAACACTAAGCCAGCTCGAGTCAAAATGGATTTTTTTGATGAACACTCTCTCGCCGTATCGACTAAACATAGAATTCGATCTGAACTGCTTTATCAGCGATTTTTGAATAAATATTAAACAATACATTAGTGTAGCTCTGCAAGAAAGTGGCTGCCTATACCATAATCATGAATAATAAGCAGATTTACAGCATACTATAGGTAACGAATGGAGTCACAACATCTATAGAGAAAAAATAAAATAAAATCATGTCTATACAAAACGCAATACGGGACAGCAAAGATTTAAAGAAATTAAAGTTTCCTGTTCTCCACTTAACCAAACCAGCTACAAAATAAAAAACTACAACACAGAATCAGGCAACCATGACAGACAAGTATCCTGCCATATAAAGGTGCAATAAGGAACAGCAATAGAATAAAAATAATACAATGCATTTTAGAATGGTGGATAGGTGCAATAGATACATATTCATTTATTGGATCGCAACTCCTCTTATGAATACAGAATTTTTACATCAATGTCAATTTTTGTTTATGTGTATATTATTAATATGTAACATAGTGTCTCATTGGGTCCAATACGAGATTTTTATAAGACCAACCAAATACGCCTCTACCACAATAGGTATAAAATTATGAGATAAGGGGAGCCCATAAAGATTAAATCATAGTCGATATCGCAATTTTATAATTAACCATTTTAATTCTGAGTTTTTTTAGTCACTGGTAAGATATAAAGTAAAGATCAGCCACACAAATGTCGGCCTCCACCTCCTGTAAAGTGTCAGCAGAGGAGGCACTATATTATGAAACACATTAAGATACAACCAGGGCCGACCAAAGGAGGCTATAGAAAAATGGCCTCCAAACATATAGAAATAGTAGTCTACAAGAAAATGGCCGCGGGTAACGTGACGCCATCTGAAATTACCCCATGAACTAATATGCTCGAACGCAGCGTAAGGACGGAACGTTTGTGCGTCACTACCGAACGTACGTACGCACGAACGCACCGCATCACCGCATTTAATTGAAGCCACCGCTATATAAAGACATCACCGTGTACACCTCCCCACATCCCCAAGTAGAAGTCATGAAAGGTGTGATGTAACGCGTAGGGCGTGAGCGGAGGTGAATCCAGATTGAGGAACCCAAGGGAACGAGCTCGGAGCTCGTGGATATATGCTGAATTTTAATTTATAAATGTGAGTGTTTTTATGCTTATTTAAATAAATCACCTTTTTTAAAAAAACTTTACTGCACTATGGAGTCTGTTCAAAACCTTCTTTCCACATATACTGGGAAATGAATGAGTGAGAACATACGTAGATGAACTGACAACACTTAGGAGGAAAAGTGAGGTCGGTGTGAGGAAAGATGGAGACCCCTGGTGGAGATACAGAGGAACCACATCACCCCAAAGTAAAGATACCTTTACGTGCTATTGCCCTAGCACACTCAGGTGAGAGGCTAGAGCACTTAAAGGAGCACATAATATATCACAGTCACCACTATATGCATTTTTTTCATCACTTTTGAAATCGTCACTTGAGACCAGTATAAGGACACTTGAGCCAAGAAGATCGGTCTAAGGGAAAGCAAGCTTGTAAAAGCAGAAAAATTGGGACACCACTTATGCACTTTTTTTGGATTTGAACAAATTTGCACATTAAGTTATTGGACATTCATATATTTTTATTTTTATAATGGTGTCCAGCCTTGAGACACATTAGCACTGTTAAGTTGAATACTGTATAATTTATGAGTCTATGCAAAAAACTGTTTGTCAGGGAGGTTATATATTGGTGTGCAGCCGTGAGACACACAATATTGGCTCTACAATATTATTTGTTACATATGCACAGTTGGTCACTTTAATATTTATTCATTATTTTATCAGGAATTATTTTATGGTTTACACATTATGCTAAAGTTGTTTTGTGACGAGCGCGTAGCAACCCCCTCCTAAAAATCCCTCCCAGTAGTCTCAGTTTCTGCCTCCCAAAAACTTTCTCAACTCTTCATCCTTCATAGATCATATTGTACTCCGGCCAAACTGTTTGCTTGCGACAAAAGAGACACTCCTCTCTGCCCAAAGTGCGTAGCTCACACAGGTGACTTTATACATATGACCTGGAGATGTCCCAAACTGGCAAGATACTGGGCTGAGGTCATTCAAACCATTACTGAAGTAGCTCAACTTCCTATCCCCTTTACCCCACTGGTGTGCCTGTTGGAAGCTATAGATTAGGAGATGTTCCCTAGAGGCATATACTACATGATCACAAGACTGCTATATCTAGCCAGGAAGTTGATAGCAAGATTATGGATATCGCATTCCTTGCCTACTAAAGCCCTATGGATACATTGGGGTTGATTTACTAAAGCTGGAGAGTGCAAAAACCGGTCCAGCTTTGCATGCTAGCCAATCAGCTTCTAACCTCAGCTTGTTCAATCAAACTTTGACAATAAAACCTTGAAGCTGATTGGTTTCTGTGTGGAGCTGCACCAAATTTTGCACTTTCATGCTTTAGTAAATCAACCCCATTGTGTCAACAATACCCTCCTTAGAGAACAGCTGGCTTACAGTCACCGCAATGCATCTCAAAAGTTTGATCTTATATGGCAAAACTGGCTATCTAATACCTCAGTAGCCCCGGTACAACTGGTTAGAGACAGATTGCTGCTGATGTAAGTCTAACAGGAAGTCTTGAGAATGATTACTAGGTTTAGGGCATAGTATGTTTGACACATATGAGCAAAAAGGATTTAAGTACCCTAGTAAGCCCGATAATAAACCTAGGTAGTCTACAAGGTTTATCCGCCTTATAATACTTTATGGAAATCCCAGGAAAGGGGGGG
>BLSH010291950.1:1440847-1451434 GCA_018402905.1 Glandirana rugosa | reverse complement strand
TATCGCGCTTATACGGAAGCGCGCTTAAAATAGCGCGTCTTAGCGTTTAAGCGCGATTAATCGCGCTTTTAAATTTTCGCGCTAATTAGCGCGAATTTGCGATTCTGCGCGATAAAATTCGCGCGAAGGCATATTCGCGCTATAGTAAATGACCCCCAGACAGTGCGATTTGAGATCAAGCCCACAGGTGTGCCACAATAAGGATGTGGATTGCTCTGGAGGCACACCGAGAAGAGGAGGAGTGTCCCTACAGAGACATACGTAATAAATACGCACGTCTCTGCACATGGTGTGAAGAAGCCAATGCAAGTTAAATCTGCACCTTTTTTCCATCAGTTTTTATGCACATATGCTGTGAACAAGGTTTAAAACAAAACATTTTCATATTAGTTTCAGCGCCCTCCCAGGATTCATGATCCCTTAGTGGTTACCATTTAACATTACTTAACAATATTTTAGTACTAACATATAAAAATAACTTTGCATGATTTCAGATAGATATTTATATTTCTGAACAAAAAATAATGATTAAAATTTAAATAAAATCTTTGCTCTGCCTGCTCATTGGATCAAAATGGCTTCTGACAATTTGCAGTAGATGGATGTTTTTTTTTTTTTTTTTTTTTTTTTTTTTTTAGAATCCTATCTATATAATCTCAAAATCTCATACTAGATGTATTTTCTAAGGCATACACTCAAAATAGAGCAAGCATTAACTTAACATTAGATGTAAACCATGATTGAACAATTACATTGCTTATCTGCACTCATATATTTTACTTCATATTGGTAAACTCAAGGGCTATTCTTTGATTTATTTTCCTCTCTTTGTTAATAGGGAACTGTGAGTGCACACCTTTGGGCTGATTTACTAAAGAAGTTGTGAATCTTCACATGAGTGAATATTTACTTTAATTATCCAATCATATGCAAATGAAATCAGTAAACAGGAATTAGCTTTTTACATGATTTACATGAATTGTGTTATGATTCTCAACTCCTTTAGTAAATCAGCCTTAACCCCCCACTTTCCAGAATGTGTGTAATTTGTAGTAGAGGAATACCTTAATTTTTTTTAAAAAGCTACTGAAGACACTGAAAGGGACATCCACTTCTTAATTTTACTCAGTAAATCAGTCCTCTTTATTATATTTACATTTCAGATAAAACGTTTTCTCAAAACCATTCTTCTTATTTAAAATATTTCTGTCCTAATTTTCAGGGTTCCTCTGAATAAGGGGAAGTCCATCCGACAGAATATGAAGGAAGCTGGAGTGCTGGATAAGTATTTGCAGACTCATAAGATTGATCTGTCTGACAAGTACCGTGGATATGCTGTTGCTTCTGAGTCTATGTATTTTGATGTAAGTTTACAAAATAATCACATCTGATAGTTATTGTAGAACATATTTCTGAATTATATGACCAGGGTTTACTCTCTAGCTGCACATATGCAACGGCATCATTTACAGTTTATGTTTCCTTTGTTTTACTTTACCTTTTCATTTTGAAAACTATTCCAGCTTCAGAGTTGAAAAAGCACAGTATAGAGCACTGAGAGGAGTCACAAGACTCTCTGATGCTCAATATGAAGTTTTATCTTTTTATGGTGGCTGTTAATTGGTGATTTCTATAGTGTAATAAAGAGGCTTTATATTAAACCAGCCATTCTCAACGAGTGTTCTGCAGAACCCCAGGGTTCCTCCAGAAGTTGAAACAGAAAAGCACACAAGGGCGCACTGGCATAGCGCATTATCCTTGATAGATTTTAATCAGTAAAAATCATAAAAACATACTCACAAACAGCTCATATGACAAGCGTTTCACAGTACCTCAGAGGCTCTGATGAAGAGGCTACGGCCTTGAAACGCGTCAGATAGTCCTTCCAGGTTACCAGCAGGAGACGATTGTACGGTTGTCACCTACTCCAGTACTGTGAAACGCTTGTCATATGAGCTGTTTGTGAGTCTGCTTTTATGATTTTTACTGATTAAAATCTATCAAGGATAATGCGCTATGCCAGTGCGCCCTTGTGTGCTTTTCTGTTTCTATAGTTTGGGATGACCCCAGTCCATCAGGTGGCAGCAGGTTGGCACGTTATCCAGTTCTGATACCATCAGACATCCCCTTCCTCACCACTGCAGAGAAAACCTCACTCCTTAAGCGCGGAGAATAGGATTATTTATTTTTTCCTCCAGAAGTTGCTAGGGGTTCCTTGAGCTATGCCTGACTGACCTGCCATTTGATGGTTCCTGCATAGCTCTGGGGCCAACCACTGTAGGGGCATTCTGTAATGGAAGTGAATTATTTTCCCATTCACTCACAATGAATTGGTTTTAGCAGGGGTTCCCTGAGAGTTGAAATTATTTTAGGGTATCCTCTGGGATAGAAAAATATTGAGGAAGGCTGCATTAAGCAGACAACATACTGTCTCCATTAAGGCATTTGTGTTTAATTTTCACATAATTACATTTTTTAATTGCCTAGAATTGTTGTCTGCTCTTGCCCTGCACTAAAAAACACACAGCTCCTATTTTCCATTTCCATTACAGTCATGGCAATAACTGTTTTTATGAAATAAAATATTTTAGGTAGCAACTCACTAAAGTGTATCTAAAGCCCAAACTATTTTTTTTTCATTTTGAATACATTAATGAGAAGTTACAACCACTTTCAGGTTTTTATAGCTGGTAAAGAGTCTAGAACAAAGAAATCCAAAAATCTTTTAATAACGGTATTAGTTCGTAACAAGAAACCAGCCAATGCATTTTGGGGTTCCAAGATCTCCCCCTTGATCGAGCCTCAAATATTGTATTTAGTTAGGAGTACTGCAAAATTACCAAAATGAAAGAGACCAAAATAAAACATGTAATGAATGGTAAGCTGCGATATATTACATTTTTGTAGATTGTAAGCTCTAACGAGCAGGGCCCTCTTACTCCTACTGTATTTAAGTGTATTGTATTTGTAATGTCTACCCTCAGGTTGTTGGCGCTATATAAATCGTATATAATAATAATAAATAATATTTTTTTGTTTTGGGTTTAATACCGCTTTAATTATTTGAAGGGTAAGCAGTGAAAAGTACACTCAGCTGCTAAGCTGCTATATTGCTCTTGGGTACTTTTCAATGTTGTCCTGAACAATGGGGAGATCACTGAACCCCCAAAATGTGTTGGATGCTTTATGTATTCTTGTTATGAACCAACACTAGTAGTAAAGATTCTTGGACTCTTAGGTCCTTGGTTAGGCACTCTAATTAGACTTTCTATACCTGGATTCCAAACACTGAGTCCCCTGGTTAATGGGTATCCTGTTTTGTGCTAAGAACAGCCTCATCAGAGCCATTGCACATTGTATGAAGGTGTTTGACCTTTTTCAACCATTAATTATTGGTGAGTTGAATCCACCATCTCAGGCATACATATGCTAGGTTTTTATTGCTGTCTGGTGTCTCTGTTAAGGAGATTTGCTTTCTATGAGGCATTTTTATAAAATAGTAATTTTTCATAAAATAGTAAATGTGATTTTGCCCAAACA
Source organism: Glandirana rugosa (assembly GCA_018402905.1). Lineage (NCBI taxonomy): Eukaryota > Metazoa > Chordata > Amphibia > Anura > Ranidae > Glandirana > Glandirana rugosa. Next base: position 1,447,894 of record BLSH010291950.1, on the reverse strand, counting down.
TTCCCTGCAAGTGAATTATTTACAGTAAATTAAAACAAATGAAATGAGAGAATCCACTTGCAGTGAATATACAGTATTAAGTGAATGTCACATTCACTGCTTTATAAATATACCCCTATGTGACTTAGGCTGGATTCACACCTCTGCATTTTTTGTGCTTTTTGCATTTTCCAGATTTGCACTACAGTCCATTTAACATGGTTTCCTACGGAACACGTTCTGTAGTGCAAATCTGCAAAATGTAAAAAGCACTAAAAATCTATAGGTGGGAATCAGGCCTAAGGGACCACTGTCACAGGACTGACAGTGGTGGAAAATTCAAAATTCTGAGTTGTCAACAGAACAGGAAAAGAGATGTAATGTTCCAAATGGGGATCCTTGTTCAAGGTGAGAATTGTCTAAGGTGAGAATGGAGAGACATCTCTCCCATGGTATACAGATGGAGAAAAAATTATAATACCAATAAAAACAGAATCCATTCTTTACTAATCTGATGTGAACGCAGCAAGCAGAAATGACTAAGACTGGAGCAGCCAGATTATGGAGCAGCTGCACTCGGCACCCAATCAGCTTCTACTGTATCTTTAATTTTCCAAGCTTAACTGAACAAGCTGATGATAGAAACTGATTGGTTACTATGCACAACTGCTCCCGATTCTGTCTGCTCCAGTTTTGATGACTTCCCCCAATGCACTGTGCTTTACTGTGCTTTGTAATGGCTATCTATCTATATATATTATGCATCTACAACAGCCATTACTGAACACGCTAAAGTGTAACACACTGAATTTTTAGTGGTCCTATCTCTTTGCTTCTTTTTGTAACTCCATGTATAAAATGTCCATTTTTGGAATGGAAAATTGCCTATGATAGGTACCTAAGAATGATATCATAGGCTTGCTTTTAAAAGGCATAAGTTAGCTCAACTGTAAATGTTGTTTTGAAATGTTCTTCTTTAAGATTTTTAGAAGCAACTCAGCAATGTGCTGGATAATGTGCACAGGTATTGTTTGAATTGCATGAATGTTTGCAGCTGAATTTGTGTACCATATATCTTTGATTGGCAGACTTATTACTATGGACCAATAAGTATTGGAACACCTCCTCAAAATTTCCTGGTTCTTTTTGACACTGGATCCTCCAACCTCTGGGTTCCATCAACCTATTGCCAGAGCACAGCCTGCAGTGAGTATTACAAAGCTCTAATCATGTACTGTTTATTTTTAGAGTGCTAGACTAGACCATAGTTGCAGATTTACTAGTCTACATTTGAAGGCATAACTCTAGGAGAACTGCTGAATACAATGAAGAAGTATGTATAATATATCTTTACTTTTTGTCTACCAAAGGCTTTTAAATTTTGTTTGGCTAGTCTTGTCCTGTACCAACCTGCAGACTGCATTGCAGTTATCCAATCCATCCTACACTAGGAACCACCTGAGCTTACTGATTGGACATTATTAGAGCTGCACATTAGGAGATCCATTGGTTCTCTACTTTAGTAAGCATGTTGAGCCTGCAAAGCTGATAGTGCTATACAAAGTAACAGATTGACTCAGATTGCAAGCCTTCATTCTCTCAGTATAGCCCATTTCAGTCAGGAAATTATAGGAGGTTGTTATCAAAGCAGCCCCAAGTACTAGTTAAAGGGGTTGTAAACCCTCGCTGTTTTTCACCTTAATGCATTTTATGCATTAAGGTGAAAAACCTTTTACACTACAGCAGCCCATTTTACTTACCTGACCCTGATCGTTCCTGTGCCGGGGATGAGCCTAGCAGCTCCAGCTGCTGGCTGTGTCCTTATTGGCTAGATTGAAAGCAGCAGGAGCATTGGCTCCCGCTGCTGTCAATCAAGTCCAATGATGAGGGAGCCGGGGGCGGGGCCGAGTCCTGCTGTATGTGTCAATGGACGCAATAGCAGGACTCGGGAGCGCGCTCGCACGGCTGCCCCCTTGCAAAACGCTTCCCTGAGGGGACAGTCGGAGAAGAGGAAGAGCCAGGAGCACCGCTGAGGGACCCCAGAAGAAGAGGATTGGGGCCACTCGTGCACAGAGGAGGTAAGTATGACATGTTTGTTATTTTTTAAAAAATAAAACCTTTAGTATCACTTTAATACCTGCTAAAACTAATCAATTTAATGTTTTTAAAGTAGTAATAAATGATCACCTTGTAAAGCAACCCATTCAGTTTAAAACTGAAATGAAAGGCAAAATATTTGTGTAAATATATAAAAAAAAAACAGTATTCCTTTTTTTCCTTTTGTATAAGTGATTACGTTCCTTCTGTTCCTGGCTGCATAAGAGCTGGGGGAGGAGAAGCAACAGTACACTGAGCTTCCCATTGAGAGGCTGTGCAGAGGGGGTGTGTCAGGACAAGTCTGATCATTGGGGGAAAGCAGGCTGAGTTCCCAGCGCATCTAGAGAACTGACTACGGTGTGCTCTCCTACTTAGTGTGGTCAGTTTTTAAAAGGAAAGCAGGGAACTGGCAGGAACACCGGGGATTTCACACAAAGGAAGCAATACAAAGAGAACAGAATACTTTTTCATACAAGCACGTGCTACAGCAGTCACATATTAGGAATATGAAATGCTGGGGTAACAAACACTTTAATGAATATGTATGCATATGTACAGTATATGTATATATATGGACTGAGATTGTTTTTATGTCTCATTTATTTGGGACTTCATAAACAATGTACCTCCAGGGTCTTATGCGTTTGTGTTTCAAGATAAAACAAGATTTAATCTCCAGTATATCTGCCATCTTAACTTTTATTTGATCTGCAGCTGTCATTGTGCTGTATATATAATCAGTTATGACACCAGCCATTTGATGGTTTGACAGTTTGGCTAACAGTACAAGCAAGTGTGACACCATTTCCGGCATACCAGGAATGTAACTGTTTTTTGAAACTGTTGTATCAATGGGTTTGGATCTGCTTTAAAACTTTGGATGACAAAAAGAGATTCCACAAGTTTTCCACCTCTACATTCATATAACTAGGGTAAGGAGGATGACATATGTTTTCAGTAATTACCCTAAGAGCCAACAGTTTTCTATGCAGCTCGAACATAGCAAACTGCTGGGAGCTGGGAATAAATTACATTTCTCTCTCTAACTGAAAAAAGTTAAAGCGGAAACCATAACAGCTTGATAGAAAACAATGTTCTTTAGCGAGGAACATACATTCCACATTAATAATGATTCTACCAAAATTAGTATATGCTGTAAATTGCCTCCAGCATTTCTCCTGTTTCTTCTTGTTGGAAGCTGCCATTTTGCTGAAGCCCAGAGCCCATGAACAACAGTAAATCATCAAGTGGAACTAAAACTATTGATTTAACGGTTTCAAAAAATAATTACAATCCTGGAATGCTAGGATTGCTAATTGTCACATTTGCTTGTGTCCTTAACCAAACTGTCAAACCATCAAATGGCTGGTGTCATAACTGATAACATGTGCAGTTGCAGATCAAACAGAAGCAGCTTTCATGGCTGTAAAGGATAAGAGGGTTTAATTCCATTTTAGGGCTGTCAGCAGATTGGCCTCTACAAACTCAGCAGTGCTGTAAAATAGAGAGCAGTTGAGCATGTGCAGAGCAGGGTGAGACAGTATATTACTGGATTTAAAACAGCATAGGCATTTATTTTTAATGTTTTACATAGCTATACCTGCACAAGGGGCCAGTCTGATGTGATCTAGCAGGACTTAATTTTCTGACTAAAGTTCCATAATACAAGTTATAGTAGTAGATGATTTCTCTGTAAAAAATGAAATCACAAGAATTACTAATATTGTATGGCTAGGATGAACCATGTATAGTTAAAAACACTATTATTTGCCTATATTTTTCTACAATTTCACATAGGAATGTGCTTTGGTCTTGTTATGAATTTTGCTATTTGAAGTAAATGAATGACTGGGACATGTTTATGATTATGATAATATGGTAACCTTTTCAGCAAACCATCATACATTTAACCCAAGCCAGTCCTCCACTTACTCTTCTAATGGACAGCGATTCAACATGGGATATGGTGGCGGGAATGTTGCCAGCAGTGTTACTGGAGTGTTTGGCTATGATACAGTCTATGTAAGTAACATAGAACCTATCTATCTATCTATCTATCTATCTATCTATCTATCTATCTATCTATCTATCTATCTATCTATCTATCTATCTATCTATCAATGTCACAGCATAGAGTGGACGCCTTATGGCACAGTATCTCAGAACTGCCTTGGATTCAATGTACCAAATCAAGTGGAAAGTGTCCGTAAAGAGACAGAGGTCAGGGCTGATATTTAGGCCGAGTCAAAGGTAGAAGGTCAAGGAAGGTAGTAGACAGGCAGTCTGAGAATAATAACTAAAACGCATACTAAGATTTTAACAGAATAATTAATTTCATAAAACAGGAGCATGTCAATGAAATACACTCCCATGTTACCTCTATATTCACATTGGCTGTGCCAAAACCTAGGTGGTAGGGGTGCTACTTGTTATTCATATCATCCAGGAATGGCTAGGTGCAAGAGTAAGTATTTTTCCCACAAAAGATATTAAAAACTCTATTCTATGTAAATATGGTGTGTATGTGTTTCCAGTGAAACAGCTGGTACATTAGTTCTGTGCAAATGAGGCAAAATTGATCATTCTCCTTTTATTTCTCCTATGTTATTCATGCATAAAAAATAGCAGCTTCAAAAATACTGCATTATAGCCTCTAGATGGAGCTAAGGATCATAGAAAATGATTACTGATCCTCAGCTCCTTCTAGTGGCTATAATGTGGCATTTTCCTGAAGCGCGTTATTTTTTAATGAATGAATAACATTTGATCTGTAGAGGAAATAGAAGGAGAGCATTCATTTGATTTGCCCTGTTGGCACAGCACACATGTACTTGCAGATTCCCTGGACGAATAGCTATGCAATGTTTTTTTATAACTACACCCCTTAAATAATTTTTATGTCCAACCACCAAACCAAGCACTACATATAGAAACAAAATATTTAGTAGTGACAGTAATGATTAAATAATTATCATGACAATGTTGTTGTTTTAAGTAACACAATGGGATGTTTTGTAAGGTGAAATGGGAGGACAATGAGCATTGACCAATAAAAAGTGATATTTTTGTACACTATTCATATTCCCCCTGTTAGGTTTTATCCATATAAACCACCAGAATTCAGCATATTTTTGCATCTAGAAGTCACGGGTGTTTGTTTACAGTCACAGCCAGCAACTTGTACAAATCAACTTCATTTGATGCACTAACAACATTGGTTCTATGGATTGATGTCAGTGCTGAAACCTATATAGGCACCAATGGGTGGCATATCCATCCATCCGTGGCTTCACTACCACAGCACCCTGTAACTAGCTATAGTTGATTGGAGCCTCACCCTAGGTATCTATTGGCAGAAAAGAGCCCCATCCTGCTTTTATATAGTTATGTCCTATACACACCCTGAAGTTCCTCTACTGTACCTATCAATTTAGTGTAATCTACCGTTAGGCTTCTACCTGCTGTAAAAACACTTTAAGTTAGTGGGAATATGATTTGCAAATTATTTTATGACATTGTATTTTCATTAGATTCAAGGACTTACCATCACAAATCAAGAATTTGGGCTGACCATTACAGAACCCAGTGGTAATTTCTACTATTCTCCATTTGATGGTATATTGGGATTGGCCTATCCTGGTCTGTCTGTGGGTAGTGCCACCACTGTGATGCAAGGAATACTACAGCAGAATCTCCTGAATCAGCCTATTTTCAGTGTCTATCTTGGCAGGTATGATGAAGGTGCATGTCTTGGATAAATAAATGATGTTTGGTTTTGAAAATGTGTTTTATGTCTTTAAGTCCTAAGTGACAACTGGCGAGAGCTCACATGGTTAATTCAGTTATTTTTTTTAAGAGCTGTGGTGGGGGCATTAACAGATTTTTGAGGGTTTTGCCTTATATAATCCATGTTTATTTCGTTTTATGATGCACCTCTATAATGGAAATAAATAAGACACAAAATTCACCGAAGGCATGAATTAAAGAATAAAAGATTCTACTGATATCTTGACTAGAGGCCACCTTAGATACTTGTAGTGCAATTTGTTGTGCACCAGTAACACCTGTTGCTGGTATCTACCAGCCAATGAAGCAGTTATGAGTAGAAGCTTTCAAAACGTGCCACAGGCCTACATCATGGCGCTGTAGGGCAGCATAAGCAGCCCTGAGTAAGTAACGGGCACTCTAACCTGGATCAGTGCATTTTTGAAGCATAAAAACTCAGTAATGGTGCATATGCTATATTTTGATCACTAGTAGCCATTCCTGTTTTTTTTTGTTTTTTTTTTTATATATTTTTTATATATAATCTTTATCTCTACTTCCTTGAGAATTCAGCTTGTCTGAACCTTAATGAGTTTTTTTTTTTTGCTTTGTGTAAGCTATGCTGTTGTTCAGTTTAGTGCTGTAAAGTAGGGGTGAGCACACAGGGAAATCCCAAGGCATTCAGAAAAATGTTTTACTAATTTGTTGGGCTGTAAAGGCAGAAGATTTTTTTTTTCTTAATGCATTCTATGTATTACAATAAAAAACCTTCTGTGTGTAGCAGCCCCCCCAGCACCCCCAGAATTACTTGCCTGAGCCCCTTCTCTCTCCAGCGATGTCCACAAATGTCTAAGCCGTCCGGGACACTCCTCCTGATTGACTGAGACACAGCAGCGAGACCATTGGCTCCCGTGGCTGTCAATCAAAGTCAGTCAGCCAATCAGGGGAGAGAGGGGGCAGGACCGGGTCGGGGCTCAGTGTCTGAATAGATACACGAATCTCTGACTAGGCTCGGGTGCCCCCCATAGGAAGCTGCTGGCTGTGGGGGCACGCAATAGGAGGGAGAGGCCAGGAGCAGCAAAGAGGGACCCTAGAAGAGGAGGATTCGGGCTGCTCTATGCAAAACACAGAGGAGGTACGCATAAAAAAAACTAAAAAATTAGACTTTACAATCACTTTAACTAACCAAAAAAGGAGTATTTCTCC
>BLSH010291950.1:1403145-1429260 GCA_018402905.1 Glandirana rugosa | reverse complement strand
ACCCGAACGTTACAGTCCGGGTTCGCTCAACACTAATAGTGACTACAAAGTTCAAAGCTGTGATAAATGAACACACCATGTAATCAAATAATATAGAGTTCATTAAAGAAAGGACCAATATGCAGACCTCTTACACCATTTGAAAAACTATGCTTGGGGTTGCAAGCTCCTTTTTGCCTAATCTCAACCATTTATGCTCTATCACTGTTTGTCTCAACCCCAAGAGTACCATACTACATGGCTTACCCATAAAGAGGAGTGTATTTCTCCAATGGTTATGAGACAGGATCCTCCATTCTGTGGTTAGTGTAGGACCCACTGAAAATGTGGTACTTTGACGCAGTAGTGGGCTTAAGTACTTTATGGCAATATAGTGTGACCGAATCCCCATATTTTTGAATATTTGCTTTATATGTTTAGGTGCTTTTAAATAGCCTCGCAGGAGTTCAATGTCATTTTTGCATGTGTGTGCTGTAATATGTTGTTTTGTTTGTTTGGTCTTAAAGCAGCACCATCTTTAACCACTTCCCAACCACATCACGTACATTTACTGCTGCAAAGTGGCAGAGTAGCGCAAATCGACATCTATAAGCGGCGGTTCGCGGACGCCTGGCTAGGGGGTGAGCGCGTGCCACCGCTGGCGTGTCCTCGTGCCTGCCGCGAGCTCCAGGTGTGTGGCCGCGGGTCGGGCGGACCCGATGTCCACCAGCGACCCGTGATCGCTTACAATAGCAGAAAAGCGGGGAGCTGCCAATGTAAACAGGGCGGTTCCACGCTCTGACAAGGGACATAACACTGATCTAGTGTCTACGGCGGCCTGGCAGTCTGGCGGCGACAGAGTGGCTCGTTATCTCAAACCACCGTCATATGGCGGCGGCTGCGATAACTAGTGCTGTGAGCATGCGCGCCGCCGGAGGCACGCTCGCGTGCTCACTGTGTCCGGTGGGGGGCAAGGAGCGGGTAGGGCGGACTCGATCACCGCTGGCTACCCGCAATGGCCCCCCACAGTGAGAGAACGGAAGTCCGTGTAAGTAAACACGGATCTCCGTTCTCATAGAGGGGGAAGGGCTGTGATCACAGGTTTCCTCTATATGGAAGCCGTGATCATCCCCTTTCCTCAGCCAGGGCAACCCACATACAGTTAGAACACGCCCAGGGAACACAGTTAACCCTTAGAGCGCCCCCTGCAGGTTAACCCCTTCACTGCCAATGGCATTTACACAGTAATCAGTGCATTTTTATAGCACTGATCACTGTATAATTGCCAATGGTCCCAAAAAAGTGTCAAAATAATCCAACATGTCTGCTGCAATATCGCAGTACCGCTAAAAATCGCAGATCGCTGCCATTACTAGTAAAAAATAAAAACACCAGAAATTAATTCTCATCATCCGTAAATGTGGCAACTTTTGCGCAAACCAATCAATAAATGCGGATTGCGATTTTTTTTGCCAAAAATATGAGGAAAAATATAAATCGGCCAAAACCGATGGAAAGAGCAGAAAAGCGGGGAGCTGCCAATGTAAACAGGGTGGTTCCACGCTCTGATAAGGGACATAACACTGATTTAGTGTCTACGGCGGCCTGGCAGTCTGGCGGCGACAGAGTGGCTCGTTATCTCAAACCACCGTCATATGGCGGCGGCTGCGATAACTAGTGCTGTGAGCGTGTGCGCCGCCGGAGGCACGCTCGCGTGCTCACTGTGTCCGGGGGGGGGCAAGGAGCGGGTAGGGCGGACTCGATCACCGCTGGCTACCCGCGATGGCCCCCCACAGTGAGAGAACGGAAGTCCGTGTAAGTAAACACGGATCTCCGTTCTCATAGAGGGGGAAGGGCTGTGATCACAGGTTTCCTCTATATGGAAGCCGTGATCATCCCCTTTCCTCAGCCAGGGCAACCCACATACAGTTAGAACACGCCCAGGGAACACAGTTAACCCTTAGAGCGCCCCCTGCAGGTTAACCCCTTCACTGCCAATGGCATTTACACAGTAATCAGTGCATTTTTATAGCACTGATCACTGTATAATTGCCAATGGTCCCAAAAAAGTGTCAAAATAATCCAACATGTCTGCTGCAATATCGCAGTACCGCTAAAAATTGCAGATCGCTGCCATTACTAGTAAAAAATAAAAACACCAGAAATTAATTCTCATCGTCCATAAATGTGGCAACTTTTGCGCAAACCAATCAATAAATGCGGATTGCGATTTTTTTTGCCAAAAATATGAGGAAAAATATAAATCGGCCAAAACCGATGGAAAGAGCAGAAAAGCGGGGAGCTGCCAATGTAAACAGGGTGGTTCCACGCTCTGACAAGGGACATAACACTGATCTAGTGTCTACGCGGCGGCTGCGATAACTAGTGCTGTGAGCGTGCGCGCCGCCGGAGGCACGCTCGCGTGCTCACTGTGTCCGGGGGGGCAAGGAGCGGGTAGGGCGGACTCGATCACCGCTGGCTACCCGCGATGGCCCCCCACAGTGAGAGAACGGAAGTCCGTGTAAGTAAACACGGATCTCCGTTCTCATAGAGGGTAGCACTGATCACTGTATAATTGCCAATGGTCCCAAAAAAGTGTCAAAATAATCCAACATGTCTGCTGCAATATCGCAGTACCGCTAAAAATCGCAGATCGCTGCCATTACTAGTAAAAAATAAAAACACCAGAAATTAATTCTCATCGTCCGTAAACGCGGCAACTTTTGCGCAAACCAATCAATAAATGCGGATTGCAATTTTTTTTGCCAAAAATATGAGGAAGAATATAAATCGGCCAAAACCGATGGAAAAAAATGTTTTTTTATTTTTTTTGGGATTTTATATTTTAGCAAAAAGTAAGAAATTTGTTTTTTTTTTGCAAAATTGTCGCTCTTCTTTTGTTTATAGCGGTGATCAGAAATTATGCAGGGGTAATCAAATACCACCAAAAGAAAGCTCTATTTGTGGGAAAAAAGGGACGCAAATTTTGTTTTGGTACAACGTCGCACGGCCGCGCAATTGTCAGTTAAAACGACGCAGTGCCGAATCGCAAAAAGTGCTCTGGTCCTAAAGTGGGAAATCCTTCCGGGGCTGAAGTGGTAAAAGGGGAGTCCTAACTATAGGAGATACCCACAGGGTCTATAAAGACACAGTCTCTTCATATTATCCCCCACTGTCCAGTGGTGAATATCTGTAGGTGGCCAGCATTTGGACCCAAAGGCAACCTTGAAGCACTCTAGTTGACAATTTATAATCTCAGCAGGAAAGGGAACAATCTCAAAAAAGACAAATCCCTGGGGGTCCCAGAAAGTTTGTATCTTTAAGCAGGAATGTAACCGCTCTGTGGGTGAAGGATTGTATATGGGATTATTTGGTTATGTATGTATATATATATATTTTTTTTTTTGGTTGAACTGGATTGACTTGTGTCTTTTTTCAACCTGACTAACTATGTAACTATATAAGTGCCTGGTATTGAAGTGGATGTGTAACAACCGGGAGAAAAATAGCTGGGTAACTAGGTGGTTCCTGGCCCTACAGCCGTTTGCGTTCTTAGTGGAATACCGGGCCGGAAGGCTCCAAAATAACACAGATGGTCTTTCCTGGGCCCATTGTATGCCCCAGGGGCTTGAGCAGAGGGGGGGATATGTGACGTAATGCGAGGCGCCTTAATGGACGGGCGATACTTGTCGCCTCGCATGCGATCACTTGGAGGCGACTAGAGAGAGTCCGACCCGGGTTTTTCCAGCCACCTTGGCAGATGTCACATACCTGGTGGTGGAGTCTGACTTATGCAGGGGTTGTTAAATATGAGAATATTCTCTCGATATTCTGTAACTTATATTGGTGAGAAAAGTCCCAAGAAAGTCCGTTCAGTTCTTGTGTAAAAACTCAAAAATCGATTTAATAACAAAATAGTAAAATATTACAAGAACAATATTACAATACAAAATGTAAAAATATCAATAATGAAGTTATAATCTTGAGATGAAGATTGTGTATAAAATCACATGTGTATATCTGTGTGTGTGTGTGTGAGCCGTTTCCTAATGTGTCTGCCGATCTGATTTTAAAAGTCTTTATTCAAAACCTTCTACTCCAAACCCCCTCCTTCCTAAAAAGGGTTGGTTTAAAGTCCTCATATGCCTTGTAGTCCTACCAAAACTAATGACAAATGTTTCAGCCTAAACTTTTAGTCTAACGACCCCCCTCCCTGAGGAGATGCCCACTGAAATTGAATACACAGCTGTTAAACCTGGGGGATGGGCAAAAGCCTTATGTATAACCATATTCTTATACAATATAACTTTTTATATTCTCTAAATCAAATAATGTTACATACATCAATAAGTGTATATTCATATGAAATGTTCTTCACTTATTAATATCCTAATAAAGAAATATCATAGTATAAAGAGCTTATATTCTTAAATCAAACCTTTAAAATATTCTGCAGCTTAAGACATGATGAAACTTTATCCTTGGAATTGGGGGAGGAAAAGAAAGCTCTGTTCCTAATTATTACCACATGTGTAAACTTCCAAAGCAATGCTTGCTACTTAAACATTTTAATACAACTTTAAATACAAACTATAAACTATATTTGTTACTTTTCCAAATATAGAAGAGATAAAATACATATATAGCTCAATTATTCTCAAGATCCAACACATTTATACTGGTTAGTATTGTTAATACAGAAATATTAGTTATTAGATTAAAGAAGGATTCTAACAGGGGTAACCTCTCTTGTGACTCTGATTCGCGAACCCCTGGTAGAGCAAACAGGAGGTTCAGGAGTGAGGACGGCACAAGAGTTGAACTGGTCACCGGTGACAACTGAAGTGACTTCTCTGGTCTCGTGCTAGTTGGTAGAATGGTTATACAGACTGGGTCGGCAACTGGCTGGCGGTGCAGTACAAAGGGAGCAGGCAGGAAGATAGTCGGGCAGAGTTTGTTAACGGGCTGGCAGCAAAGGTACGTGGAAGCCAAGGTCAGTGCAGGCAGAGGTTAAAGCAAGGTCAAGACAAGCCGGGTAACGGGAACAGATATTTAGGTAATCAGGTTATTCAGGAACACACACACAAACGCTGTAGAAAGGACAGCACTGGTTGCAGGGTGCTGTACGCTTAAATGGGCCGTTTGGTGACAATGCCGGCGCACAGGCGCACGCAAACGTGCACAGGCTTCCATACCAGAATTCTAGGGGCAACAGCCGTTTCCTTACAGCAGAGCTGTCCTGGCCCGGACTTTCTGCTCCACCCAGGGCCCTCTCCACCTGCATTTGGTGATCAGGAGGAGATCTCACTGGAGCGTGATCCTGAATTTCAGGGGAGGAAAGCTTTGAGAGCTCTGTGTGTTATTTTGGACTCAGAAACTAGGTTTGCATTGTGCTCATGTTTTGTGGGAGTTGGGGCCAGCCCCACACCCTATAGTGAGGAATCACAATTGTTAGTTTAGCGCCAGACGGCGAGGTTTTGTTTTCTGTTTTTATTTGTTTGAACCTGCAAACCTTTTACAATAAACCTGGCAAGCCACCAGATTTTAAAGAAGTTGGCCTGCCTGCTGAGTATTTTCCTGTGAAAAGCGATCCCCACGAGCTAATCTCCCCCAGTATGTACATTTTTTTTATTCTATTGGTTGAACTAGATGGACTTGTGTCTTTTTTCAGCCAGATTAACTATGCAACCTTCCGATCGGTCAGAGTAAATATACTGCGTGTGGGCGGCAAGTACAGGCAGTCACTTACATGTACGTGACTATCCTTCTACTGGGTTTGGGGCGTGCATGCAGGCTCCCCCTGCCAACCAGTGCTGTGATTGGACACATCATGAGTTTGGCAGTAGATTTCAGCCAATGATTTAGGCTAAAACCTGCTGATCGGCTCTGTCCAATCAAAAACTCTGTGTGCATAGGAACAGTGATCTGCCTGTTTCTTCTCCCTGAAAAGCAGGGAGAAAAAACAGCTAGATCAGAAAGTAAATACACCATAAATTATACACATTACACTTTGTTTGGCACACAGTTAACCCCTTGATTGCCCCTAGATGTTAACACCTTCTCAGCCAGTGTTATTATCATAGTGTCCATGTACAGCATTATCACTGATCACTATATTAATATCAATAGCAGCGTCAGTTAGTGACCCTCCCGGCCAGTCTCTGTTAGCGCCAGAAGACCTGCCACCCTATCACAGTTGCGAATCACCACAATATAATATAGTGTCTATAGCTATGTAAAATTCCAGTATATATACCATAGTTTGTAGGCGCTGTGGCAGCAGACAGGTAAAATGGCCTGGTTGTGTCCAGGATGGCAGGTATGTGTGTCCTAGATTCACGATCTATTCAGATTTATTCCACTAGGGGGAAGTGCTGACAGTCCTGCAGTGGTGAAGTAATGAACCTGTTAGTGACCCCGGGAGGGTCACTAACGTCAGTTAGTGACCCTCCCGGCTAGTGTCTGTTAGCGCCAGATGGCCTGCCACCCTGTCATAGTCGCGGATCACCACAATATAATATAGTGTCTATAGCTACGTAAAAATTCCAGTATATGTACCATAGTTTGTAGGCACTGTGGCAGCAGACAGGTAAAATGGCCTGGTTGTGTCCAGGATGGTAGGCCCTAGATTCAGGCTCTATACAGATTTATTCCACTACGGGGAAGTGCTGAGTGTCCTGCAGTGGTGAAGTAATGAGCCCAACTGGAGTAAGTTGGCTCATTATGTTCTCTTCTACAAAATTTCCCAGCATGCTTAGAAAGAGTGCTCCATCCTGGAACCAGTTTTGTGGCTGTGTAAACTGGGGAGCTTGATATCTGTCCTGTGTGGTGAGACAAAGCCTGTGTGGCAAGCCTGTAAACAGGGAGATAGGTGCTGGGGGCAGCACAAGGCTGCACCTAGTTGATAGCCAGGGAACCTGCGTGTGTAGTAAGTGGCCAAGTTGGCAAGGACTTATTTTCAGGCTTCTTTTTGTTTTGCTGCTAATTCTTTTATCTTGTATATAGTGTAAATAAACCACACCTTTGTTTTTTTCACCTGCAATGCTGTTTGCTGTGCCTAATTTTGTGTAGTGAACTCATCCAGGGGGTCACACACCCCCGCTGCCGAGCTAACCCCCTCACAGCGCTATAAGACAAACTAATTACACTTATTGTGATTTTTTTTTTATTATCAAAGACATGTAGTAGAATACATTTTGGCCTAAATTTATGAAGAAATTAGATTTTTTAACATTTTTTTATTGGATGTGTTTTATAACAGAAAGTAGAAAACATCTTTTTTTTTCAAAAATGCCAGTTTTTTTTTTTTTTAAATAAAAAAAAAGTGGTGGTCAAATACCACCAAAAGAAAGCTCTATTTATGTGGAAAAAATGTAATACATATCATTATGTGTACAGTGTTGCATAGCTGCAGAATTGCCAGTTAACCACTTGCTTACTGAGCACCTGTACCCCCTTCCTGACCAGGCCAATTTTCAGCTTTTAGCGCAATTTGAATGACAATTGCACAACACTCTATTAGTGTTGAGCGAACCCGAACTGTAAAGTTCGGGTCCGTACCGAACTTTGGGGTGTCCGGTGCCCGGACCCGAACCCGGACATTTCAATAAACCTTTGGGTTCGGGTTCTGGGTTCTGGTAGTTGATCACGCATGTTGAATAGCTGCAGGGCAGCCAATCAACAAGCGTTTTACTGGTTTGCCCTTAGAAGCCATCACAGCCATGCCTACTAATGGCATGGCTGTGAATGGCCAGTGCATCATGTGACCCAGCCTCTTTATAAGCTGGAGTCCCTTGGTGCTGCAGTCACATGCTCTCTGAGACTCTGACTAGTGTAGGGAGAGGAAGCTGCCGGCGCTGTGAGGGACAGATTGCAGATATTTTCACATCTCATCCTGCATCCTGAGATTACTACTACTGTTGCTCTGAGGGACAGATTGCAGATCTGACCCTGCATTACACAACAATCTGATTCTGGACTAATTAGAGATTTCTCATACTGCTGCTTTGAGTGACAGATTGCAGATCTCACCCTGCATTACAGAACGATCTGACTGCACTAGGTAGAGGCTTCTGCTTAGAGGGACAGATTATTGTTCAAAAATCATCGCCTACTCATATAGGGCCAGGTTCCAGCTGTTGCTTAGAGGGACAGATTATTGTTCAAAAATCATTGCCTACTCCTATAGGGCCAGGTTCCAGATGTTGCTTAGAGGGACAGATTATTGTTCAAAAATCATCGCCTGCTCCTATAGGGCCAGGTTCCAGCTGTTGTTTAGAGGGACAGATTATTGTTCAAAAATCATCACCTACTCCTATAGGGCCAGGTTCCAGCTGTTGCTTAGAGGGACAGATTATCATTCGAAAATCATTGCCTACTCCTATAGGGCCAGGTTCCAGCTGTTGCTTAGAGGGACAGATTATTGTTCAAAAATCATCTCCTAGTTCTAAAGGGAGAGGTTCCAGCTGTTGCTGTAAGTGACAGATTATTGTTCATAAATCATTGCCTACTCCTATAGGGCCAGGTTCCAGCTGTTGCTTAGAGGGACAAGCTAATGTTTATTAAAATGAACCAGGCATGGATCCCACAAGACTCGTCTGTACCTTGTGCAGAATAGACATTTAGACCGGACTCACACAGACATTCGTATACTTGTTTTTTTGAATATGCCTCAATATTTTGGGGGCTACCCCAATTATAAACAAAAAAAACCCAGTGTTGGCTACCTCCTCCTACTCCTCCACCACCGCCACTTCCACCTACACTGCCACGGTCATTGCCTAGTTAACCTCTAGGCTCCTACTCCACATCCACCCCCCTTCCCATTTTTTAAAATTTGATTTTAATTTATTTTCCCTATCCCCATTTTTTTGTAGGGCACTTGCCCTACTCTTACCCCCATTTTACTTCCTTTTGCAGCCCTCTAGCACTTGCCAGGACTTTGTTACAGCCATTTTTGTGCCTAAAAGTTTGGGTCCCCATTGACTTCAATGGGGTTCGAGGTCCGGGATAAAGTTCGGGTCGAGTTCGGTACCGAACCCGGACTTCGTCCCGAAGTTCGGCCGAACCCACCGAACCCAAACATCCGGGGGTTCGATCAACTCTACACTCTATTCATATGAATATTTTATCATTTCTTTGAGACAGACAGTGCTTTTTTTTGGTGATATTTAATCGCTGCTGGGTTTTTTATTTTTTCCAAAACAAACAAAACAAGACAGAAAATTCTGAAAAAAAAAACCCACTTTTTTCAGTTTCTGTTAGAAAATTTTGCAAATAAGTAATTTTTCTAATTCACTGATGTGAGCTAAAAAGGCTGCACTGTTGGGCTCTGATAGGCTGCACTGATGGGCACTGATGAGGCGGCACTGATGGGCACTGATGAGGAGGCACTGATAGGCGGCATTAATGGGTACTTAGAGGCGACACTGATGGGCACTTGTATGCAGCACTGACGGGCGCTGATATGCTGCACTGATGGGCACTGATAGGCAGCACTGATGGGCACTAATTGGCACTGATGGGACTGCATTGATGTTCCATGCCCTGATTATCTGTGCACAAGTTCCCTGTCAGGATTGCTGGTTATCGGCTCTCTTCTCCTCACGCTGTGACAGCATGTAAGGAAAGGAAAGCTGATAAATGGCAACTTTGTTTACATTGTGATCAGCTGTGATTGGACACAGCTGATCATGTGGTGAAGGGCCGCTGTGATTGGTCCTTTACCACGATCTTTGATCAGCTGTGTCCAAAGGACACAGCGATCACAGAGCATGCTAGATGCGTGCCCTAGGGGTGCGTGAGAGGCTTAGTTCAGGGAGGATGTCCTTGGACGCCTTCCTGGCATGAAAGAGCCACACAGTAGCCGTCTTTTGGCTGTGGCATGATTAGGAAGTGGTTAAAGTAGCACAGTACGAAATAGCAAAAAATGCTCTTTACATGAAGGGGGCAAAACCTTTCTGGAGGTCAAGTGGTTAAAATAAAACTATAGATAAAACAAACTATGTGACTGCCTTCTTATTTACAGTGTACTAACATATGGGACACAGTTATGTTAAAATATTAGGCATGATATGGTACTAAAAAAAGTGTGACCTTATTTTCTGTGTTAATTTTGTGTTATGTTCTGCAGTAGAACAACAACAGCGAAAGTTTTTATTTTCTTTTTGATAGCTTTATTTTCCTTTTGATAGCTATGTTGTAGCTTGAAGCATAGCGTTTCCACTAGCATAAATTTATCAGTCCATTAAATCACCTTTAATATTATATTAAGCGTCTTTTTTATAATATTAGTTGAGATAATACATGCTTAGGGCTTCCAAAATAAATACATTTATCCCAAACATTGGTGGAAGGTTAGATTCCAGATTATTTTCATGCGTCAATGAAACAGCTCTATAAAATACCACAGCCACCATCCTACAGCACAGTCCCAGAAGACTGGTGTTGCCTAAGTTGAGAACCATGAAGTGGTTGATTCTTGCGTTGGTTTGTCTTCAGCTCTCAGAGGGTTTGGTCAGGTCTGTAAATGCTAATACTTTTGATTAATAACATAATTATTCATCAATCCAGCTCTAGAGTGCCTTGAAAAACTTAAGAAAGTAAGGTAGATCAAATGTTTTGAAATGCATTGCATTATGTTGCCATGATATGTTTGAGCTAGTAGAAACAAGAGAAAGTCCGGATGGCTGCACTCAGATAAAAGAACACCTTTATTGTAGAATCAAAACAACATAAAAACATTGACCAAATCACAATGGGGGATCAGAGGAAAGTCAATGTGTTTCATGCTGCATTAGTAGCTAATCATGACCAGGTCTACTGATCAGCCTGTAGGGCTCAACTTTGCACCTGAGATAGGAGTTGTGTGGCATCTATTTTAGCAGGTGGACCTAGAATGGCGTTGCTTTGCCTGTGCAATATTTGGCTTGCTTTAAAACAAGAAGCCTTTCCTTTCTGACAAATATGGTAATATTAATTAAGTAAATTCAACTGTTGAAATTGTAAATAGTATTTATAGACAAATTCTTTTTTTAAATTTGTACTTTGTACAATCAGTTGTATTCAATAGGAGCTGTCTATATTTCCATGAAATTCTGCCACTGTGTGACAACTTTAAATAAATGTAGACTGCCATCTCATAATTTCCTATTGCAGACATTTATCTGAACAAGAATCTGAACAATATATATATAACAGAAAGGCAGATTTTTTTCTTACTGAATGGAACAGGCATGCCACATTTGATAATGTGTAATTTATTATGTATTACTCCTCCTTTCTTAAGTCTTTACCTATAAATATAAATGGTGGAGCCACATACCAAATCATTATAAGGCTGCCTGGTCATCCATAGTACCCTGTATATTGCTTTTTATATAATATCTTTATATATTACTGGTATGTTAAAAACTAAACTGCATTTTTAAAATATTATTTTAGTCATTATTTTTATTATACAGGATTTATATAGCGCCAACAGTTTGTGCAGCGCTTTACAAAATAAAGGCAGACAGTACATTTACATCATAATTTGGTACAAGAGGAATCAGAGGGCCCTGCTCGTTAGAGCTTACAATATAAGACATAAGAAACATTGCATACAAATATTTAATGCATTTATTTACATCATTGGAAATAAGCCCTATAGTTCTTCTTACATACTAGCCTATATATTCTTAAGTGCTTTATACACACAACTAAAAAAAAGACATTTATACACATAGCAAAAATATATAATATATCAGTTTGAATCCTTAAGCTAACCCTAATCTAAGCACTTAACTTTGACTTTAGCCTGAGCCTTATATTAACCTAGCCCCTAATCCTAGACCTGAACCTACTAATTTTTCGAAAAAAAAAATTAATTACAATGCTAGCATCTAAATCAAATATTACACACAAAATATTTGTGCTGTAAAGTCAGCATCAAGTCAAGTACATCCAGTTATTTTAAAAGCCAAACCACTTAGGAAACTTTTGACAGTCCAGAAACACTTGAACTTCAATCTAGTACAGGTATTATAGTTGCATTTTTGGTTATCTGTCGCTGCTTTAAACACTTTTTGGTTATCTGTCGCTGCTTTAAACACTTTTTGGTATCTGTCGCTGCTTTAAACACTTTTTGGTTCTGGTTCACTATATATAGCGCGGTATATCTGAAAGTAACTAGTTGCATATTTGGTTTGGTTGAAACCAAGCACATGTGACATACAAGACTTCTTTCCTACCAAGGGGTGTTATTGCATCTTCAAGTGAAAGTAAACCTGTCCTGCATTTTTAAATGTGAAAAATATACATTCTGTCTAAGAGCGCACACTTCACAAAGCGACTATTATCACCATGATTGGCCAGAAAGGTTTCTGTGTGCTATCCTCTCATTTAGGGGCCAGTTTAAAAGGCAGTGGCATGACTTAAATGTAACCATACCATTTCTTTTCTATGAGTAGTTATTAGTCTGGCACACATTCTGCTATGCCCCTATTCATTACAATTAATAGGAAAAAAGTGTTGCAGGAGGAAGCCTGTCACATGACCTTGAAATAACACATAATATGTCAGCATATGTAATATTTCCTGTGAGGTCCTGCAGTGTGCAGAGAAAGAAAACCAAAGTCCTTTAGAAATAGTCTCCTTAATTAAAATGTTATCACTGGGTCTTTATTCTACTTGATGTCATGGCTAAGTTCCATTCGTTGCCATTCACTTATCAAATAAAAGGGCTCCTATTGGTCATTCAGTGTCAGGGTAATGACACTAGGCAGGCCATTGAATGGTGGAATGACATAAGCCCCAAAGCTAGAAAAAGTCAAGTTCTAAAAACAAAGTGAAACAAAGAGACAGAGGGCCACAGAAGAGGCTTTTCTTGCTAACAAAAGTAATAATCATCATCATGTGTGGTGTGTGTTCTTTAACATGATGTTTACTACAAAAACCTAAAAATGATGTACAGGTTGACTTCAAAGTGAAATTTCTATAGGGATCATTTGTATAAATTTGTATAAGGTGCTAATACTCCTCATTCATTTTTTGTTTTCCCTCTGTAACAGATGAATTACTTTGCTATTTCCTCTTTGCACTCTTGCAGTTTTGAATAAGTCCTCTTTTGAGGTGGTGCACAAATCTGAGCTACATATTCTATATGGTATTTGAAGTACAAATAGATGCACTCAAGTCAACCTCAAAAAATGAAAAATGTGCCTGTCCTGTAAATAATTAGCCACTTCAGCCCCGGAAGGATTTCCCATGCTAGGACCAGAGCACTTTTTGCGATTCGACACTGCGTCACTTTAACTGACAATTGCGCGGTCGTGGGACATTGTACCCAAACAAAGTTTGTGTCCTTTTTTTCCCCACAAATAGAGCTTTCTTTTGGTGGTATTTGATCACCTCTGTGTCATTTCTTATCACTGCTTAAACAAAAAAACAGTGACAATTTTGCAAAAAAAAAACAAACCAATATTTCTTACTTTTTGCTAAAATACAAATCCAAAAAAAAAAAATATAGAAAAACAAATGTATTTATCGGTTTTGGCTTATATTGGATTTATATTCTTCCTCATATTTTTGGTAAATCGCAATCAGTGTAGTGCATTTACAAACCATGAGAATTCATTTGTGGTGTTTTACTGGTAATGGTGGCGATCTGCGATTTTTATCAGGACTTTGATATTGGGGCAGACATGTTGGACATTTTTGACACTTTTTTGGGACCAATGACATTTATACAACAATCAGAAATTTAAATGTCCACTGATTACTGTATAAATGTCATTGGCAGTGAAGGGGTTAACTTGCAGGGGGCAGTGAAGGGGTTGACTGTGTTCCCTGGGCATGTTCTAACTGTGAGGGGGCTGGGCTACCATGGGCATAAGAGATCTAACTGATCCCAGTGACAGGGATCAGTAGATCTTTTAAATGCCCACTGTCAGAGCGGGATACCTCCGTTGTTACATTGGCGGTTCCCCCATTCTTTCTCTCTGCCAGGTCATTGCGGCTCCCCAGTGGACACTGGGTCCGCCCAAGCCGCGGGCATACTCCTGCAGAGTGCGGCGGGCATGAGAGCGTACCGCCGGCGGCGCACTTCCTTCCGCTAGCTGCGCACGCGCGAGCCGCCATTTATAGACGCCGATTTGCGGAATATAGCCACACTGCAGCAGTAAATGTACACGTGGCGGTCGGGAACCGGTTAAGGAGGCCTTATAAACATTTTTTTGTGCAAGCAGTTTAAATGCTACAGAGTTAAAAGCAGTATGCTATTTGCTCAACCCATGAAAACACTTTTGCAACAATTTTGGGATGTTTTTTGTTTAACCACTTGCCGACCGTCAATCGGCAATTGACGGCGGCAAAGTGGCGCTGTAAGGCAAATCGCCGTCATATGACGGCGGCCGCCAGATCGCGCACAGTGAGCGCGCGCGCGCCGCCGGAGGCGCGCCCGCGCGCTCACTGTGTCCGGGGAGGGCCAGGGAGCGGGTGCGGCGGCTTCGATTGCCGCCGGCCACCCGCGATGCCCCCCCCGGAGTGAAGGAGCGGAGGTCCGTGTATGTAAACACGGACCTCCGCTCTGTGTGAGGGGGAAGGGCTGTGATCACAGCCTTCCTGTACGTGAAGGCTGTGACCACTTCCCTTCCCCAGATAGTACAGTCCCCCCACAGTTAGAACACGCCCAGGGAACATAGTTAACCCTTAGAGCGCCCCCTGCAGGTTAACCCCTTCACTGCCAATGGCATTTACACAGTAAGCAGGGCATTTTTATAGCACTGATCGCCGTATAAATGCCAATGGTCCCAAAAAAGTGTCAAAATGTTCCGACATGTCCGCTGCAATATCGCAGTACCGCTAAAAATCGCAGATCGCCGCCATTATTAGTAAAAAATAAATAAAAAATAAAAACCCCAAAAATTAATTCTCATCATCCGTAAACGCGACCACTTTTGCGCAAACCAATCAATAAACGCCGATTGCGATTTTTGTTATCGCAAATATGAGGAAGAATATAAATCGGCCAAAAACGGTGAAAAAAAGTGTTTTTTTATATTTTTTTTTTGGATTTGTATTTTAGCAAAAAGTAAGAAATTTGTTTTTTTTTTTTCAAAATTGTCGCTCTTCCTTTGTTTATAGCGGCGATCAGAAATGACACAGCGGTGATCAAATACCACCAAAAGAAAGCTCTATTTGTGGGAAAAAAAAGGACGCAAATTTTGTTTGGGTACAACGTCGCACGACCGCACAATTTTCAGTTAAAGCGACGCAGTGCCGAATCGCAAAAAGGGCTCCGGTCCTAAAGCTGGAAATCCTTCCGGTCCTTAAGTGGTTAAATTTAGGTTATCAAACCATGTAGCTGTTATTTCTGCTGCACTCTGCCTTTAGAAAACGACAATGCTCAGGAAATCTGGTGTCATTAAATGTTTACTTGTAAAGGTTCTAAATAAACAGTAAAATAAACAGAGTATCAGCATTAAAGCAGTAATAAACCGCTGACTTTAAAACCCATATATGCAGATTAAAGCCGAACTTCAGTCATTTTTTCATCTTTCCATCTATTAAATCCTCTGCCTTTGTTGTTTTTAATTTGGATAGTAAAACATTTTTTTTTGTGCCAGTAAATACCTCATACAACCCACTTCCTGTTTCTTATCTGGTAAAATGCCTCGGCATTTGACATCATGCACAGCTCTCTGCCAGGAAGGGAGGGGGATGAGTTATAAGAGGGCCAATGAAAGCTGCAGGGCTGGAGGTGTGCCTCTGTGTGTCTGTGTAAATCCAGGAAGTGAACAGGCAATGGCTTTAGCTGCCCACAGTTAAAATGGATGCAGCCAGACTTAGTGGAGGGAGATTTCTGCAGCATATTTGGAAATTACAGAGTCAAAGTATATACAAAATAATATGCAAAGTGATTGGAAGAAAGCTTTAGAATGGCAAAGATGTTTTTATTACAAATTATATGAGCAGACTGCAGTTCCTCTTTAGCTCCACAGCAATTATATTTCCTCCTTTAGGTTAAATACATGTTGTATGCATCTCAGAAGTTGGCTTGAGGCTTTAGTAAGTATATTAAAATAGCCAAGTGTTTGGGAGTCAGCTATATAAGAGAGCTTTCTTTTTTTATATTATCTGTTATACAGCAAACCAAAATCATTTGCACGTATTTTGGATGACCTCCAATAACACCCAATGACAGCAGCAGACGGGTACCACACGTTCCAGAGCCACACTCTTTTTACAGTGTGCCCCACTCAGAATGCCTTCTCCGTCAATGGACAAGATGTTGCTAGGTTACAGGCTTATCAAAAATATAAACGGGTTTACTGGAAAGTGTCTTCTGAAGTCATATTAACATTATGTAAAATTCTGTACCATTTAGGCAATATACTCACATAATAGCTGGTACTCTGTAACTTTGTATGGAATTGCAGGAATTTCCTCACCTCACCTTAACTCTCTCTAGGAGGATCAATCGTAAACTGGCAGAAGTTTTATGCTAATACTAAGTATGAGTGTAGAAGTAGACTGATCCATGCAACACAGACATGATCCTAATTGTCCTGACATGATTGCCTATGGACTGAGCACTTACCACGTGGAAAAAAATACCTTTCTTGACTATTGTAGCCCCCTTTTTTTGGGGGGGGTTACATAGTTACATAGTTAATCTGGTTACAAGACACAATTACATCCTGTTTAACCAGGGTTATGAGAAATGGCTCTCCCCAAACATAATATTGACCTAAACCTAAAGATAAATAAGAGAACCAGAACCTTCGCAAAGTGGAAGAGTGTGATTTATAATAATATTGGCAGTGCCCCCACCGAGGACAGGGCCTCTGTGAATGGAGGAGATTCCCTTCCTTGGAAATGAACCAGTAATCTAATCAAAGTAATTGGTAGTGGAAGAACTACTGCAACCATCATATAACAATAACCACAAGCATATAGTCGCACGCCAGCATAGGAATAATTCAAGCTTTATATAAGAAAAGATAAATAACAGTAAATACAATTTAATGTACAAATGGATATTATCAGTAAAGGGCCCAATAGGAGTCTTAGTGGAATTATGTACATATACCTGGGTATATATCGTTTTTTTTAGAGATACCTCCAGATGAATGTTGCAGCAAAGTACTGTTGCAAGGGGTCCTGAGGATGATGCAGCATTTGTCTTTGTGTTGGAGACCTGAAGACAAGATCTGCAGTTAAGGTCCTTCAGCCATTACTCAACCAGTCTGGAAAGCAGTCCTAGCTATCTTGCAGTAATAGTCTCTTCTGATCTAGTATTAGTAGCATGGACAGAACATGTGGCTGAGACCTTTTCTCTCTCCACTTCTTCATTCCACGATCTTTTCCCAACAACCCTATAGTCAGGAAGTGACATACAGAATTTTACATTACAGTGCGATACTAGAACCTGACAGTAGAGGGCAGTGGATCTCTACACTAGCTTTTCCAGTAACTAGAGATTTGTGACTCAACCTGCATAAATATGAATCTGCTTCAATATTTACTTACTTAATAGTTCAAGTTAGTTCTAGTTCATAATACTCTTCATCAGTTAATACCTAATTCAGATGAAATCTCTAAAGCAATATAAGAAGTGAACATCATAGTAGTAGAAATTATTTCATTTGGTTAAGTTGATGACATTGTTGTTATAGAGTCCCTCTGAAGCGATTCAAATCCATAAGGGAAACAATGAAGGAGAAAGGAGTACTGAATGATTTTATGAAAACACACAAAAGGGATCCTGCCATGAAATACAGCTTCAACCACAAGAATGATTTTGCTGTGGTCTATGAGCCCATGAACATGGATGTAAGTACCTAAAAACTCCACAAGTCTAGCAGCTTTTTAATAATGACTTTGATGAGCAATTTGTCCAACTTGCTCATTTTATGGTCAAAATTCAAATTTTGCACATTAACTCTATTAATCACAGTGCTTTACACCTATTTTTTAAAATATGATTTGCTCAGCATTTGCTGGGTCAAAATATAATTAAACAACATTTGTCTATATTCACCCATATCTTTTCTCCAATGAGAAAAGTACTTTACTGTACTGTAGATCTTATTTATCACTTCATGTAGATTCATTGCAAAATCCACCCTATATATGCCAATTTTTGCTTTATTCAAAAGGCTTCACCCTTTCTCCTAAAGCTGGAACATTTTTACTTCTATTGACTAACAATATAAGAGGTCCTATAGTACATATTCCTGACTAACGTACTCTATACACTATGTTGTACATTGCATAGTCCAGACCACTACCTACCATATGCTGTGTAGTATGTAACACAGACCTAACCCCTGTAAATGCTATGTGGTGTGTTACATAGTCCTGACCTAAGTGTTTATTGTCTCAACAGTTACCTATTGCTGTGTAGTTTGCAACAATTTTAATTAAAGCTGCAATCCAGGGATATGAGCAAACTACCCTCACCCCATGCATTGTAAGGGTTAAATGCTTGTTTTTGACAAGGCTACCAGTAAAAAGCACTGGCACTCACTTCTTTGAATTTATGCTCTGGCTTGTGGGCACGCCCTCAGCCTCCTCACTTACAATGTAGGACTGATGGTCCTTTGTTGTCTCTGATGATAGTACTGCTGTGACCAGAGTACCAAAGAACAGAGGCTGCAGGGGAGTAGTCACATAAAGGCATTAGGCATTAAGGGAAAATGGATTGTCTAGGTTAGGGTTTCTCAACCAGGGTTCCGTGGAACCCTAGGGTCCCTCTAGAGGTTGCTAGGGGTTCCTTGAGCAATGGCCAATTTCTATCTCTCAGATAAATTCCCAATGATATCATTGATCTTTTTAGCTGACTGTAAGGGGGTAATTCTTCCCAATGACCACAAGTGTAAGGAGCATTCTTCCCATTCACCATCACACTAATGTATCATGAGTTGTAGATTTTTAATTTTTAGCAGGGGTTCCCCGAGACCGGAGAATAATTTCACGGGTTCCTCCATGTTGAAAAGGTTGAGATAGGCTGGTCTAGGTAGTGGGCATTATGAACTGAGATATTTAATAAAAATGACCAACTGCAATAGGTTGGAAAAGATGACTTTCAAAAGTTGTGCAGTCTAAATATGTAAAAAAATAAATAAAAATAAGATAAAGATCTCATCCCTTTAGGAAGATCAAACCATCATGTCATAAATAGTGCTCACAAAAAAATTATATTTCATATGGGAATCAAATATTTAAAATTGTGAAACAGCAAATCCAACAGATGTAATAATCACACACCATAATGTTAGATAGATGTACAATCATGTACAGTAGGTCTTCTGTATGGAAATAGTAACTCCTGTGTGCCTCCACCAAGGTAATAAGGCCATTTACCAGACTGGACTTCCAGACCCCAATACCGTGGAGGTCTAAGCAAGCTCAGCATTCCTCAGCCAACTCCAGGTGGACAAATGCGACCTTCTATGCACTGAACACCTCCTCAGACAATGGTTTCCAACATCAACAAAATCGGTAGCATGCAGTAAAGAACACACAAAAAAGCCTAGTGTAGCAAACCTTGTGCCTCCTTTATTTTAAAAGCAGGGTAAAACTACACATATGACAGTGTAGGTATGCAAGTTTCAAATAAACCACCACACCGATTGCTTTGGCAGATGTGATGGCATCACTGCTCGGTTCTATATTAGATGCATTTTGTCCCAATGGAAAATATACCATAAAAGATAAGACACACACCCCCTTCCTTGTATCGTTATCAGCTTCTGCTTCTAGCAGCCAGTTTGTTGGTTCATGAACAAAATTGTTTAGATCCTGCAAACTATCATACAAGCCATGAGCATGTGTACATCAATATGTACTATCTTGACTGTTTTGAGTTGGACATATCTCACACGCAAAGACCAAGACCATTTTGGCTGCTGAGATCTTGGCAATGGTTTGGAGTTTTCAGCACTGGTATACAGAAAATGTGTAGGTAGCTCACTTTAGAAATTATGCACAGTTCCTTCAGGACAGAGTAGACTATTTTAGGAGCTGCCAAGTAGAATTAATAGATTTATTGAGGTTAATTGTTTAAAAGGGTACGATTTTCACTAACTCAGTAAAACCTGGATCAATTTACATATGTATATATGTGCAAAGACAATTTCTATTTTTAAAAATTACTGCACAATTTTAAAATGTAAGAATGATGTATAACCACACTATGCTCTAGTATAAGGGTAAAAAAGTACCCTTCAATGTTTTTCTTAGCAAGAGTTGAAGGCAGTGGAGTCGCTTGGGGTGTGTGTATCGCACCCAGGTAACACCCACCAGAGGGGTGACACCATCAAGTAAGAAGTGATATCCGGGTGTAATGGTGTTACCCCATCCGTGACAGTGCACCAATTAGCGCGCTGGCCCAAAACTAGCCTGCCCAGTGCCCTTGACAGGAAAGCCTGGTGCACTAGCCTGCCCAGTGTCTACTGCCTGTCCCGCTGTCACTCTGCAGCAGCAAGACAGAACACTGAGGCAGGCTAGTTAGGGGGAAGAAGTGAAGACTTAAAATAAATTACTAGATTGCTTAGAGCCCTGCTTCTCTT
This sequence comes from Glandirana rugosa, assembly GCA_018402905.1. NCBI lineage: Eukaryota > Metazoa > Chordata > Amphibia > Anura > Ranidae > Glandirana > Glandirana rugosa. The sequence continues at coordinate 1,408,726 of BLSH010291950.1, read as the reverse complement.
CTCAGTCTTCACTGCAGGGCTCCGTAGTAGGCTAGATAGTAGGAACTGGCCGAGGAGGAGCCTGGAGGGAGAAGGAAGAAGCAAAATCTGGACTATGCATATTGTGTAGTATATGCAATATGCTTAGCCAGAATTTGCCTCCCTTTCTGCTTATGTTGTCCCACTGTGGTGCTGTTGTCCTGCTAACTCTCCATTGCCCTCCGGGGAACAGTAAATGTACAGTAAGTGAAAATTATAAAGAACTATTTGTGTTCTATAATGGGACAGTCAAGGCTTTCTTATTAGTTATGAGATAGAGAAAAGCATTGATTTTGATTATGTTATTCACAAATTTGCAGCTGTGAAGGCCAGGAAAGCAAAGTTCTGATTTAGTGGAGATGTTAACTAAATGCTTGTGCATTTGTTCCTGTTTAACTGGCCAGCTCAATTGGTGAACATAATACCACTTTCACACTGGGACGTTTTTCAGGAGCTTTAGTGCTAAAAATAGTGTTTGTAAAGCGCCTGAAAAACTCCACCAATCCACCCCAGTGTGAAAGCCAGAGTGCTTTCACACTAGGGTGGTGCTCTTGCAGGACAGGAAAAAAGTCCTGCAAGCTGCATCTTTGGGGCGGTGCAAGAGCGGTGCAGGAGCGGTGTATACACCGCTCCTACACCACCCCGCCATTGAAATGAATGGCCAGTGCTTCTGCAAGTGGCTGAACACCGCTTTGGAAGTGCAGCACGCTGGCGCTTTTAACCCCTTTTTAACCCCTTCATGAGGGTTCAAAGCGCCTCGCTGCCGCCAGAATAGCGGGGGCCAAACCGCTAACACCCTGCCCATCCCAGTGTGAAAGGGCTCTAAAAATAACCAAAACCAACAAGGAGACATTTAAGGATTGTATGATGAAATTCATAAAATGTTTAAATTTGGGCTTAGATATGCTTTATTATAAGCAGTGCGAGTTACAGACAGAGATAAGGAGGTACAATTTTGTTTTTCTTTCTTTTTTTTTTTTAATAACTGGTGTAATCGTTTTGAACATTTCAGGCCTGCTATTATGGACAAATTAGTGTTGGAACACCTCCTCAGAACTTCATGGTACTTTTTGACACTGGATCATCCAATCTTTGGGTTGCTTCAACTTACTGCCAGAGTGAAGCCTGTCGTACGTATGACAATTGGTTGTAAAATAGAATGTTAAACCCAAAAAAAGTAATTCAGTTTAATTCTGGCCATACACTGGTTATACACTGATTAAAATTGGACCTTTGATCATTGTGTGGCAGCCCCCCACTTGACAAGTGTTGATAGTTTTTCCTCAGCCAAGTGCTACAGTAAATCAGCTGCACTTACTGATCAGCGTGTTCTAACAGCTGCTGGTGTCGCTGTCATTATACAATGTCCCAGTGGGAGAGAATCCTACATCTGCCTCATTTGCGAAGATGCAGGAATCTGTGAGATTTTTTAAGTCTTGGTCAGCCCGCTTCGCTAAAAAAAACTTGATTTATCTTATCTATAATCACAAAGTAATATAGAGAGAGGGGCGCAGATAGCCCTGCCCCATTACAATGACTAAACCAGGATTAGCTTAATTGTTCAGCTTAAACAATTGAATTTGCAATAAAATTAACAGACAAATCTTTGTACAGTGTTGTTGAAGAAAACATATTCCCGTGGTTGTCTCATAGAATATATACACAGATATATATTCTATCTTTTCATGTGACAACACTGAAGAAATTACACTTTGCTACAATGTATATTACTGAGTGTACAGCTTGTATAACAGTGTAAATTTGCTGTCCCCTCAAAAAAAACTCAACACATTAATGTCTAAACCGCTGGCAACAAAAGTGTGTACACCCCTAAGGGAAAGTGTCCAAACTGGGCCCAATTAGCCATTTTCCCTCCACAGTGTCATGTGACTCGTTAGTGTTACTAGGTCTCAGGTGTGAATGGGGAGCAGGTGTTTTAAATTTGGTGTTATTGCTCTCACTGTCTCATACTGGTCACTGGAAGTTCAACATGGCACCCCATGGCAAAGAACTCTCTGAGGATCTGATAAAAAGAATTGTTGCTCTACATAAAGATGGCCTAGGCTGTAAGAAGATTGCTAAGACCCTGGAACTGAGCTGCAACACGGTAGCCAAGACCATACAGCAGTTTAACAGGACAGGTTCCGCTCAGAACAGGCCTCACCATGGTCGACCAAAGAAGTTGAGTGCACGTGCTCAGCGTCATGTACAGAGGTTGTAGACATATGAGTGCTGGCAGCATTGCTGCAGAAGTTGAAGAGGTGGGGGCTCAGCCTGCCAGTGCATCAAATTAGTCTTCATGGCTGTCATCCCAGAAGGTAGCCTTTTCTAAAGATGATGCACAAGAGAGCCCGCAGTTTCCCGATGATAAGCAGACTAAGGATATGGATTACTGGAACCATGTCCTTTGGTCTGATGATACCAAGATAAACTTATTTGGTTCAGATGATGTCATGCATGTGTGGCAGCAACCAGGTGAGGAGTGCAAAGACAGGTGTGTCTTGCCTACAGTCAAACATGGTGCTGGGAGTGTCATGGTCTGGGGCTGCATGAGTGCTGCCTGCACTTGGGAGCTACAGTTCATTGAGGGAACCATGAATGCCAACATGTACTGTGACATACTGAAGCAGAGTATGATCCCCTCCCTTCAGAGACTGGGCCACAGGGCAGTATTACAACATGATAACGACCCCAAACACACCTCCAAAACAACCACTGCCTTGAAAAGAAGCTGAGGGTAAAGGTGATGGACTGGCCAATCATGTCTCCAGACCTAAACACTATTGAGCATCTGTGGGGCATCCTCAAACGGCGGGTGGAGGAGAGCAAGGTCTCTAACATCCACTAGCTCTGTGATGTCGTCCAGTGGCAACCTGTAAAGCTCTGGTGAACTCCATGCCCAAGAGGGTTAAGGCAATGGTAGACACACAAAATATTGACAGTTTGGGCCCAATTTGGACATTTTTACTTAGGGGTGTACTCACTTTTGTTGCCAGCGGTTTAGTCATTAATGGCTGTGTGTTGAGTTATTTTGAGGGGACAGCGAATTTACACAGTTATACAAGCTGTACACTCACTACTTTACATCGTAGCAAAGTGTCATTTCTTCAGTGTTGTCACATGAAAAAGATATAATAAAATATTTACAAAAATGTGAGGGGTGTAGTCACTTTTGTGGGATACTGTGTGTGTGTGTATGTGTATATATATATATATATATATATACACTGATCAGCCGTAACATCTGACCACTAATAGGTAAAGTGAATAACATTGATTATCTTGTAATAATGGCAACTGGTGAACATGTTGTCCCTGAATCTGAATAGTATAACAATTTGAGAAACTTTGACAAGAGCCAGCTTGTAGATTCTAGATAACTTGGATATGGCAACTCCAAAACTGCAGCTCTTATGGGATGTTCCTGGTCTGCAGTGGTCAGGAACTACCAAAAGTGATTCAAGTAAGGAAAACTGGCAAAAGTGCCTACAATGGGCATATGAGCATCAGAACTGGATCAGGGAGCAATGGAAGTAGGTGTCTTCGAGGTGTCAACTTGGCCTCTAAATTCTCCAGATCTCAATCCAATTGAGCATCTGTGGGATGTGCTGGAAAAATAAGAGTATGATCCATGGAGGTCCCAACCCCGCAACTTACAGGACTTAAAGGATCTGCGCCTGATGGCTTGGTGGCAAATATCATAGCATACCTTCAGAGGTCTAGTGGAGTCCATGCCTTGATGGGTCAGGGCTGTTTTGGTAGCAAAAGGGAGACCTACTCAATATTAGGTCGGTGCCCAGTTTATGGTGAATGGTCATAATGCAATGGCTGATCGGTGTATATACCATACATATACACAAAGCCCAGTCATTTTGTTGAAATGTCATGCATGCATTTGATCACTATTATTTAATTATAAAAACAGTGACTTTGAGTGATATATGAATGGAAGAACATACTTAAAGTAGGGTAGAAGCATCTATGTCTTGCTCCTGCTGATGTTATTTGTCTGCTTGACCCCTTAGAGAACCATCCATTGTTCAACCCAAGCCAGTCCTCCACATACACTTCCAACAATCAGCAGTTTTCTATGCAGTATGGCAGTGGAAGTCTCACTGGTGTCTTTGGCTATGACACTGTGACAGTAAGTGTAAATTTAAAGTGGCATAAACAAATCTAAGGTATAAGCTAAAGCTAAATAGCAAACATATGATACTTAGGTAAAAATGCTTTGTTTATTACCACAATATCCTGCGACAATATTACTAGCCCTGATTCATATCACTGTCCTATAAGCAACAACTCACACAAAGGCAGAGGAGGGACAAATCTTCTTTTTTTCAGTAAGTTTTCAAAAACCCAGTGCGCTTTGCAAATACTGTACACATAGTGTCAGGGAAGCAACACACATTCAAAATGTTTATATGTGCATACAGTAGTTTAATAAAAGTAATGAAATTAAAAAATAAATATGTATAAAAAATGTTTTTTTTTTTAAATAAATACATAAAATTTAGCAAAATCACTATAGTATTTTTAAAGGCATGTCCACTAACAACAAGAAAGTATACCAGCAGGGATTTCCTTTCTTTTGTTCAGATTTTAAAAATGCATCCTACAGTGCTAGAACATGCACAGCTTTATTTACCCTGGCAATTCTGGCTCAAGAAACACTGCATCAGGAGTTTGCATAGGGAAGAAAGCCCCTTTCAAACTTGGCTTCCGTTTGTTTAATCAGTTCAGTCACGTTTTTTCAAAGAAAAAAATGATCACTTTTTCATCAGTAAGACCCCGTACACACTCTTAGATTTTCTGCAGATTTTTGTCTTCAGGTTTCCAAAACCATGTACTGCAAGGGCCTTCCTGATTGCATACAAATTTAAATTCTTAAGGTTTGACCTCATATTATATGGTTTTGGTAAATCTAAAGACAAAAATCTGCAGAAAATCTAATACTGTGTATGGGGTATTATTCATCAGTTATTCACATCAGTTTTTACATCCACTTAACCACTTGAGTCAAATTTTTGGTTTACATTAGAGCTGCACGATTCTGGATAAAATGAGAATCACAATTTTTTTGCTTTGAAGATCACAATTCTCATGGCGTAACACCATCTTTTACATTATACAAAAAAATGGGCTAACTTTACTGTTTAGTTTTATTTTAATTCTCGGAAGTGTATTTTTTCCCAAAAAAATTGTGTTTGAAAGACCGCTGCGCAAATAACGCGTGACATAAAATATTGCAATGATCTCCATTTTATTCTCTAGGGTCTCTGCTAATATATATATATATATATATATATATATATCATGTTTGGGGGGTCTAAGTAATTTTCTAGCAAAAAATACTAATTTTAACTTGTAAGCAAGAAGAGTCAGAAAAAGGTTTAGTCTTCAAATGGTTAAACTGACCTCATCTACAGAACGAAGTTCATTCCTTTGATCTAAAAGAACAAGAGATACATTGTATCTCTTCTCTATCTCTCTGCGCTGAGGAATGTTTTTTTTTTTTTTTTGACAGCTCTGGCTCTGCACTAGAATCGGGGAAATGTACAGG
>BLSH010291950.1:1353523-1388685 GCA_018402905.1 Glandirana rugosa | reverse complement strand
GACAGCCTTGGTGTACTGCTGGAGATAAGAGGAGAAAAGGAGGGAGCATACCCATACCAGATATCCAAAGACACATACCAGCAGAAGGTCATTTCTGCCTGCGAGTTTGACCCACTAGCGATAGTGAGTCCTGGATCTCTGGTAAGAGTACCCAAATCATCTTTGAGCACATCGGTTGTGTGTACCTTGGTGATGGATTACTAAACTTGAGTGCTACTCCAACACAATTTGAAGATTTTCACTTGATTCACTTTATATGGGACTTCTGGGATCTTATGTTGGACTATATCCATTTATTTAAAGGACACTTGGGACTTTTCAATAAGGATTGATCTATTTGCAGGTCACTACCTGGGATTTTTAGTTGTTTATTATATTTGAATATGCACATATGTTTTATGCATGCATTTTCTACTCAATTTTTCTAGCGCAACTTTAATTTATATATGTTTTGTCACATGGTTTATTATCACATGATAGTTGCTGCTTTCAAAGAACACTTTAGCGCAAATATTTATTTATATGATCTGCTACGCATATGCCATGCCTGTAAACCCTGTACTTAGTTCCAGCCTAAAAGAAACATTAACCTCCCTGGCGGTATGATTATGTCAGATTTTTGCGTCTAAAAGCGGTACATTGCTTTGCATAGAAATTTGGCATTTTATATTGTAGGCCTGTAATTCTTAGGAATAACTCACTTAAATCTGTCCAAACAAGAGTCTAGTAGTCATCCCGGGTGTGATAAAGTTTGAAACACGAAATCATAAATTATAATATAATAAATAACTATAAATAATGACAAAAATAATAACGTAATAGTAATAAAATGTATTCAATAATGGAATCAAATCAAAAACACTGAAATTTGCTCAGTTGCAGAATTGTCGCTGTCGTCACTTTCACTGTCTGATGACGAATTTCCCCACAAATCAGTATCACTCAATTCTGCAAATGATTATTTACTATCGCTGTTTTCTAACTGGTCAAAAAACACTTTTGACGCAAAGGGACACTTTTTGGTTGCCATGGACATTTTCAAGTTTCCAGGCAGAAAGAATGACATATACCGTATAATATAAAAGTGCATGCAGGGCACTGGGCAAACCGATAAAGGACAAAGGGGGTGTGAAATGATTTCATACAGTAATGTAATCTTACAGATTACAGTGTACTGTATGTTTACTGTGTGTTTCACTTTTTGAATTTGCCGCCGGTCTCTGCCCCGGTGCGACACGACGCTCGCAGGGAACGGAGCTCGGCACACAGAGTGAATCGGCCAGAAGACAGTGCGCTGACACAGCGGGGAGGACAACGCTGGATCCAGTGGACAAGGTAAGTAACTTTGCCCTGATCCAGCGATGTGATTCCGAGTGTGGCTCGGGGTCACCACGCTTGATACAGAAAATTCACCCCGAGCCACACTTGGGAATACCGCCAGGGAGGTTAAATCCCACCTTCAGGAATTACAAAAAAAATTACTCTTGCTGTGGGGACCCTCTGCACTGCCAAAGGTTAAATTCTCGTCACCTCTAGGAGATAAGGAATAAGGTGTAATACTTTCCTAAAAAAATGCTCTGACAGGCCCCCTCCATTTGTGCAACTGCCCCCCAGAAGCCTCTTTTAAAAGACACTCCAAGCTGTGGTTACACAATTATGTCATGAATTACAATGCAAGGCGAAAATTATTTTCAAAGTTTAACCACTTCAGCCCTGGAAGGATTTACCCCCTTAATGACCAAGCCATTTTTTTGCGATACGGCACTGCGTTACTTTGACTGACAATTGCGTGGGCATGCGACGCTGCACCTAAATAAAATTGATGTCTTTTATGTCCCACAAATAGAGCTTTCTTTTGGTGGCATTTTATCACCTCTGCAGTCTTTATTTTTTGCGCTATAAACAACAAAAAAAAGTCAACTTTGAAAAAAAAAACAATATTTTTTACTTTTTGCTATAATATATATCCAAAAAAAAAAAAAGAAACGGATTTATTCATCAGGCCAATATGTATTCTTCTACATATTTTTGGTAAAAAAAAAACCCCAATACGTTTATATTGATTGGTTTGAGCAAGAGTTATAGCATCTACAAAATAGGGGGTAGATTTATGGACTTTTTATTTTTTTCATTCTTTTTACTGGTAATGGCGGAGATCTGCGAGTTTTAGCGGGACTGCGACATTGAGGCGGACAAATCTGGCCCTAAGTGACACTTTTTGGAGACCAGTTACTCCAATACAGTGATCAGTGCTATAAAAATGCACTGATCACTGTATAAATGACAATGGCAGAGAAAGGGTTTACACCAGAGGCAATCAAAGGGTTAAGTGTTTCCTAGGGAGGTGCTTTCTAACTGTAGGGAGAGTGGACTGACTGGGAGTACAGAGAGATCGCTGTTCCTGATCACTAGGTACAGACAATCTCTCTACTCCCCTGTCAGAACGGGGATCCGCCTTGTTTACATAGGCAGATCCCCATTTTGCCTCTCTGTGGAGTGATCGCGGGTGGCCGGTGGACATCATGGCTGCTGGCCATGCGCATTGGCTCCAGCGCTGCGGGTACACGTGCGCGCCCGCTGTATCTATTATACGAAGCCCCGTACCGGTATGCCGATTCCCGCAATAAAGCCGCCTTGCCGCAGTGTGTCTTAAATTGGTTAATTCATCATATTGTAGGTTTACTATATATTTAAATTTTTGTTGCTGCTTATTTATTTCCCTATTTGGAATATGTATGTCTTCTTTGCTTCTTCATGACATAATGTTAGTTTGTAAGTCAACTTTTCTTGCCTGTTATTCATTTATAAGTCTTCCTTCCTTTTCATTTATCTTGTTTTTATTTGCAGAACAATGGATATTGTACAGTGGGAGTAGAAGTGACTTACCTGCCATCTCAAAATGGTCAACCTTTCTGGATTCTGGGTGATGTCTTCCTGCGGCAATACTATTCAGTCTACGATATGGGCAACAATAGGATGGGTTTTGCTCAGTCAGCATAGACCCTACTGTAATAAGTTCCATCAGTAATGCAAAGCATAAATAAACACCAAATGTTAACTCGCTTACATATAGTTACATTGTTTGTCAGTTTAAAAAATACACATGTCCATCTAGTTCAATCGATTAAAAAAAAAAAAAAACAATTAGAAAACCATAATAAACACAATACAATACCCACAGTTGATACAGAGGAAAGAAAAAAAAAACTATAAAGCAATTTGCTCCAGCAGGGGAAAATATCCTTCTTGATCCCCCAAGAGGCAATTGGATATTCTTTATCGATTAAGTTCATAGTAGCAAATACCAATATACACTTCCCCCATCTTGACGAAAAGAGCAAAAACATCCAGTGATGTTAGGTACTAACCAAGATTCTTTCCAAACTGACAAGGTGGTTTTAGAGGATTATCAACATTTTGTTTTTTTTTTAAAGAAAAACTAAATATTGTTTGGCATACATTTGTCTTATTAAATCACTCAACGGCATGTTACTAAAGCATGAATATTATATACATATCTTCCATTATACATGTCATACCATAGCAATGTTGTGTATGCAAAGCTAGAAAAACTGAAGAGTTGCTTTATATGTGTCAAAATGGATTGTTGAAATAAACCTGCATAAAACTATTGTGTATGTTTGTTTTTTGTTTGCAGTACAAAGAAATTATTAGTAAAATTTGTTCCTATTAAATGTGTATTGTACGGATGAGTGAGCGCTTCAAAATTAGCTCTACGGGAGTTTTCCTGGTTTTGGCTCAAAACTCATTCCATTGGCGAAATGTTGCTCCAAAAACTGCCTAAACCAAAATATAACGTATGGAGTTTTAAAGATGTTTTTTTTTTGTGAGGCCATGCTGGCAAAGGCTTCCATTCATTTCTTGACAGTCTGCAGCCTTTCTGTTTTAGGAAATGTGCAAAGAAAATCGTAGAAAATGAGAATGATGAAAACAGGCCGTTAAAATGGCATTGTGTTAGGGCACTGTGGTAGAAGCATGCAATGGCACCAGCTTGCTAGCAGATTAGCTTTAGTACAGTGTTTCTATATTCCAGTCCTCAAGGCGCACCAACAGGTCCTGTTTTCAGGATTTCCCTCAGGTGAAACGGCTGTGGTAATTACTAAGGTAGTGAAACTGATCAAATCACCTGTGATAATTAATGGAGAGCCTGAAAACATGATCTGTTGGTGCACCTTGAGGATTGGAATTGAGAAACACTGCTTTAGTACATATATTGGTTCTGCAAGTGTCAGTAGTGGCTATAGTATATAAGATGGAATCGCTACACGGCATAAGGTTAACTGTGTGCATTTCATAAACAAACACCATTTTTTACTGTCATGTACAGACTGTAGAGAACAGCTTACTAGATAATATCCCAGGGCATATAACTATGACAAAGATACCTTTAGCCCAGGTTCACATTAGTGTAATCACAGACATTGCATGTGATTCACACTCGCACCGCAGGTGCTGATCACATGCGATGTCTGTGCGATGTGAGTTCAGCCATACAGTTTTTTGTTTACAAAGAACACATAGAAATAGACACAGAGGGAATTACCCAAATAATTTCTTCCCAAACATCATTAGAGATGGGCCCATTCTGTTCCCATTCAGCTCTGGCAGGCAAATTACATTTATTAAACATGCCCTCGAATAGAGCCGAATAAGTATTGGAAATAAAACCCTTGGTAGAGGTTGCTTGAACTACTCTATCCAATACCAATGAAAAACAGACAGGGGAAGAGGAAATTTGAGCATGTAGAGAGTGGAGCAGCTGAAGAAATTGGGAAAATCACCTATGGTTCAAAGGAAATTCCCCTCTCAACTGCTCAAAGGATATAAGTGTACCCCCTCATATCATTGTGAAAGTGTAAAAACTCCCGCCCATTCCCACAGCTGAAAATCCTGCTGAGTCGATAACTCAGAGAGACTATCATTACCCCAAATAGGGGTATATTTGGAGAAGGAGGAAACCCCCATAATCTTCTTAACGGAATCCCAAACCTTGAACAACAGCACCAGAGTGGGCATGGGAGAAAAGACCAAGCTTCTTGACAGCCCATCCAGGGCAAGCAGCGGCGGTCATCCCTGAAACACAAAAGTAACCAAGCAATATGAGGCATTCGCTGATGCCTTGGAGTCCCACAGTGCAATTTGTTGCAGTTGGGCTGCAAGAAAATAAATTCTCGGATTTGGGGCCGCTAAACCCCCAGCCTCCTTAGGATACTGTAGAACTTCCAATTTAATATGAGGGACCTTGTTCCTCCAAATCAAACCTCTAAGTATGCCATTAACCTTAATACAATTCTATAGGGGGATCCATACTGGTAAGTTGTGTAAGAAGTATAATAGCTGCAGCATCCAGGTCATTTTAATTACATTTATATGACCTATTACTGAAAGGGGAAGTCTGCACCAAACCCTACTTTGAATTTGAAAATTTGTTCACAAAGGGGCAACACCCACATATTTAATAGAGGAAACAACTTTGATATGCTACAAAGTAGATGGCAATAAATGAAGAATCCTTTGGCAATATACTTATCCCAATTAATACCCAACCCTGAGAATCTAGCAAACTTATTTATATATTTATATAGTTCATGGCTGCTGGCAGGAAGGTCCAAAGATTGGATAAAAATAAAAGAACATCATCAGCATACAGCGCTACCTTCTTTTCCATATTACCTCTTATCAGACCTGCTATATCTGCCCGTAGACGATAAGCTAATGGTTCAATAGCTATGGCAAAAAGCAGGGGTGACAGTGGGCACCCCTGCCTAGTGCTACAGGAAAGCTTAAAGAAGGAAGACTGTATGCCATTAACCCTAATAGATGCCCCAGGGGTTGAATACAATATTTGGGCCCAAATTTCTTGAGAACAGCCCAATGATAAGGCCATTCTACACTATTAAAAGCCTTAATGGTGTCTAGTGCCAAAAAGGCACGGTCTGCAGAATTTGTAACCGGAATCCGCATATTAAAATAGGCCGGTCTAATATTGACAGCTGTAGACATATTTGGCATTAAGCTGGCTTGAGCTGGGTGAATAATGTGAGTTATCACCCTTTTCAGTCTATTGGCCAAAACTTTGGGCAAAATCTTGACATCGGTTGGCAATAAATGACGAATCAATGAGACATCCTTACGCATTGCCTGCACTTGCCCAGTAGGTAAAGTTATTGATGTTGAACAATGCTGTATGAGTAAATAATAAAGATGCTGAAAAGAGGACACAGGCAGGATATGCCGACCGGAGTGCCACAGAGACACACTCACATCCCCACATGATTCACTGCTCCACCCCTACACATTGCCTAATTATTAATATGGAATGCATGTTCTTTTGTTAAACAAAATCAATTGTTATCAAACTATTGTGGGTAAAGTTCTGCTTTAGGTTTTTTGAAAGATCAAACATGCAAGATGAAATTGAACTTTTTGAAAGAGACCCTGTCGCCAGACCATTTATGTCAACAACTTCTCATAAGACTATGCTTTTAACACATTCTATGCATGTTATTTACCCGTTGAAAGCCCTTTGTGTACACGTCCAAAAGGCCTGACACTGCTACTGGGTCCTACGTTTTTAGATGTCATGTTAGCAGCCCTAGAAGACTCAGAGCTGTCACTCAAATGACACTGTATAGTATTCCCCTTCTCTCCTCCTTTGGCTTCAATGAAGAGGTATATAGAGGGAGGTGAAGTTAGGGCCAAAGGAGCAGAGCCAGCAAATAGAGACATTTTACACTCCAAGAAAAAGAGAAGGCTATAACATGCAAGGGGGCTGTGCTAGGGAACCTACTCTTCCTAAAGTAGTGAAATAGTCTAGCAAGTTTAAAGAAATATTGCAAATAATGTAAAATAATTTATGGAAAGAAAAAAATACTGCAAGTAATCATTAAAAATAAGTTAATTTCCTATGCTTTTACCTGAAAAGTTGGTAGCAGGTTCTCTCTAAGGAGTTTTACTACTGAGTGATTATTAACCACTTCAGCCCCAGAAGAATTTTGCACTTTAGGACCAGAGCACTTTTTGCGATTCGGCGCTGCGTCGCTTTAACTGACAATTGCGCGGTCGTGCGACGTTGTACCCAAACAAAATTTGCGTCCTTTTTTTCCCACAAATAGAGCTTTCTTTTGGTGGTATTTGATCGCCTCTGCGTCATTTCTTATCGCCGCTATAAACAAAAGAAGAGCGACAATTTTGCAAAAAAACCCAAATTTCTTACTTTTTGCTAAAATTCAAATCCAAAAAAAAATATAAAAAAACATTTTTTTCACCGTTTTTGGCCGATTTACATAATTCCTCATATTTGCGATAAAAAAAATCGCAATCGGTGTTTATTGATTGGTTTGCGCAAAAGTGGCCGCGTTTACGGATGATGAGAATTCATTTCTGGGGGTTTTTTTTTTACTACTAATGGCGGCGATCTGCGATTTTTAGCGGTAATGCGATATTGGGGGGGACATGTCGGAACATTTTGACACTTTTTTGGGACCAATGACATTTATTCAGCGATCAGAAATTTAAATGTCCACTGATTACTGTATAAATGTCATTGGCAGTGAAGGGGTTAACCTGCAGGGGGAGAGCTAGGGGTTAAGTGTGTTCCCTGGGTGTGTTCTTACTGTGGGGGGGTTGGGCTAACATGGGCATGAGAGATCTAACTGATCCCAGTGACAGGGATCAGTAGATCTCTCATGCCCCACTGACAGGGCGGGGAACCGCCGTGTTTACATCGGCGGTTCCCCGTTCTTTTCCCTGTAGCCGCTCATCGCGGCTCGCCGGCAGACATCGGGTCCGCCCGAGCTGCGGGCACACTCCCCAGGAGTGCGGCGGGTGCGCGCGCGCCCCCTGGTGGCCAAATGCGAACCGCCGCTTATTTACGGTGATTCGCGCAGGGCTCCCCGACTGCCGCCGTGAAAAGACGGTGCGCGGTCGGGAACCGGTTAAACAGAAAATTCACTCTTGGTTTAAATGTGCAGTAGACAGATTATAGCAACAGTTCCGTGTTCTCCAAAAGTGAAACCGTTAGCTTTCCATAGATGCTGATTTCTACTCACATAATGGCTAGATCCTTCACTTTAACAAATATATTAATAAAACCCTCACCACAGCACTCAAAGGTCTTTCAATGCATTTTGTGAAGTGACTCTAAAGCCTTGTACACATAGTGTGACGGTCGACCAGCCCAAATCGTATGTTGGCTGTTGTATCTCGTGTACTGACATGCATTAAGCGATCGTACAACCAAGCCTAACATAGTGATGTGTAACAAGCGTATGAAGAGGAAGTTCAGGTGAATGTGATTTGTGAATTAGGATCATAGGTTTACACGACCAGACACTTCCATGCGTTCCTGACTTCTGAGCATGCGTGTTTTGCACAGTACAACTTGTTGGACCAACTTCTCTGTACACACGATACAACGGTTATACAACCGCTTGTTGGTATAACCAAAGTTTTCTAGTCTGCTCACCCAACTTCAGTTGTACTAATTGTTGGATGATCATATAACAAGCTGGCTGTACGACTGTTGTTGTACAACTGTTGTACCGTGTGTACGGGCCTTTAGAGTTGCAATAAAGTGTCTGGTTCTCTGCCACATAACAAACACATAACAAACACATTGACCACCTTCTCCCCGCTTTCTGCTCTTTACCATCTTCTCATGCTAGAAACATCAATGCTTGTGTACATGCAAAAGTGTGTTTTCTATCTTGTACTGTACTTACGTGGTGGTTGTTGCGCCCCACTTTCTATTGCTTATGTGTTTAGACTAAAACTATCCTGTTTTGAGGAAAGTCTGCAGGACCAGTGTATACACCATTTGCTGGCAGATCTAAATCTAGCGGATATGCAGAGAAACCATGGTTGATGTGAATCTGAACCTCATCCCTATTAAAGTACATCTGTGTCTGATCTGAGAGATATTTTGTTTTCTTCCTGTCTTGTAGACATAATGAGGAAGTCTCTCAATACGTATCTAAATCCCTCCTTAGACTAATTGAGTTGCCCTTATTAAAAAAATTCCATTCTGTTCCTATTCTGGTGACAACTAAATTTAGGATTTTCCCTCAAAACAGCCCACCTATGCAACCTAACTGACAGGTTCCCACTCCAACATTTCTATTGGATGAGTTTTGACAGTGACTTCATTCACCCCCATACCTCCCAACTTTTTTAGATGGGAACGAGGGACCTTTTAGAAAAACTATATAGGCATAGAGCACACACCCTGTCATGCCCCCTTAAAGGAGAATTATCCAAACAAAAAAAGGATTAGTTAAACCCACAAGTGCTTTTTTTTTTTTTTTTAAATATATTTTTTATTGAGTTTAGGTGTTACAACATTGTTCTTTATTGTTCTTTACATATTAAGAGTACACAACAGATTAATACAGTGATGGATATGATCTTTAAGAGCCAAAATTGTTTACAGTAGCATGTGAAAATCCTTGATTACAAGTTATACATAGTACACTGCAATTTGTTGTTTGAGTTTTATGTAAGGGTACTCAGAAGGTGTCAACATGTAACAAGAAGGGGGAGGGGAGGGTGGGTCGAGGAGGGGTCTTGCAAAGTCGGAGCTATAGTTAGTTTCATTCTTATGTAATTAGTCTTGTGTCATTTTAATTACTTGAACATTTGGGGCTATTTGACCACAGAGCCCATTTTTTGAGAAATATTGGGTAGGAGAGGGTGATTTGGGCAAACAATCTTTCCATGTCATACTGGTGGTTGATTTATGCTATGGTTTCTGAGATTTTAGGGATATCTGTAGATTTCCATTTTCTAGTAACGTTTATTTTTGCAGCATATAAGATGTGTATGATGACATGTCTAGCAGAATGGGGGAGTGATTCTAATCCTATATGTAATAGTGCTATTTTTGGGTCCGGGCTAAGTATGAGGCCTGTGACTTCCGCTATCAATTTGAAAGTCGCGGCCCAGTAGGAAGTTAGGGATTTGCAGGACCACATTATATGCATAAGGGATCCAAGGTTGCCGCATTTACGCCAGCATTGAGGTTGGATAGTAGGGTACATTTTGGAAAGTTTTAGTGGTGTAAGATACCAGAAGTGTAATATTTTTAAGTAAGATTCCCAATGATTTCCGCATCTGGAAGTTTTGGCAGAGTATAGAAGGGCCTTCTGCCAATTATCATCTGTTGTGTTGTGACTTAATAATGTTTCCCATTTTTCTAGAGATGAGGTTGGGAGTGGGAATATTGCTGCGTTGATATTGTTATAGAAAAAGGATATTCCGTGTCCTCTATAGGATGAAGTTTTAAAGAACTGATGCACTTTAGTTGGAATATCTATTTCTAGAGGGATTTTGTGAGAGTGTAGGTAGTGGTGGATTCTTACATACGTGTAGAACTCAGAAGGCGGTAAGTTATAGTGCTGTTGTAGGGCAGGAAATGGGATTAGTTTCCCTTTGTCATACAGTTGTTGGACATGGTTTATATCGCATTGTGTCCATGGGATAGTATTTAAATTCGGAACTATTCCTTTGAGTGTGTTTATATGGAGTTTTATGTGATCTGCTGGTTGTGAATTTAGAGAGGTCAGGTACGTCCAGGCTTGTTGTGAGGCTTTGATAGTTGGGTGAGAAAATTCTTTGGCTTTGGGGAGAGCAGCCGAAAAGAATAGATAGGAGAGGGGTGTCGTTGGGTGTAGGGCGGATGCTTCTAGTAAGGACCACATTTTTTCTTCAGAAGGGTGCCACCAGTAATCTAATTGATCCAATAATGATGCTATGTAGTACGTATGTAAATGTGGCAGAGCAGCACCTCCTTTGTTTAGCGGTCTATATAGCAGATGGGATGCACATCTAGGACGTTTGGATTCCCATATGTATTGGTTGATATGCTTTTGTGAAAATTTTTTTGGGAATGGTAATAGGGAGAGTTCTAAAGAGGTACAATAATTTGGGAAGTATAAACATTTTTACAATGACTATACAACCGAGTTTGGATATACCTTTGGAACGTATTGAGTTTAGCTCTTTAGGAAGTGATTGTAGGATCTGTTTGTGGTTAAGGTCATATAGTTGAGCGGTGTGTGGGGTCAGATTGATCCCTAGGTAGGGAATGGATTTGAAGGACCAGGAGAAAGCGTACTTTTTCTGTAAATCATTTTGGGCGTGAGGGGGCAGGTGTATTTTGAGAATTGTTGATTTGGAGACATTAAGTTTATAGTAAGAGACTTGGGTGTATTGATCGAGGACCTGTTTAGCGGAGTAGAGAGATTGGGTTGGGTTAGTAAGTAGGATAATTATGTCGTCAGCGAAAAGGCTGATTTTCTGTTCTGTATGGTTATAAGGTATGCCAGATATTCTTGGGTCTGTTCTTATTTGGGATGCTAAAGGCTCTATTAGTAGTGCAAATATTAAGGGGGAGAAGGGGCAGCCTTGGCGAGTACCATTTGTTATTTTAAAAGGTTTGGATAATAGGTCATCTGTTAAAACTTTCGCTGAGGGAGATGAGTAGAGGGCCATAATGGCTTGGTTTATCCAACCCGTAAAGCCAAATTTTTGTAAGTTTTCATACAAGAATACCCAGTGAATTCTATCAAACGCCTTCTCTGCATCCAGGGAAAGGAACAGAGAAGGCGTTTTTTTGTGTTGCAGTTCATGTAGGAGGGATATTAGTTTCCTTGTGGCGTCTGGGGCTTGTCGTCCAGGTACAAAGCCCACTTGATCAGGGTGTATCAGCAATGGAATTAGTGGCATAAGTCTTCTGGCTAGTGTTTTAGCGTAAATCTTGATGTCCGTATTGATAAGGGATTTGGACCTCCTGGGGATTCTTGCCAGGTTTATGTATTGTGGTAATTATTGATTGCAAAAACTCTGTAGGAAAGGAGCCAGAGGATGCAGCCCAATTGAAGAGGTCTGTAAGATGGGGAGCCAGGTTGGTTGTGAATTGTTTGTAGAATTTGTTAGTGTAGCCATCTTCACCTGGGGATTTGTGTAATGGAAGGGTTTTTATAGTGTCTTCTATTTCTTGGGAAGTGAAGGGTTTAGATATGGATTGGACTTGGGATTCTGTGAGGGAGGGAAGGTTGATTGTTTTTAAATAATCCTGTATGGTAATTGTAGTGGGTTGGGGTGTGGTGTTATCGTCTTTAAGATTGTAAAGGGCTTGGTAGAAATCGCCAAAGGCGTCTGCAATTTCTGCAGGGTTTGTGTGGAGTTTTTTGGATGTGGGGTGATAGACCGCATGTATTTTGGCTTTTAATCTTTGTTGTTTGGCTGATTTAGCTAATAGGGAATTGGCTTTATTGCCTAGGGAGTAGTATATGGACTTGGTTCTCTTTAAGTTTTGTTCAATTTTGTATGAAAGAAGGGATCGGAGCTTATGTCTATCTTGTTGTAAGGAGTCTGCTAGAATGTGTGTGGGAGTTTGTTTGTGTTGGGTTTCTTTTTGTTTGATTGATTGTAAGACCTCTTCAATTTGCTTTCTCCTCTGGCTATTTAACTTGGATTGCATTTGGATAAAGATTCCCCTCATGTAAGCTTTGTAGGTAGCCCAGATAATGGGGGTAGAGATTTCAGGTGAAGAGTTTGTTTGAAAAAACAAGTTATGTGCTTGAATAATTTTCTGGCAATGTTCGGGTTTAGACAGTAGGGCCGAGTTTAGTCTCCAGAGTCTGGTGGAGTTGGTTTTGCGAGGTTCACCTTTTTGTATCGTGACTGGGGCATGGTCCGACCACGTTATTGTCCCAATATTTGAGGAGGTTATTGTTTGTAGTGTCCATTTATCCGTGATGAAGAAGTCGATCCTAGAATAAGAGAGATGTGGTGGGGAGTAATATGAATAGTCTCTTTCTGTGCTGTGCTGGCATCTCCAGATGTCATACAGGTCCATGGAATGAAGTGTTTGATTTAGAGTTTGGTGGGGTGCTCTTTTGTTGTTGGAGGCGTCTAAGTCTCTATTGTTAATGATGTTGAAGTCGCCTCCAATGATGAGTTTACCTTGTCTAAGGTCCAGGATTTTTTTTAATAGACTTTTGCAGAATCTGAGTTGCTTAGTGTTGGGGGCATACACATTTGCGATGGTATATGTGGTTCCTTCTATGTCACATATGAGGATGTGGTATCTACCAAGTGGGTCGACTGTCTCCGAAAGGAGGCGAAAGGCAGAAGTGTTTCTTATTGCTGTTAGGACGCCATTTTTCTTCCGGGGGTTGGAAGCAAAGAAAATGTGTGGGTATTGTCGCATGTGTAGAGTAGGAGATTTATCCATAGCAAAGTGGGTTTCTTGGATTAGAAAAATATCCGGTTTAAGTAAGTTGGTCTCTCTAACCAGCGATGCACGTTTATAGGGTGAGTTCAGACCTCGTACGTTGAGAGTTGTAATTTTAAGAGGCATCAGGGCGTGGGGTATTTGAAGTGGATGTAGGTGTGTTTTTTCCTTATGTGAGTAAGAGATCTGGAGGTAGATCTGCTGGGAGTGTTCTTCCTTAGTCGAGGCGTTGGATGGGGCCAGGTAGTGGTCATTATCTGGTTTCCCAGAAGTTGTCTCTTTTTGAGTGCGTAGTTTTGCCGTGGATGGTTCTTTGCAAGATCCTGTGGGTGTCGTAAGTGGGGTGATGTTGCTTGGGTGAGGAAGGTCATGGGAGAAGGGGGGATTAAGAAGAGCTTGCCATAAATGCAAGCAGCATGGGTAGCATCTTTTGCTACTTTAGGGAGTAGGGGGGATATAGTTATCCGAGTCATTAACGTAATGATCGGGGATAGAACAAAACAGAACTTAGTTGGAAGTGAGGCTTAGCATCAGCGAGATCCCAGCTTCAGTGAGTTGAACTGGAGCATCCAATGGATATGAGGTGGCTTCTCTATGTCCATTGCGTGTCCATACGTTGCAGGTGCCTTTGGGAGGGGGTAGGTTCTAATACTGGTATTATTCCCCATTCTTTAAGAAGTGTTAATCCTGATTCCAGGCTTCTGATTGTGTGAGATTTACCTTGTCGCTCAATTGTTATTTTCGTGGGGTATCCCCACTGGTAGGGAACATTGTGGTTCCGTAGTGCTTTCGTTATAGTTGAGAGGTTTCTTCTATTCTGTAGGGTCGCTTTTGAGAGGTCAGCGTAGATTTTAATTCCAGTGTAGGGTTCTGGTATTGAGAAACGTTTTTGGCGGCTAGCATTACTTTTTCTTTTGCATGATAAAAGAGAACTCTTGCTAGGATGTCCCTTGGTATTGAGGCTGGTAGAAAGTCCAGCTTTGGAATCCTGTGGGCTCTGTCAATAGCTAGTTCTAGGTCAGAGAGTGACGGGTTTAGGGTTTTCATCAACTGTTGTACATAAGGTACTAGTGCGTCAGGAGTTATTGCCTCTGGTATTCCTCGCAGTTTGAGATTGTTCCGCCTGGAGCGGTCCTCCAGGTCGGCTATTTTGAGGCGTAGTTGTTGAATTTCTGAGTCTTGTTCTGTGTGGGCGTCCACCATGTTGTTGTAGGCCTTACACATTTCACTAACCTTATCCTCTACGTGTGAGATTCTGGTCTCATGTTTTTGAATAGATTTTTTGATAAGTGCAAGGGTTGTATACATATCTGACTGAAGAGATTGTCGTAGAGAGATCATCATAGTCTTCAGGAATACTTCTGTGATAGGTTGGTCTGTAGCTGGTATGTGAGAAGGAACGAGGGTTGGAAGATCGTTCGTTTCCGCGAACGGATCCTCCGATTGTTCTTCGAACGGCTCTGCGAGCGAATCTTCGATCGAGTCTTCGTTCGGGTTACGTTCTGAGTTTTCCATCCGGGGCCTGGACTTAAGCGGACTTCTAGTCGTAGGTGACAAGGGCGGGGAGGAGTCGCCAGGGTCACCCTCGTACAGAGGGAAGGTCAGTCTGTGGTCAGTGCTGGTCTCACCTGCTATTTGTGCGTCTGTAAGTTTTTGCAGCCGATCGGGGTTTTTCCTTCGGTGAGACATTGTGTCAGGTGAAGGGTGGTTTCAGGAACACTCTGTGGGTTGGATGCTCTCAGTTTTGTCGCTCTGGAGGTCGGTTTATAGCTGGGGTCTCAGGAGCCTCAGAGAAGAGCGGCCATCTCGGTTGCTGGCCAGACACGCCCCCCACAAGTGCTTTTCTTAACGCTATTATTCCGTTATGCTGGCTTTTGACATTTACAAATGCAGCAATTTAAAATTGGATGAAAGGTTTAGCACTGGGAAAAACTTTTTGAAAGATTAAAAGGTGCATTTTATATACAACTTTATAGATCAGACCAAAATGAGGGACAAATGAGAAGGAAAGAGGGACAGGGGGACAAATCAGGGACAGTCCCTCAAAATCAGGGACAGTTGGGAGCTATGCATCCCCTCCCCTGGCTCCTCCTGCCTGTCAAAACACAGTGACTCTGCAGCAGTTGTTGCAGTAGTTTTGTGCACTACACCCTCTGCACCATGCCTGGCTGCCCAAAGGCTCCACAGTGCATGTTCCATTATGCCGGGGCAAGAGACCCCAAACCAAGGGTGTATAATATACCTTATCTTGTACCCATGGCAAATCATTTTTCAGCACCCCCATGCATCAAAATTACCTTCAGCAATAGCCATGAAATTAAATTTCATGCATGCTGTGGGTGGGAGTTTATAGGGCAGACAGCTGAAGCTCTAAGTACCATTGTGATTTTATTCAGAGATACTAAACTTAGAATATCACTCCGCCCAGAATACAGCATCAAAGAAACTATCTCCAGCATAGTTACACATATGTGAAAATAGAGGAACACCTTGAAAGGATGAAGAAGAAAATATGTTACACATGGCACACTGCCCATTGAACACCTGGAGGTGATTAAAATGAGTTTGTCAGGTATGGGGTCAAATTTGGTTATATGGTTTAGTGTGGTGTGTGGAGTCTGAGTGTTAGATGCTACCAGATTGTTGGATAGGACAATGGTGGAGTCTTACCTACTGTTGTATTGTCATCTGTTAGGTATTCTAAGGTTCTGAGGTGGTAGGTTTACAACAAGGGTTGGCTGGGGTGGTAGGGGGAATGGGAAAAGGGGGTACGGAGGGGGTGGTTGTCTATCTCTCTCTCCCTCCGTGGGAGTGTGTGGGAAGGTGGATAGAGAAATAAGCATTCTAGTAGGGTCCGACTGAGAGAAGGTTATGCCTGGAATAAACTCTTTCCATGGCTGTGTCAGTATATGTATTATTGAAATAGGTCTTAAAGTCTTTTATGTGTATAGAATTTAGAGGGTGTGTTGTGGGCTATGTGTATGAAACTTTCCATTTTGGCTATCTTATTTATTCTGGTCGGCCATTCTTTAATAGAGGGGGTCGTGATGTACCCCAATGAATTGGGATGCATTGCTTGGTGTGCATGGTGAGAGATTTGAGATAACTGGGGTTAGAATGGGTGGAATGATGTAGAAGGAACTGTGCTGAGGTGAAGTCAAGCGTGTATGTGGTCACTTTAGTGATAATCCTAAGAACTTCTCACCAGAAGGCTTGGATGGAGGGACAATCCCAGAAAATGTGTAAGAGAGACCCTCTTTCTGCTTTGCATCGCCAGCAAGTGTCTGGGGTGCCTGTACTCATTTTATTTGTTATGATAGGGGTACCATCCGGTCAATATTTTGTAACCGTTCTCCTGTGTGGCCACATTTATGGTGCCTTTGTGTATGTTTCTGTAGGTTTGTTCCCACTCTTCAGGAGAAAGGCAGATTGAGAGATCTTTTCTCCCAGGAGGTACATGCCTTACCTGAATTTGGTGGAGTGTTCATAAATAGAAGAGAGTGTGTCTTGGAGAGAAGGTGACGTTGGGGCTCTTGGATGAGGCAGAAATTCTCGAAGGGGGTTAGAGGTCTAGATACCTTGAACTTCCTCTCTAGGTCTTGAATGTAGTGCGATAGTAGTGTGTAGTTCCAGGGAGAGGTAGGGTGGTTGTCGTCAGTAGATGGGAGTTTGTTGTGGTCGAATAGATAGTGGACTATAACCTTTTTGTGTGGCCAGTTGTTGTTGAGAAATTAGTTATGTGTCCCTGGGGGAAAGTCCGGATTCTCAGAAAAAGGTGTGAGAGGGCCAGGAGTTGAAGACAGTGGGATTGTTTTGCATGTCTTTCTAAAGCTTTGGAGGGTTGGACTAATTAGGGGATGGAGAGGTATATCTGGTGAGATATGTCATTGGAGTAACCAAGGTAGGGACTGTAATGGTGTGGAGAGAAGGAGGCCTCTAGTACAACCCAGTCCTTGTAGTTGTTGTGGATGTTCCAGTCGATTATTCTGGTTAGATGACAGGCTTTGTAAGTTTTTGATGTCCAGTAGACCTATCCCACCCTTGTGTTTGGGTAGTGAAAGATGTGATAAATTAATTCTGGGTTTTTTATTTCCCCAGAGGAACCTAGTACAGAGGTTTTTGTCATTTTGAAAGAAAGCTGGGGGTATGTGGATGGGAGTGGCTTGTATGATGAAGAGAAGGCGTGGCAGGGCATTCATTTTAAGAATGGCCACTCTGCCAAACCATGAAAAAATAGGTTTGTTCCATCGTTTGAAATCGTTTGAGAGATTTTGTAATATGGGTAAATAGTTTTTGCAGTATAGGTTTTTAAGATTTCTTGGGAGTTGTATTCTCAGGTAAGTCATTTTTTAAATTTGCCATTGAAAGAGGGAGTTTAATGTTAGGGTTGTTTCTGAGTGCATTTAGGAAGGGTTCCAGGGTAAGGACAAATAAAATTGGGGAAAGGGGGTATCCCTGCCTTGTACCGTTAAGGACGGGGAAGGCATTTGACAGGAAGCCGTTAGCGCGGACTCTTGCGGTTGGGTTTGAGTAGAGTGCCATTATGAAGCTTAATAGGCGTTCTCTTATAGTCATTTTTTAATTTTGCCATTGAAAGGGGGAGTTTGCTTTGCATTGATTGACCATGTAGTTAGGAAGGGATACATTGAGAGTGTAAGAATTAGCTAAATTAATCTTGAGATTGGATATAGTTTGGAATTGACGAAATTATTCTAAGAGATTGGGGGAGTGAAATGTGCGGTTTAGTAAGAAAAATCAATATATCATCGGCGAATGCCACAAGTTTATATTATTTGATAGGTATTTGTACGCCTTTAATGTTAGGGTTGTTTCTGAGTGCATTTAGGAAGGGTTCCAGGGTAAGGGCAAATAAGATTTGGGAAAGGGGGTATCCCTGCCTTGTACCTTTAAGGACGGGGAAGGCATTTGACAGGAAGCCGGACTCTTGCGGTTGGGTTTGAGTAGAGTGCAATTATGAAGCTTAATAGGCATTCTCTTATACCCATTTTTCGGAGAACTGCTTCCATGTAGTCCCAGGCTACCCTGTCAAATGCCTTCTCTGCGTCCAAGGATAGAAAAAAGCCTTTTTGATTGAAGGTAGTTAATAGATGATGCAAGTTAATGGCTTTGATCGTATTATCCCTGGCCTCCCTGCCAGGGATGAAGCCTACTTGATCTTGGTCGATCATGGGTGGGAGGAGGGGGAGAAATCTGTTTGCTAGGGTTTTGGTAAAGACTTTTATATTTAAGTTTAAGAGGGAAATTGGTCTGTAGTTGGCTGTTTGCATGGGATCCTTCCATTCCTTGGGTATTACTACTATGTGTACTTCTAACATGCTAGGGGTGAGAGGTTGGTCAGGGGTGAGATGGTTAAATGCTCTGAGGAAGGGGGAGTGAAGTCTGTTTGAAAACGTCTTGTAGTAAGCGGTTCAAAAGCTGTCCGGGCCTGGGCTTTTTTCTGGTTTTAGCTGTTTAAGTGCTATGTACCATTCTTGTTTTGAGATAGACTGGCCTAGTTTGTTAGCAATTTCTGGTGTGAAAGATTTAGGGCAGTGCTTCTCTAAGAAGCTTTCTATTAGACCTGGTTTAGTGGAGGTAGTGATTTGCTGCTTTTCAGAAGCCGATAGGTTATACATGTTTGCATAAAAGTATTCAAAGGCTCGTGCTATATCTGGGTTGCTTCTTAGGGTGTCATCTGATGGGGTTTTTAATGTGTGGACTGTGGCTTTATCTTTTTTTATCCGGAGTGCTTGGGGTAGTAAGTGGCCACTTTTGTTGCTTCCCAAGCCTCGGTCTGGCGTCCATGCCGGCCACAGACGCCGTGTCACATCTCCACCGGACTTGTACACCAGCACATCACTTGGATGGCGAGCTGCTGACGTCTCCCATAACGGGATACACATTTCACATGTGCCAATTGATGCCTGTCTTGTGAGTTGCCACCTTATCATTTTATATTTTTATTAAACTGGACATACAGTCTACCCTTAGAAGCGCCTCTCTCCTTGTTTTGTTTTTGAGGTAAGGGGAGAGTGTCAGGGAGTAACGTGTTTCTTGGGGCGTTTCCCCTCCATAGCTTTACTATCAGTGTGTCGGGCGGAGAGAGAGAGATGGATGGGAGTGGGGGTGGCAGAGGTGCCTAGTTGAGGGGTTGTAGTTGGATGAGGGGAGGCTGAGGGTGCCGCTTAGATCGGTGGTCTTGGGGGGGAAGTTGTTGGAGTTTTCCTATGTGAGAGAAGGGAATGGGGTGGAGGAGGAGGATAGAAGGGGCTGAGGGATTAGGAGATAGAGATGGTAGAGAAGTCCAGGGGTGGTACTAGACTGGCAGCAGTAATGGCTGGTAAATTTTAGGATGGGGGGGCGCCAGTCCTTTTGACTCCCACTTTTCATACGCCCCACTCCTTATAGAATCCACCCAATCCATTCCGTGTATTCCACATATTGTGTCAGGAGTATACCGCTTGGCATCACAGG
Source organism: Glandirana rugosa (assembly GCA_018402905.1). Lineage (NCBI taxonomy): Eukaryota > Metazoa > Chordata > Amphibia > Anura > Ranidae > Glandirana > Glandirana rugosa. The sequence goes on along the minus strand of BLSH010291950.1, from coordinate 1,368,953 downwards.
ACACAGTATACAGCTCAGCATCACAGGTAGGGGTATATTCAGCCAGTAACACGGTATATAGCCAGTAACACAGTATACAGCCAGTAACACAGTATATAGCCAGTAACGCAGTATATAGTCAGTGCTCCCAGTCAGTCCCCCCAGTGCTCCCAGTCCTTCCAGTGCTCCCAGTCCCTCCAGTGCTCCCAGTCAGTCCCCCAGTGCTCCCAGTCAGTCACCCCAGTGTTTCCAGTCCCTCCAGTGCTCTTAGTCAGTCCCCCAGGCTCCCAGTCAGTCCCCCCAGTATTCCCAGTCCTTCCAGTGCTCCCAGTCCCTCCAGTGCTCCCAGTCCCTCCAGTGCTCCCAGTCAGTCCCCCAGTGCTCCCAGTCAGTCCCCCCAGTATTCCCAGTCCTTCCAGTGCTCCCAGTCCCTCCAGTGTTCCCAGTCAGTCCCCCAGTACTCCCAGTCAGTCCCCCCAGTGTTCCTAGTCCCTCCAGTGCTCCCAGTCCCTCCAGTGCTCAATGCTCCCAGTCAGTCCCCCCCGTGCCAGGCACACGTAAGTAGAAAATATTGCACTAATACCACAGATACATCATCACACCACAAAGGAGAGCCCAGGGAATGGATTGATCACACTCACCTCTCTGGGCTGCAGCAGGACAGCCTTGTGGCATGTCAGTAGGGAGAATCTCACTGCTGGCTACTGACGTCCAGGCGGTCCGCACGATCTGCACGCGACCTGGCTTGGCTTGGCACTGTGGCACTGGCAGTCAGGCAGCAGGTGCACACATTCCCTCACTCCGTTGTCGATTCGTCGTCGTCTGCGTGGGAGCGGGACGGAAACCCGGAGGAGTGCTGCGGCTGCGCGAGTAATCACGCAGCCAGCGCGTCTGCCACAGTCCTGCCCCCACCCACCGCATCTGATGACAGTTAGTCACTGGCTCAGGGCAGCCAATTACACTATGTATGTGTGCCTGTTCAGCGCACATACATAGTGTTAGGAAAAGGAACAAATTCCTGCCCAGTCCTGGCATTTCCGCGGTGGTGCGCCCAAAGGGGCCTATTTAAACCTGGAGACTCTGGAGACAAGTGCTGCTCGTTCTACAGCGTTCCCGACCTGTAAGCCTCAGCCTCTGATACCTGTTCCTGTGTTTGCCTCTGCCTCCTGTTGACCCGGCTTGTCCTGACCTGCTGTTCTGCTACCTGCACCGACCCCGGCTATCCACGACCATCCGATTGTCTGCTCCCTTGTACTTCTGCTGCCCGCCCGTTAAACGAACCTTGCTTGGACTCTGACTACTCTTTTGCCTGATCCTTTGTACCTTCCTGCCTGCCTGTTGCCGACCCAGCCTGAAGGACCATCCTTCTACCTGCACGCCTCCTGGCGCATCGCTACATCATCGGTGACCCTCCAGCCCTCGTGCCATCCCACACTCTTGGGCCTCTGTCCCCACTACCAGGGGCCCTTGAATCGGGTGCGCAAGAGCGGTTGTTCCCTGCACAAGACAGACTCCACCGTCAGGTACGTGACACATAGTCTTTTGCGACTGACCAATAGGCTCACTACTTGCTGTCAGATGACAGCAAGGAGCCGAAAAAAAAGTCAATATATATACCGGCACCTCCTTTAGGGGGTGGGGCTGACTTTTTTCTTTCTTTTTTCTTCTTCTGTGTCAGCGGGGGAGGCGGCGCCCAAGCACCCCCTATTGACCGGCCACCACAGCCGGCTAGTTCACCCTGGTTTTCAGAGGGATCCAGAGCAGGTCAGCAAAAAGATTGCTGATTGGTGTAGTGGTGGGTAGAGGATGTGAGATTGAGTTGGTCTCCGTAGTCCATGAGGTCTAAACTTTTATGTACAGGCTGGGTTTGAGTTATTGAGAATGTCTGATTACAGAGTTTTGGTCATAAAAATTGGGGGCAAGGTGGTGAGGGGAGAGTCATGGTAAGTTTTGCGGTCTAATTGTCAGTGTGCTGGAGTTGCTTAAGTGGGGTGAGCAACAGATTGTGTTAGGGATTGTAGATGTCCAGAGGGGGTATGAGGGCCAGAGTCTTTTCAGCGTACATACAGATATTTTGGGCACATAGATTCATCTGGATTTTTATTAGATTTCATAGATGGTACAATCGTTTTAAACTCGAATGGGTGCGGGTCCGATTGTTACTTAGCGATTCGTGACTAATAAGAGTTATTAGGGAGGGAGTGTTTTGTTGTGATTAATGAGCCTTAAGGGGGTTACTATAAAATGTATAGGGTACAAGAATGTTTGCTAGATACGTTAGGTACATTAACAAATGAGATAGCTGTCACTGGCTGTATTCAGGCAACAAAATTAAGAAGAATTGTGGAGGCTGTCAGGCTAATGCTCGATGGAGTTTCCGCAGAGGGGGTTGGGTGTTAGTCGAGTGTGTCTTTTGTTCTTCGGGGGAAGAACATCATATATTCCCTTCTTTGGAGGGCATATGTGTGTGGTTGTCAGTGGGATTTGTGATGGGAGAATTAGTGGTGGGGAGAGTAGAGCTTAAATCATTGTGGCATTCAGAGTTGGAAAAGGCTTGTTAAAAGGTATAGCTTGGTAGCTTGGTAAAGGATCAACACCCGGGGGAGGGGGGGGGGCTCATGCACAACTCCACAGGGCAGAAAGCATAGAATAAATTATATATCTAGGTATCTCCATTTGAGAGTGTGCAGGAGTTGCTTAAGTGAGGTGAGCAACAGATTGTGTTATGGATTGTAGGTGTCCAGAGGGGGTATGAGGGAGGGTCAGAGTCTTGTCAGCGTACATACAGATATTTTGGGCACATAGATTCATCTGGATTTTTATTAGATTTCGTAGATGTTACGATCGTTTGAAATTCAGGTCAGAGTGTTACTTAGCGATTCGTGACTAGTAAGAGTTATTAGGGAGGGAGTGTTTTGTTGTGATTAATGAGCCTTATGGGGGTTACTATACGATGCATAGGGTACAAGAATGTTTGCTAGATACGTTAGGTACATTAACAAATGAGATAGCTGTCACTGGCTGTATTCAGGCAACAAAACTAAGAAGAATTGTGGAGGCTTTCAGGCTAATGCTCGATGGAGTTTCCGCAGAGGGAGTCGGGTGTTAGTCGAGTGTGTCTTTTGTTCTTTGAGGGAAGAACATCATATATTCCCTTTTTTGGAGGGCATATGTGTGTGGTTGTCAGTGGGTTTTGTGATGGAAGAATTAGTAGTGGGGGGAGTAGAGCTTAAATCATTGTGGCATTCAGGGTTGGAAAAGTCTTGATAAAAGGTATAGCATGGTAAAGGATCAACACCCACCTGGGGGGGGGGGCTCATGCACAACTCCACCGGGCAAAAAGCATATAGCAAGTTATATATCTAGGTATCTCCATTTGAGAGTATGCAAATGAATATTTAAACTTTAAACCGGTTTTTAAACAAACAGCTGTGAACAGGTATAAACATATACAAACAGGTAAATATACGGGTCAAGGTGTTGGTAGCCTTATCTTAAGAGGTAAGAAATAAGAGTAATGTAACTATAGAAAATCTCGATCTCCGTTCTGATATGGGGGATAAGAGATGGGGAGGCTCTTATTGATTCAGACAATTTTCCATTTGGAATCTGCAAAATACACCATATCCACCATTCAAAGTTAAGGAATAAAAGGGTATACGTATCCCCTTTGACTTTGGGGTCCTGTAAGGTGCTGGTTGGGTTCTCTGGTTGGAGGTCCAGCATAAGGCAATTAGATAACAAGTAGCTTGTAGTAATGATGATGTCCTAGTGCTAGAGAATAGGAACATGGGGGGGGGGGGGGGGGTGCAGGGTATGAAAGGCAAGGGATGATGAGGGCAAAAAATGATGAGGGTGAAAAACCTTGGGCAGGGCAGGAAATTTCCCGTGTCCATTATTCTGTAGACGATGAATTATAGGTATGCCAAATCTAATGATTTTAGGCTTTGATTCTGTAGGTTTTCCAGTTTGTTGCATGCATTATTTGTCAAAATGTTAATTTGTGCTTAGTTCTGGTTAATTGATGGCATGTGGGTAGTGTCTTTCATGTTTCCACAAGAAAGGGGGGTTCAAAAGGAGCAAGTTATCTCATGCATAGGCGTAAGGTGAGTTCCAGTCAGATTGGTATAGTTGAGTGGGCATCATATGGAGCCATCCGGGCTCGTATAGATCGAGAGGCACAGTTAAGAGAAACAGGGGGATTAGGGCTTAGGGGTATAGTTTGGCAAATGTATGTGGATAGGGGGATAAGGGGTGGTAGTGAATAGGACCATTGTCATCAGGTGGCTGGTGGAAAATCAGAGAAGGGAGGTTACCCACCTTGATTGGTTTTTGGACCTAGTTTGACACTAGGCCCCTTTAGGTTGAAAGTTGTGGTCTTCAGTGTACTGGAGAAGCAGTTGGGCTGTTGTTTCTCAGTGAGCCTTGGATTGCTTTTTGTTGGTATTGAGGTGAGAGTGATGTGCGGCTTCTCGGTCCCCGATGTCCTGCTTCACGGACGTCTTCCATTGAGGTGGCGTTTCGAACCGTGGGTAGTCGGAAGTCGCTGTTATTCTTATGCTATATAGTGGGGATAGGATATAAAACCATAGCTCTTGAGGATTAATCTTACTGCTGACATAGAAAATGGAAGGTTAGGTATGTTTTTTTGGGGGATGCGGCTGGTTATGGGGTTGCAATATTAGGGGAAAAAAGCAGATAGTGTGCTGGAGCAGGACTGTGTGAAAATTAAAGTGGCACTTAGCTTTAATACAGCAGTGAGGGAATATATAGGCTGCCATTGCTAACAAGCAGTATAAAAAAATACTGCTTGCCTGGCTGTAATGCTGACCTAGAACAAGTACACAGATCAGATGTTCGCACTTAACGTTGACTTTACTTGCTGAATGCTTGTTAGTACCTCAGAACTGAAACAAGTGGTGGCGAGACTACTTCCATGCCCCCAAGTTTCTATCAGCACACGTTTCATTTTGGCTATGATACCCATACAATATAGAGTTCAAATGAAAAAAAAATGAACTTGTTTATTTCTGTCCTGCCTAACCAATCTATAATGTTGTCAGTGCCATCTCCAACTGTTCAGACATAAATTATGCATAACGCACAGTAATATTTTGGGGCTTGCTAATAGCTGTGTAGCTATTGTGTCCCGGTTTTAGTAGTATTTGTACAAGCAACTGGATTTGCATCAAGAATTATAGCACATAAAGTATATTTATATAAAGCATTTGGCATATTGGCAGAAAAGATTTCTTAATTGTATAAACTTCTCTAACATGTTAAGGATTTGTTTGCTTTTATTAATAATTCTTCTAATCTTTGTAATCTTGGCACAGAAAAAAGGTGATAAGAGAAAGGTATTCCTAGGTAAGAAGGAGTTACCTTGAGCAATGTTTGAGTTTATAAAAAGGCATATGCACTGCAACTTTTCTGATACAGAGCTTACCTGAGATCTATCACAATGAAGTTGCTGCTTCTTTTATTCATTTGCCTCTCAGTATCTGAGGGGCAAGTTAGGTAAGTTCAATAAATAATGCAAAAATTAGAAATCAAAACAACTTTAGATAATGAATACTGCTATAAGTATTAATTTGAAATCTGTTGTGTGCCTTGCTCTGTAAGCCAGCTGGTTTGATTTTTTTACACTTTGACAACACTCAGCTTTCGAATGCTTTAAAGTAGAACTATAGGCAAAACTTTTTTTTTTTCATTTTGGATAGAGCAAGGGAGGGCTATAACCCCTGTCAGATTTCTTTTTACCATTTGTGTTCCATTGCAGAGATTTCCCTTCACTTACTGTGCCCTAGACAAATAGGAAGTAAGAGGAAATCCCTGCATATTAAGGGAATCTCTTGGGTACCCCCAGGTCACCAGAACTAGTACCCCCATTGGAAGATTTCCTCTCTAATACTTTTCTGGGGACAACCCAAAATTTGTGATTTTCAATGATAATAGTAAATAGGACAAATAGAGAGGGTGAATCTCCTTAATCAAGGCACAGACAACAATAAAATCTGATAAGTGTTCTAATCCCTCTCCACTCCATCCAAAACTAAAAGAAATGATTTGCCTTTAGTTATACTTTAATCCCAAGTAAGTTGCAAAATATATTTCTCCGGGAATGTCTAGAATTTAGGACGGGACACTGGAAAACCCCAGTTCAAATTTTATCATATTTTATGGAAGAGAATAGGAATTTTGAGAAAAGCTACAAAAATAACGCCATTGGTAGAATGTAAAAACAAATAATTCAAGCTTAGTCATATGCCTTAGTCTCGGTTCACACTAGTGTCGCTTAAAATCGTCCGTCTTTGAAGCCGCACTGCACAGCACGACTTAATCCCGGCTTGCAAACGACTTTTTTAATAGAAGTCAAAGCAAGTGGCTTTAAAGTGGTCCTGGTCGGCTCCCTGGTGGTCCAGTGTGGTGATCCTGAGGGGGACTGCACTAATAAACCTCAGCTCAGCCCCCCCCCCCATCAGGAGAGCAGTCGATCGGCTCTCCACTGCTCAGGTCTGAAGAACTGAGCAGAGGAAAAGCCGATAAATGGCTCTTCCTATTTACATTGATCAGCCGTGATTGGTCACGGCTGATCACATGGTAAAAGGCATCCGATGGAAGCCTTTTACCTCGGTCGGTAATGCGGTTGGCCAGACTGACCCAGGGCACCAACGATTGACGCTATGCATGCCCCACGTGGGCGCGTGATCGCGGGTCAGTAGACGTCCAGTCAGGATAATGAACCCCCCGTGGTTAAAGTGATTGTAAACAATTACCTTTGTAAAACAACCCATTCATTTTTCAATAGAACTGAAAGGCAAAACATTTTTGCATAGATGGAAAAAAAACCATTATAAATACCTTTTTTCCTCTTTTTATAAATGATCACATTCCCTCTGTTTTCAGCTGTAAAGGACTGGGGGGAGGAGAAGCAGCAGCACAATGGGCTTGCCATACAGGAGGGGGGGGCATGTCAGGACAAGTCTAATCATTGGAGCATAGCTAGAGAACTGACCATGGTGTGCTCTTCTACTAAGTGTGGTCAGTTATTAATAGTAAAGCAGAGGGACTGGCTGGAAAACCAGGGATTTCAGATAAAGGAAGCAATACAATGAGAACAGGATACTTCCTTATACAAGTACATGGTACAGCAGGCACATATTGGGAATATGAAGTGTTGGGGTAACAAATGCTTTAATGGTCATAAGATTACTGTGATAAAACCTTAACAAAAAAACATGACTGAAAAGAAATACAAACAAAAGCATCACTCAAGATGACCAATTACACCATAATAACTGTTTTGAGTTAAAGTACAACTAAAGGCAACATTCATATTTTAGTAAATCCTCGTATAAAGGCCTGAAAGTTACACATGGTAATAAACATAACTGAAATTATTATTTTCCTACCATGTAGCTACAAGTGTGATCTGTAATCTCACATTCTTTTCTTCTTTGCAATACACTGCTAGAGATGATGGGAGGAGTAGAGCAGAGCAGAGCAGAGGTCAGATGGCATTTCTTTTCAGTGAAGTGGTTTGTCTCTCCCCCCAGTCCTCCAGGTTTCTATGGTGCTAAGTCTATTTTATATAACACACACCCATCTGCCAATCAATATCTGGGCGTGTGCTATGTAAGACAATATAAGTCATTAAAGGTTCATTTGCACACAGATCAGTCTATTTTTCTGTGTGCTTCTCCTTGCCTGCTCTCCTCTGCTAATTTGTAAACTGGCAGAACAAAATCAAACCTAGGTGCTGACTGTATAGAAACAGAGCAGTGGGCGGGCAAAGGTGGGACATAGATGGGGGGGCGGGGCTTCACGGGACGATTATGGGCAGAGCCTAATCGGGACTTGTATGTAAAATGAATGGCTGAGATTTCCTTGGATATAGGAGCCCCACCCTCAGTGATGTCAGGACGTTTCTGCAGAGAGATATAGATGCAAATGTGGACAACATGTGTGCTGTTCAACACAGGCAATTTAAAAACCAGGAGATAAAGTTGTCACTTCACTAAAGGAAGTGTACATGAGAGCTGGAGACAAGGTAGAGATCTCACCATCCTTACTGCTTTTTGCAAAACAATCAGTGACAGGTTTAACAGACTGTATAGGTGCATAACATATTGATTTCTTCATTTTGACCATAGTTCTACTTTAAGAAGGACTTGGCCTATTGGATGTCAGAAACAATGCTCTACATTGGAACTGATAATGCTAATACATACATTCCAATATTTGTGGAAAAAGCTGTTAGCTGTCTTTCAAAAAGAACTGATTTTGAAATTGACTGAGGCTGATCTGGGGCATGTCCATTAGGGTCCTTTCACACATGCGGACCATTCATCAGTTCATCAGTTCCGTCACATCAAAATGGATGAAGTATTTATTCGTTTTTCATCCGTTTTTCATCCGTATTTTCATCCATTTTTTCATCTGTGGTCATCAGTTTTTCATCAGTTTTTTTTACATCCACTACCAATGCAAAAACGGATGAAAAACTGACCATTCGTCCGTTTACATCCGTTTTTTGTCCGATCCATTTTTTTGACGGATGAAAAAAAAACGGATGTTGACGGAAGCGGATGAAAACGGATGCAAATGAATGATCATCAGTTGTCATCCGTTTTTCCATAGAGTTGCATTAATGTCCGTTTTTCATCCGTCAACGGATGGATGAAAAACGGACAAACGGTCCGTATGTTTGAAAGGGGCCTAAATCCACAAAACAAAGTTTATTTTCAAAATAAAAGGTTCACTAAATATTATTCTATCCTCCCAAGAATGGGAACTTTTTGTCCACAACACTAGTATATGCATAAAAACCAAAAGAAACTAAAAAAAATCAATACATGAACTCTGCAGCTGTAAACAAAGCTACATCATGAAAATGAATTTTTATCTACAACCTCCTTTTCAAAACGTATTTTGAGCTGTTGGGGTAGATTTACTATAGAAGACCATTTTCATTTTGCAATATGAATTTTCACCATATTCATTAGGCTAAGTGAAAATGTCCTTTTAACCACTTGCTTACTGGGCACTTAAACCCCCCTCCTGCCCAGAGCAATTTTTGGCTTTCAGCGCTGTCGCATTTTGAATGACAATTACGTGGTCGTGCGGCGTTGTACCCAAACAACATTTTTAACCTTTTTTTCCCCACAAATAGAGCTTTCTTTTGGTGGTATTTGATCACCGCTGCGGTTTTTATTTTTTGCGCTATAAACAAATATCAAAAAAAATATATAAAAAAGAAAATTATTCATTAGTTTTGGCCGATATATATTCTTCTACATATTTTTGGTAAAAAAAAAAATAGCAATCGGTGTATATTGATTGGTTTGCGCAAAAGTTATCGCGTTTACAAACTATGGAAATTGATTTATGGCGTTTTTACTATTTTTTTTTTTTACTGGTAATGGCGGTGATTTGCGATTTTTATCAGGACTGCGATATTGCAGCGGACATGTCGGACATTTTTGACACTTTTTTGGGACCAATGACATTTACACAATGATCAGAAATTTAAATGTCCACTGATTACTGTAAAAATGTAATTGGCAGTGAAGGGGTTAACCTGCAGGGGGCAGTGAAGGGGTTAACTATGATCCCTGTATGTTTTCTAACTGTGGGGGGGGGGGGGCGGGGCTGGTCGGGACATAACAGACCTAACTTATCCCAGTGACAGGGATCAGTAGATCTGCTATGTCCCCCTTAACAGAACGGTGAACTGCCGATGTAATGCAGCTGTTAAAGGTGATCGGTGGGTCTTGGGTGGATATCGAGTCCGCCCGACCCGAGGGCACGCCCACACAGCGTGCGGAGGCAACGAGAGCGCGCCGCTGTAGGCTGCGAGTGCGTGTGGGGAGCGTGCACAAGGGTGGATGTCCATGGATGTCCGGCGGGCAATTCAGATCCGCGCTGTAGCCGTCTTTCGGCTATAGCGCGGATCTGAACTGGTTAACGTGATAATTCCCTGTTTTACTTCTTTAGTAAATCAACCACAGTGACTGCACAAGCAAGAGAATACATTTTTTTTATTTTGAAGAAATGTATTGTGCTGTCACAAAATTGTAGGTGACTTGTTTGCATACACACACTAGTGAATTTGTAACACTTGGTGGAGCTTGCTACATTCTCATAACTGAAATATACCTATATAATAGCCCATTGTTAGCCCCCACTAAAATACTTACATCTTCTCCTTGTGACAACAAAAAAAAGCGATGAGTCCCTACATTCTCTACATAAGTTTTCTTCATTTCATTTATATATATTGTAATAGTAACATATCATTATACTGTAATAAGTGGCATATGTTTGTAGTTAACATTTTGCATACTATTCATAATAACCACATATTGCTAACATATGGTGCCTTGACTATATTTAATACTTTATGTTCAATAAAAAATATATTGCAGTAATATGCAAATAAGCACTTGATTCTTTCTTGAAGGGTTCCCCTGAAAAGAATGAAATCCATCCGAGAAACCATGAAAGAGAAAGGAGTTCTGGAAGACTTTATGAAAACCCACATTAAAGAACGAGCTATTAAATACAACCTAAACAGTCAGAGCAACTTTGGGGTTGCTTATGAACCTATGTATTTGGATGTAAGTGTTCATTGCTTACATATTTCAATAATGTTAATAATGTATAAAAAAATATGGACCAAACATAATTACTTTCTCTTCCAGAACTATTATTTTGGGGAGATCAGCATTGGAACCCCACCCCAGAACTTTCTTGTTGCCTTTGACACTGGTTCTTCCAATCTTTGGGTCGCTTCTACCTACTGTCAAAGTTCAGCCTGTAGTAGGTAGTATTTTGTAAAGCTTCTGAAAATGTAGTTGTATGATTGTTATTATGGTTGAATATAATTTTATTAAGAAGATATTTTGTTGTTACAAACTTTAGACAAGTATAAAGGACACTGAAAGACATTCAGGTCGGACCTCATCACATAGAAAACATTATACTTAATACACATAATATTACATCTACAAAGTAATTAGAGGGGTGTCTAACTCTTGAAGTGCACAATTACTCAGGTAGTCATGTCATGACTTGAAACAGGACCAAACTACGTTCAGAGTGACAAACAATGAGGAAGCGACCGTCTGAGCGTGTATATAAGAGGTCATATGGGGTTTAGGGCTCCCCTTCTCTCTGTGGCCCAACATTAGGAAACCAGCGAGAGTGGGGGAGGTAGTCCCCAAAGCGAAAGCTTTCAATTTATGTCTTTATATCGTGTGACTTTACTTGTTCAAATAATCATGAAAATAAATAAAAAAAGAAAGAATAGAAAGAGTGGAAAAGGAAATGAGGTAGTGAGGAAAGGAAAAGCATAGAGATAGAAGCAGAGAGAGGGGTTCGGGGAAAAAAGGGGGTTGGGCGAAGGGGTGGGTCGACGAGCCTCCTGTGCAGTTAAATAATAATAAGTAGAACTAAGGTAAAGTTCTAAATGTGTCCATCAGGGAGTGGACTCATTCACCCAATTTGGGGGGAAGGTTGTGTAATCCGGGATTTAAGTTTATCAGAGGTGGAGTAATGAATCGAAATAGTCCATAATATTTAAAATTTGTCCCAAGTATCCCATACCTGAGCTTTTCGTTCCTCCATCAGCATGATTTCATTCACCTCCCCCATCCATTTGGAGAAGGGAGGGGGGGTGGAGACTTTCCAGTATTTGGATATAAGTTGTCTACCTGCTGTAAGGAAAAAACATAAAAGTCTAGATTTTTGTGCTTTAACTAAACCTGGTAAAATAGACAATAGGGCAATAGAGGGATTAGGCACCAGAGGGTCATCATACATGTCCGTGTAAGTTTGGAATATCTGGTTCCAGAAAGGATTTATAAGAGAACATTCCCACCAGACATGCACGAAGGATCCCCTCTCTCGGTGACATCGCCAACACATGTCCATGCATGAAGGGAAGATTCTGTGCAAGGAGGTAGGTACGTAGTACCATCTAGCTAATACCTTGTAATTTTTCTCTTGAGCGTAACTGGATATCGAGGACTTATGAGTGAATAGAAAGGACTTCTGCCATTCTGCGTCCGGTATCTCCCTCCCCAGTGACTCAGACCAAATCCTAGTGTACACTGGCAGCCTAGGGTAAATATTGGACTGGATTATTTGATAGATCTCAGAAAGCGAGTGGCGTGGGACCTCAGGTAGGGTACATAAGTGTTCATACATTTTAAGACTTCTGTGTGTTTGTTTGGTGGCATGTATAGTCTTACAGAATGAAGCGAGATGAAATTTGGTGAGCCACAGAAGTCTAGTGGACTCCCTTGAAGTACCCTCCACAAAGTCTCCAGTGGACTGATGTACATATTGTCTCGCTGTGGGCCAGGAGAGTCTGTCATATGCGGCAAGGGATTGAGCTCCTATTCCTTCAGGGACCTCTGGGTGATCAAATAATGGAGACAGTGGGCTAAGGTCCGAGGATAATATATATTTGTCCCGTCTTTTGTACCATAACTGCAGAGCAGAAACAGTCAGGGGAGACAGTGTATGATATTTTTTATAAATATTTGCATGGCCCCATAGGAGAGCACGTAGGTCCACAGGGGAGGCATCTTGTTCTACCTTAACCGACAATTTAGAAAGCGGCCGTGGGAACCACTCTAGGAGCCTGGAAAATATAGCCACTGAATGGTATATGTCAAAGTCAGGAAGCCCCAATCCCCCTCTCATTTTCGGTTGACATAGGAGTTGGTGTTTGAGTCTAGGGTGGTTCCCTTGCCAAACATAGTTAATAGCTAAGGTTTTAAGACTGCGAAAGAACGCCATCAGGAGGGTTATGGGAAGAGTCTGAAACAGATAAAGGAGTTTTGGTAAGATGTCAATTTTTAAGACACTAATGCGTCCAAACCAAGAAAGGTTGAGGTCCGAACGTAGTTCTAGTGATCGTCTAATTTTGGTTAGAAGCGGGCTGTAATTGAGAGAGTAGATGTCAGCATAACGAGAGGGTATGGTGGTGCCTAAATATGTTATCGCCCTCTGCTTCCATTGAAACTGGAAGTTAGTTTGGAGTAAAGAAAGTGTGCGCTGAGGGAGAGATATATTAAGGGCTTCGGTTTTAGAGAGATTTAGCTGGTAATTGCTATGTCTCCCAAATCTATGTATTTCTTGTAGAATTGTGGGTATACTGATCAAGGGTTGTGTAACATATAATAAAAGGTCATCCGCATAAAGTGCGATTTTATTATGGGTCGAGGCGGTAGTTATGCCATGAATCAACGGGTTTGCTCTCAGAGCTTGGGCTAAGTGTTCAATTATCAATGCGAACAGCAGGGGCGATAAAGGACACCCCTGCCTGGTACCGTTCGCGATAGTCAGTGGGGGGGATTGAATACCATTAAAGAGAACCAAAGCTGTGGGGGACGAATAAACAGCCATAATGCGTCTGAGCATGATTGGGCCGAGACCAATTTGTTCTAGAGTGTGACGTAAGAATGGCCAACTAACCCAATCGAATGCTTTCTCCGCATCACATGACAGGAGGCAGGTGGGTATGTCATGTTTTTGGGCGTGGGAAATGAGATGGAGGGTTTTTGTGGTGTTGTCCCTGGCTTCTCGGCCAGGGACAAACCCCACTTGATCCCCATGTATAAGGGAAGGTAACAAAGGTGATATACGAGTGGCCAAAATTTTGGTATATAGTTTAAGGTCTAGATTTAATAATGAGATGGGCCTATAGTTGCTACAAAGAGACGGGTCTTTCCTTGGCTTGGGGATTACCGCTATCTGGGCTCTCAGTAAGGACGAGGGTGGGGCACTGTCGTCAGCAATAGAATTAAAAGCAGAGGCTAATAGTGGTGCGAGTTGAGGAGTGAATGTTTTAAAAAAACGGGCTGTAAAACCATCAAGTGAGGATATCTCGGTGGTCCTCATCTTTTTGAGTCTTGCACCCTGTTGTATAAAAATGCCTCTCAGAACACATTTAAGAGCTTCCCATTTTGTAAGGGGTGACGTATCGTCTTTAGCGTGATCAGCTACAAAGTCCATAATAGTCTGGGAGATGGCTTGGGTACAGACCGAGTCACGTAATAAACTGTCATTTAGTCTCCATGTGAATCCACGCCTACAAGGAGGCGGGGAGCCCATGAAGAGGTGTACAGGTGCATGGTCAGACCATATTGTCATTCCTATGGGTGCATCGGGCTTAGAGTCCAGGAGGGTCTGGGAGATGAGGATATAGTCAATCCTGCTATACGAGGAGTGTGCTGGGGAGTAATAGGAGTAATCCCTACCCAATGGTTCAAGACTCGCCAGACATCTACCAAAGAAAGGTCTGCCAGTATTGTACGTATTTTGGTCAAGGAAGCCGGGGAGAGAGAAGACTTACCGGACGACGTGTCCAGACGTGGGATCAGGGCACAGTTCAGATCACCACCGATGAGAACATTTATGGCGCCAAATTTACGTAGTTTAGATGTCACCGAGAGGTGGAATCCCAGCTGGTCCTGATTAGGGAAATAAACGTTAGCAATCGTATATACAGTTTTAGAATATTTTATCCTAAGAAAAATAAATCTTCCCAAAGGATCAATCAATGAATGTAGAATTTCAGGGGAGAAGGATGCATGTAGGGCTATGGATATTCCCTTTGAGCGAGCCGATGGATTGGTGCTATGGAACCAGGTCGGGTAATATCTAAGAGGGAGTTTCGGTACCGTATCGGTCCTGAAGTGATTTTTCTGCAGTAGAAGGACTTGTGTCCGCATTTTGTGGAAGTGGTGGAGAATTTGACTCCTTTTTTCTGGAGTATTAAATCTCCTGCAGTTAAGAGAGGAAATTTTCATAAAGTGGTTATGAGCCATTCCAGAGTTCTAAAAGTAAAAGATAAGGATTAATAAAAGGTAGACTCGTCGAACCCAGGACAGGGGGGAGTAGACAAAGGAGAGAGGAGTAGTGTTGAGCGAACCCGGACTGTAACGTTCGGGTCCGTACCGAACTTTCGGGTGTCCGTGGCACGGACCCGGACCCGGACATTTCAAAAATCGTTCGGGTTCCAGGCACGGTGCCTGTGGGCTTTCAAGCCATGCCTGGGCTTGCAATGTCAGGCCCAAGCGAGTTGTGATGAGGAGAGAGGAAACAGATGAGGGGGGACAGGACCCAAGCTGCTCAGATGGAAAATAATTAGGAATAGAAAATGAAAATCTTGAGACCTTACCGAGTATTGGTGAAATACTTTTAAAGGAGAGAATTGACGTCCTCTAAATTATGAGGTCTTTTTTCCTCAGTTTAAGAGGTGGTGAAGGTGTTTTACGCCTGTGTTCAGGAAGATGACGTCTTTTTAGTGAAGTCCTGGCTATGCCATGGCTTTGAGGGAGAATCTATAATGGGCTGGACCAAGGTATCGTGGTTAGGTAGCCGAGCGAGTTTCCCTTATAGGTATCGGGATGTACGTAGGAAGAGGGGACTTTAAGAT
>BLSH010291950.1:1332569-1352158 GCA_018402905.1 Glandirana rugosa | reverse complement strand
TTTTTTGTAGGGCACTTGCCCTAGTTTGAAGATGATTTTAGAACAGTTATATGGCTTCTACCGTTAATTAATACTTTTCAGACACAGTTTGAAGATGATCCACATTCACCTCCATTTTTGCATTTTTTAAGTTTTTATTTTTTTAAAAATATTTAAAGTTATTTCCCTGTCCCCATTTTTTTGTAGGGCACTTGCCCTACCCTTACCCCCATTTTACTTCCTTTTGCAGCCCTCTGGGGCTTTCCAGGACTTTCCTACAGCCATTTTTGTGCCTAAAAGTTCGGGTCCCCATTGATTTCAATGGGGTTCGTTGTCCGTGCGATCGTTCGGGTTCCGTCCGGACCCGGACCCGGACTTTGTCCCGAAGTTCGGACGGACCAGCAGAACCCGAACTTCCAGGTGTTCGCTCAACTCTAGAGAGGAGGTGTTAGAGAAGGAATGGGGAGAACATAGCAAGGTAGAAAAGAGGCGCAGAGAGGGAGAGCAAAGGTATATATTAATTTACATGCTCACCTGTCTCTGTGGCAAGACCAAAAGAGCCTTGAAGACCAGGATAGGTGAACATATTGCCAGCATCTCTTAGATTGTAAGCTCTAATGAGCAGGGCCCTCTGATTCCTCCTGTATTGAATTGTATTGTAATTGTACTGTCTGCCCTAATATTGTAAAGCGCTGCGCAAACTGTCGGCGCTATATAAATCCTGTATAATAATAATAATAATAATATATTCCTAATTATTGGATTTATCAGAGAGGCTCAACAGATCACCTTGTGTATCCACCAGGTGGCGATCCTGACCAAGTTGAAATGATATGACAAATGTAATCCTTGTGTATAGTCACCTCTGTAAGGAAAAAAAGAGAACCTTCCCCCAGAAAAATAACAGGTGGGGGGAAGAAAGAAACACAGAAAAGTATCAGGAAAGACCTTAAGGGTCTATCAAACCATTGAACTAAAGAAGCATCAAAAAGGACCGCCATGGGTGCCAGGAACCCTAAAGTGGGGTACATAACTGACACACAGGGTGGCCCGCACTGATCTGCCACAAAAACTATAGGAATTTGGCAAGTCTCATTATGTGACGGCCTGGCCTACGGACATAGAGCCAACCATTATAACTTAACTTGAACTGTTTTATATGAAATAACAATAGAAAAAGTCAGTGGGCCAGAGTTAGCACAGCTCTCCTGCTTTCAACATAAGGGCGAATATCAGCACCACTATAGTAGATGGAGGTCCCGTAAACTGTATTCCAGGGACTTTCAAGTGGTGGGCCACAGAAAGTCCTGTTCATAGTTCCGGGGGGGAGAGCAAGTACTCTCAGTCTCACAGAACCGGGTATCTCAAATGGACAAGAAAAAACAGATTTAAAACAAACAAAGCAACAAAAAATTAAAAAAAAAAAACAGGAACCCATTGCTGCTGGGAAAGGGTGCACCGTAGAGTGCTTCAGAGCATTGGAACGTGTAAACGTTGAACAAACATCCTGGTGATGACAGTATAACTTCATCCTTCAGAAGCGTTAGACATTTTGGATCTGGATCTTTTCTTTTTCCCCTTCGTACGTGGTTGCCAGCCGTGATTGACAGGGAGGCCCGCATTGGGAATAGGTAGAGGCCAATCTGGTACGTTTATTTGGGGCAGATTAAAAATGCCAAGGAAGTTGGGGAGATCCCCTAGGGTACGGAAGACCGCAGTTTTGCCCTCATGAGTTGCGGACAGTTGAAAGGGGAAGCCCCAGCGATATTTAATCTGTTTTTCAGAGAGGGCTTTCGTGAGGGGTTTTAATGATCTTCTCAAGTCAAGTGTCAGCTTGGAGAGATCCGGGAGTAACAAAATTTGGGAGTCATTGAATTGAATACCATCTTGCAGGCGTGCGGCTTGCATAATTTCAGCTTTCACAGCAAAGAAATGGACTCTGCAAATGACATCCCTGGGATATAACGGGTCTGGATTTTGGGGGCCTAAGGCCCTGTGCACTCTGTCCAGCTCTAGGGGGTCATTCTTCTGCTTTTGTAGGAGTTCATTGAAAATGGCTTTCACCGCTGAGGAGAGGTCCGCTGGCGGCACCGTTTCCGGCAGACCCCATATGCAAATATTATTTCTGCGGGCCCTGTTCTCTTGGTCATCTTGGCGTACCATTAAATGTTGGATTTGTGCGGTGTGTTTGTGTAAGATCATTTCATCGCTATTAACAGCCACGATCGTATCATCCATGCTCTGTTCTATGTCTTCTATGCGCCCCGTGACATCCCTCCTGAGCTCAGAAATTTCTTGCTTATAGGCCGACTCTAATCTCTGAACATAGGCCTCAAAGTCATGTCGCGTGGGGAGGGCCTTAATGTAGGCCTCCATATCCCAGTGCGAGCCCGAGCGCTGGGAGTCCGGGGAATGACACCCGGATCTGAGAGATCCCTGCACAGAGTCCGGGGGAGATCGAGCCCGAAGCCTGGTCTTGAGCTGTGAGGGAGGAGGGGAGCTTCCCGGCTGTGAGTGGCGCGTGTTGGAGCGGGCTGGCGCCATTTTGGAGGCAGAGGGGCCACTGTGTGCCCCGGTATTTTGCTGCCTTGGGGTCTTGTGGGGGTCCCCCTTGCCTTTCCCCCCCATTACCAATCGTGATGGCTGGTTTCTGCCGTGTTTGGTCACTCCATGCGTCAGGCCATGCCCCGTATGATTGTTATTAAACATTATATATGACATACTAAATAGTAGCCAAAATGGAAACTGTTTATCACAACAGTGTATAATTTAAAATATTCAATGCACTTTACAATTAGTTATAGTGAATTATTTAATTACGATTTACAAATGGATAAAAAAAAAATATAAAAATGACCCAAGAGTTGCAGGTTGTTGAAATAAAGCGGGATTAAATGCCAATACATTTTGCTGGGCAGGAAGAACAAAACCATCAGCTAACAACACTATCCATTCCCACAACACATACAGAAACTGTTTGTTGCTGTGATAGGAATAGTCCAATGGGAAACCTTTGTTGTTTATAATTATGTAAATATTAGAAATATGTCATTCTGCTCTGCATCTTTTTTTATAACATACACTTTTTCCATTAACTTTTAGCCAACCACCCACTGTTCAATCCTTCCCAATCTTCTACATATACTTCCAATAATCAACAATTTTCAATGTGGTATGGTAGTGGTAGCATGACTGGAGTACTGGGGTATGACACAGTGACAGTAAGTACCTTTTATTTTATGACCTTTGTATTGATGAAACATATGATGATTGGTTAAAATCCCTAAACTTGCAGGTTTTATTGATTGGGTGATCTATTAGTTTTAAAAGCTATCCTCATATTTAGGATGTAACATGAAATATGTTCAGAGTCCGCAGCCCCCCACTCTGAAACACCCTCTCCTCCCCATCCTTCTTTTACAGGATCTAGGTGGTTCTTCTTCCCCAGGCTCCTGTCAGAAATCTGTGAATGGAGAGACTACAAGTCCCATCTGCCACAATGGCAGAGGGACTCATAGTTTCCAATTAAGTACAAGTGCAGTGGAATCACTTCCCTTATAGACTATTGAAACGTCCACCAGCTCCATAATCGAAGGTCTGCACCAGGGCTGATGAAATACTTTGCAGGAGCCTGAGAATTACACTCGCAATCCTCACAATGCTTTGCAGCGCTTCAATGCACAAGAATAATAAATGCACACTTTTTACTTAAAGCGGTTGTCTACCCTTTTTTTCTACTTTTACCTACAGGTAAGCCTAGAATAAGGCTTACTTGTAGGTAAAATGAATATCTCCTAAACCTGTACGGTTTAGAAGATATTCCCTTTCTAATTTAATGTAACGTTACGGCACATGCGCCGTGTATGTTCCGGCGCATGCGCCGTGTATGTTCCGGCGCATGCGCCGTATATGTCTCGGCAAAGTCCGGCATTAGTTCCGGGCCCTGCCGGGAAAAACGGGTCCCACACGCATGCGCGGGAGTGACGTCTTGCGGCTCCGGCCAGTCACAGCGCCGGAGCCGCGTACCCGGAAGCAAGATCTGGGTGAAGATGTCCGCTCCCATGGAGGGGACCGAGCGACTCGTTCAGATCTTCGTTTCAAGGTGAGTATTTCATAATGAGCTAGTATGCGGTGCATACTAGCTCATTATGCTATTGTCTTGCAGGTTTTTACTTTTATTTTTTTTTTATTTTTGGGTAGACAACCGCTTTAATGTGGGTGCATTTACTATTTTTTTTTAAAAAGGCAAAATTAGACTTTAATCTGCCTCACAGATTGTTCACTTGTTGATGTTTATTTAATGCTTTCCTAATTTAACGCTCTTTAAAGAAACATAGTTAATTCTCTTCAAAATACCTTTTTTTATAATCAATTTTTATTAGAATTTGACAGGATTTAGACAATCAACATATGACACAGGTCGTACATTGCACATCTCAAGCATAGTGTATAAAAGAGTCAGGGAAAACGCACAGTTGAAAATCTTCAGGGTCATCATGAGCACCTTTTAGATTTCAAAAATTCCTGAGCGCCCTGTGCCATGTTGTCCAGATACGAAGCAATACAATGCAGACAACTTCAGTGTAACAATAAGATAGATGCAAAATAAAATAACAGGAGTGTATAAACACATTCATGGGTGAAAAAGGAGAACAAACATAGAAATGGGGGACAAAAAAATGTCATGTGCCTAGAATCAAAGGAAATGCTTGTAGGACCTACTTCGACAAGCATAATACTGTGCTCTATGCCACAATCAATACCCTTATATGTAGATAAAAATAAAAAGGCTATGAAATTAAAGGCTAAGTTCACCTTTTTTTTTCTAAATTCCAGCCCCCCTATGTACAACTATAGCATTAATGTACTTTTTTGCAAAAATAAAACAGCTTTCCATCTATTCTACACATGCTTACTTCAATGTCTTCATGGCTGTTTAAAAACACTGCTCCGTTACTTCTGCCTTACTTACTGGACAGACTATAGGCCATGACACAGGAAGAAGTTGACCAGCTGTAAGGAACCATCTGTGGCCATTGGAATGCGTACGTAGCGTGTGCGTGCGTCTGTGTGCGCGCGTGTATGCTCCGGCATTGGTGCCAAAACGCCCATTTAAGCAGACAGCACCCTGCAACCAGTGCTGTTTGTTCTACAGCGTTCTCGGATCCTGTGACCCCAAGCATTTACTCTGAGAGACTTTTCTGTATCTGTGACCCCGGCTTTTCTGCCTGCCCTGCCCCCAGCCTGTCTACGACTATTCTTTTGCCTGGTCTTTTGTACCTCTGCTGCCCGCACATTGCCGACCTTGCTTGTATCCGACTATACACCCGCCTGATTCATCTGTACCACACTGCCAGCCTTATGCCGATCCGGCCTGCATCACCATTCTTCAGCCTGTACGAGTTCCAGTGAACCCTCACCTACCACCAGTGACCAAGTCCAGCCCTCGTGTCGCCCTGTGCTCCAGAACTCCTTGTCTGCTCTACCAGGGGTTCTTGAACCAGTGCCATAAGAGAGGTTATCCCCTGCATAAGTCAGACTCGACCACCAGGTACGCGACAGTAACGGACAGCCATGTCCGAGTCTGCACAGGGGACCTCTCCAATGGATGACTTGTGTGTGCATCTTGCCGGGCTCTCCCAAGCCATGAAGAATTTGCAGAAAGCTTGCACCTGCCTGGAAGCAAGAGTCCAGGAGCTCTCCATGTCAGCTCCTGCCAGTCCCGGCCAGTCCACCCCACACACCATTGTGACTTTGCCAACAGAGCCCAAGGTGCCCATGCCAAAGCGGTTTTCGGGGGACCACAGAAAGTTCTGGGCATTCCACTACTTCTGCGAATTATACTTCGCCCTCCAGCCGTGGACTTTCTCCTTGGAAGCAACTAAAGTGGGACTGGTAATCTCCCTTCTCCTGGAGGAGCCACAAGCTTTGGCTCACCCCCTTCTGGAACAGAAGGCCCCGGAAACCACCAGTCTGGATCGTTTTTTTCCAAGCAAAGCTATACTTGGATCCCCATCTGGCGGCCACTGCGGAAGCTGCTCTTTATGCCCTACAACAAGGCCGCCGCACGGAGTATGTGTCTGAGTTCCGGCGCTGACACAGCCTGGAAGGATGTGGCCCTTTGCTACCAATTCAGGCTGGGTCTCTTAGAGCCGCTCAAAGACGAGCTGGCCCCGTCCGGGTGCCGGACACCCTTGATGCCCTGATCAATCTGGCCATCCAGATAGATTGTCGCCTGCGGGAACGTAGAGCTGAGAGATCCACAGGGCCCACACGCCTCACCTGGATGATGCCCAGAATACCCAGCTATTCTGGTCTTAGTCCAGTTACCTCCTCCTCTTCCGCTCCACAAGACCACTCGGAGCCCATGCAAATCAGGCTTCTCCGCCCATCTCCAACCCCTGAGGAATGTCAAAGATGTATGGCGCACAACCTTTGCCTGTATTGTGGAGGGTCTGGGCACCTAGTGAGGAACTGTCCTGCCAAGGCCGGTAAGTGTACTACTGCTATCCAAGAGAGACTGATGTAACTGCCAAGTGACAAAGCTCACCTTATCCTTTCTATTTCTCTGCAACTTCCCGGCGGGAATATCCCAATATAGGCTATCCTTGATTCAGGTGCGTGCAGCTGCTTTGTTGATACCACCTTTGCAGCTCACCACCCATGGTTGTCCGGCTTGCCGATGGGTCGACCATAAGATCCGGCACTGTCACTCAGGAAACCATCCCTGCGCCTACCAAGACACTATTGAACACTATTGCTATTGGACCCCATCGCATCCCCTCTGTTTCAGGTCATCCTAGGCCTCCCATGGCTCTGGACACACAACCCCCACATCAACTGGGCAATGGGTGAAGTACGCTTCAATTCTCCCTACTGTCTCCATCATTGCCTGCCGCAACCCCAGGAAGTTTCCCTGTCTGTGCTCTGTTTAGACACTGATAATGACCAGGACTCCAGTCTGAATGTCCCCGTACCCTATCATGATTTCCTGTACGTGTTTAGCAAGAAGGGGGCCGACGTCCTCCCGCGGCACAGACCTTATGATTGTCTGATCAGCCTCCTACCAGGGGCTGAGGTTCCGTTCGGTCGGATTTTTCCTCTGTCCGAGGTAGAGTTGGTAGCCCTCAAGCTGTACCTCAACGAAAACCTGAAGAAAGGGTTCATCAGACCCTCCACCTCACCAGCAGGAGCGGGGATCTTCTTCGTCGAGAAGAAGGACCATTCCCTTAGGCCCTGCATTGATTACCGGGATCTCAATAGGATCACCGTCAAGAACCCTTGGTTCCAGAGCTTTTTCAGAGGTTTGGAACAGCGACTGTGTTCACAAAGCTGGATCTCCATGGGGCGTATAACCTCATCTGCATCCGTGAAGGGGATGAGTGGAAGACAGCCTTCCGTACTCGGTTTGGCCACTATGAGTATCTCGTAATGCCTTTCGGACTCTGTAACGCCCCCGCTATGTTCCAGCACCTGGTGAACGACGTCTTTCGATACTACCTGGACCAGTGCGTGGTAGTCTTTTTAGACAATATCCTAATCTTCTCCCCCTCTCTGGAAGAGCACCACCGACACATAAAATGCGTGCTCACCCGCCTCCGGCAACATGGCCTATACGCTAAAGTGGAAAAATGCGCCTTTGAGTGTGACAGCATTTCTTTCCTGGGATTTAACATCTCTATCCCGCAGAAAGTTTCGGCCATCTTAGACTGTCCAGCGCCAGTCGATAAGAAGGGAGTCCAGTGCTTTGTCGGGTTTGCAAACTTTTACAGGAAGTTCATCAAGGTGTTCTCGGCAGTCATTGCACCTATAACCCAGCTTACCAAACAGGACTCATGCTTCCGCTGGACTCCTGAGGCCCGAAAGGCCTTCTCAAGCCTCAAGGAGCTGTTCACCTCCGCTCTTGTTCTCAAACATCCTGATCTTGCCTTACCCTATAGTCTAGAAGTGGACACCTCCGAGACAGCAGTAGGAGCAGTCCTCTCTCAGAGACGAGGTCCAAAGGCCTCACTTCATCCCATCACCTTCTTCTCCTGGAAACTCTTACCACTTGAAAAGAACTACGATGTCGGTGACACGGAATTGCTGGCGATCATATCTGCTCTGGAGGAAAGGCAGTACCTCCTGGAGGGAGCCCAATAAAAACCTAGAGTATCTGCGGACTGCCAAGAGACTAAACCTCGGCAGGCAAGGTGGGCACTATTTTTTTCCCACTTCCAGCTGCACATAACCTACAGGTCCGGGTCCAAGAATGTGAAGCCAGACGCCTTGTCCAGTATGTTTCAAGATTCGGGAGACCTCTCTCTCCCAGACACAATCCTGCCTGCTCACAGTTTCTTGTTAACCCAAGAAGACCTTCTTACCCAGATCAGGCGATCCTTAGCAGGCCTCACTGTGCTGCCAGACTCTGGACTCACATTAAAAGATGGGCTCTGGTGGTTTGGTACCCTACTCTACATTCCTCAGGAACTGCGCTTAACAGCGTTTGAACTCTGCCATGATCTCAAATTGTGAAAAATAATAATATAAAAGCATATACACCCGTAGAGACAGTATAAACCAGGTATGGAGGTGGCTAAAAACAAGCCTTATTGATCCATCGCTGGGATAACACCCATGTAAGGGTGTGGTTCCTAAGTGCAAGTCAACACAGTTTGCAGAAAAGGTGATTAAAAATCACCAAGGCACTTATCACACGGAATCATAATCCTTAAAACGTAACTTTTATTGAATAGAAATATTACAAAAATTGGTACAACCACTATAGCAAAGAGTAAAAAATTTACAAAGTTGTCAAGGTCACAACCTGGACGCGTCCAAAACCCATACAACACCCGCCACACACATACAATCATGCAATCAGATGGACACACTCAGCCATGTCAATAAATAATAAACATGAAAATGTCACAGGGACACTAAAGTGATTGCATCGCTGTATGGTTGAATGGTCTGAATGCAGGTTGTGAATAAATAACGGGATGCTCAATTATATAGGTTGGGAGAATGGGGAGGGATCCTGTAGATCCACTGGGTGGTGTAAGTGATGGTTGGAAACAGTAGCTATGTAATATGCACAGGTTCACAGACAAAATACTGTCCAATCAATTCCCATGAGTGATCAATGTGGCATGGTCTGAACAACTCAAAAAGAGCAACCAGATAGGTCAGTCAGTGGTAGCATGTCAGTCCATCCATGGATCCATGACTGCAGGCAAATAGTCACTGGTGATACAGATCCCCCCAGTCACCAGGACGAGTATATAACAAATAGTTAAATAGTCCGTACGGCTCAGCGGCCGTGTCTGCTGCCAAGTGCTGAAAAATACCATCCCTAGGGGCTGTCAACGAATACTATGCCACTGTGAATGCTCACCACATGTCTAGTTGCCGAGTATAATTGAGGAGAAGCGACTCACATAGGTGGATAACACTGTCTCCTCAGTTCACCGCCACTATTCATCCAGCTCCGGCTTACACATGAAGCCAAAGGCAAGGCATCCACAAGGCTGGGGGCGGGGCGGGGCCACGGGGTGACGTCCCGCTGACACGTTTCATCCGTCCAATCATGGTTTATTATTTATTGACATGGCTGGGTGTGTCCATCTGATTACATGATTGTATGTCTGTGGCGGGTGTTGTATGGGTTTTGGACGCGTCCAGGTTGTGACCTTGACAACGTTGTCAATTTTTAACTCTTTGCTACAGTGGTTTACCAATTTTTATAATATTTCTATTCAATAAAAGTTACATTTTACGGATTATGGTTCTGGATGATCTCAAATTGGCTGGGCACTTTGATGGTCGCAAGACGGCAGAACTGCTTTCCCGCTCGTTCTGGTGGCCTCGCCTGAACGAAGACTGCAGAGACTATGTGGGTGCTTGTCCTGTCTGTGCCAAGAACAAAACGGAAAGGTCCAAAGCATGGGCCTACTTAATCCACCGCCCATTCCAGAATGACCTTAGTCCCAAACCTCAATGGACTTTATAGTCAAGCTGCCTCCATCTGGAGGCTTCAACACTATTCTTGTGGCGGTGGTTGCCTCACCAAAATGGCCCATTTCATACCCATGAAGTGCACTTCCTTGGCAGCTGAGACAGCAGAGACCTTCATAAAAGAGGTGGTCCGGCTCCATGTGATTCCCATCAATATAGTGTCAGACCGGGGGGGTGCAGTTTACATCCCAATTCTGGAGATCCCTATGTTCCTCTCTGGGAATTGACCTGGCCTTCTCCTCAGCTTATCACCCGCAGTCAAACAGCCAAATGGAGAGGACCAACCAGACCCTCGAGCAGTACCTCCGTTGCTACTCCTCGTACCCCCAGGATGACTGGGTTTCACTGCTGCTGGTAGCCGAGTTCGCCTACAATAACTGCCACCAAACAATCCCCATTCTGGGTGAACCTTGGCTATCATCCCACCTTCCTACCTTATTTGTTAACGGAAAGTACAGTACCTGCCGTCCTGGAAGTCACCCAGTTCCTGGGAAAAAACAACAAGCTTCTACAAGAGACTCTCTCTCAGACTCAGACTCTCAACAAGAGAAATTTTGATAAAGGGAGATGAGGAGAACTAGAACTCCAACCTGGTCAATGGGTCTGGTTGTTCACAAAAAACCTGAGACTATCCTGCCCCTCCAAAAAGCTAAGGCCAAAGTACATTGGGCCCTTTCCAGTAAAGAGGAAAATCAACAGGGTGGCTTATGAGCTGGAGTTCCTCCTTTGCTTCACATTCACCCAGTTTTTCTTGCTTAAACCAGTGGACAAGGATCTCTTCCCTGTGCGCGTGCGCGCGCAAGCGTATACGCCGGCATTGGAGCCAAAACGGCCATTTAAGCAGACAGCACCCTGCAACCAGTGCTGTCTGTTTTACAGCGTTCCCAGATCCTGTGAGCCCCAGCATTTACTCTGAGAGACTTTCCTCTATCTGTGACCCTAACTTTTCTTGGACTTTGTTTGCTATCTGCCTGCCCTGACCCCAGCCTGTCTATGACTATTCTTTTGCCTGCTCCTTTATACCTCTGCTGCCTGCACGTTGCCGACCTTGCTTGTACCCGACTATCCACCTGCCTGACCCATCTGTACCGCGCTGCCAGCCTGTTACCGACCTGGCCTGCATCACCATTCTTCTGCCTGCGCGTGTTCCAGTGGACCCTCACCTACCACCAGTGACCAAGTCCAGCCCTCATGCTCCCCTGTGCTCCAGAACTCCTTGTCTGCTCTACCAGGGGTTCTCGAACCAGGGCGGTAAGAGAGGTTGTCCCCTGCATAAGTCAGACTCGACCACCAGGTACATGACACCAGCTGATCTTATTAGCACACACCCTGCATCATCTACCCTCAGCTGGTCAACTCCTTACTGTGTCCTGATCTAAAGTCTGTCCACAAAGTAAGGCACAAGTAGTGGAGCTGTGTTTTTAAACAGCCATGAAGACAGTGAGGTAAACTTGTGTAGAATAAATAGAAAGCTGTTTTATTTTTGCAAAAGGAGTACATGAATGCTATATTGGTACATAGGGGAGCTGGAATTTATAAAAAAAAAGTGAACAAAGGAGAAATTAACCTTTAAACCATTTTTTGTGTTTTCATACTTTATTTTTATGATGTAACAATAGATTTATACCGGTTACCATATATCTTTTTTAGGTATTCTCATGTATTTATATATTATAGGTACAGGGGCTGTCCATTCAAAACCAGGAGCTGGGTCTGAGTGTCACTGAACCAAGCAGCTTTTTCTATTATGCAAAATTTGATGGTATTTTTGGAATGGCCTATCAGTCATTGTCAGCAGAAAGTGCCACAACCGCCATACAGGGTTTGATACAGCAAAATCTTATTCCACAGCCTGTGTTCAGCTTCTATCTCACTGGGTGAGAATCAACCAATATTAAACCTAGACCAGATTGCCGAAATACTGTCAAATATCAACTATATCAAAGCCATGTCTACCTAAAACATCAAGAGACACTGGGGGAGATTTACTTAAACTGGAGTGTGCAAAATCAGGTGCAGCTCTGCATAGAAACCAATCAGCTTCCAGGTTTTATTGTAAAAGCTTAATAAACAAGCTGAAGTTAGAAGCTGATTGGCTATCATGCACAGCTGCACCAGATTCTGAGTGCTTCAGTTTTAGTAAATCTCCCCCACTGTCACCTTGCACATGCATTACAGGCTTGGATTGTTGCCCTTGGCAGCCAATCAGATACTTTCATTTTCCCTGACATTTATAAGCCTGTACAATAAATTAATTATGATAATTCCAGTCTAGAATGTAATTCCAGTCTAGAATATAATTACTTGATTAGCCTGTAGGTTAATTCCAGTAAGCAGTGCTTATCAAAGTATTAATGATTACCAGGTTTATATGAGCCATTTTCAAGTTTTTTTATCAGTATGATGCTTCCTTGTTGTGTAATTATTTCATATTACAGTATTAGTATTTTACATCCAGTTGTGCAATTAAATGGGCTAAAATCGTACAGCCTTAAAGTGACTGAGAAACAAGGGGGTTTGTTAAATGACAACATAGCCTATGGAAGCAATGTTTTAGCTGGACAGAAAACTGAGTTTAGTTTCAGCACCTTCCCATTTTTTTCTCCTCAAGGAGAACATTTGTAGAGAATATAGTAGAGTTTTCTAGTAAAATAAACACGCAATTTATTTAATGTCACAAAGGCAAAACTTAAATATTAGTTTTTAAGTAGTATAAAGTTGTTTAATAAGAATTTCAGATACTGGATTAACACAAACACGTTAAATTTATTTTTTGTATTGTTAAACTGTTTTAGGAAGACCAAACTATGCAAGGAGTGTTCTAAGGTGCAACAAAGAGCAATTTAGCATTTTAGCATTTTTTTCAGTCCTTTTTAAAGCAAGGAAAGATCTGTTTTGTCTGATTCTATGTTGATGTCAAACATCCAATCATGTCTAGAATAATTTTAAACAATTGAGCTTCTCTGCCACTTGATTGTATATTTAAAGTGGATATGGGTACTCTTTATTTCACTGGACCTCTCTTTACTTCACAGTTTAATTACTCAGGCCCAAATGTCTGTAACAACTTCAAGCTATTAAATATATGAAAACACAATATGCTTTACTCTAAATCACAACACAAAATATAGAAGTTTATCGAACTTGTTCTTTATGTCAAAGTTTCAATAACTGAGTGCCTTTCATCTTCCTAGTCAATCTGGAGAAGTAATATTTGGTGGAGTGGACAGCAGTTTATATTCAGGCCAGATCTATTGGACTCCAGTTACTGAGCAGATCTACTGGCAGATTGCCATTGATGAGTGAGTATTAGTTACCCAGATTTTTTTTTATGACAGCCTGGGGAAATTTGAGGAACTAAATGTATTTGAAGCAATTCCATTTTCACAATATTTTTACATTTTTAGGCATGTTCACTATGAGCAATGTAAATAATAATCTTTACAGTTCCTAATGAAATAATACTATTATTATACATTATATATATAGTATTATACAGTGGGGCAAAAAGTATTTAGTCAGCCACCAATTGTGCAAGTTCAACCACTTAAAAAAAAGAGAGAGAGGCCTGTAATTTTCATCATAGGGACACTTCAACTATGAGAGACAGAATGAGAAAAAAAATCCAGAAAATCACATTGTCTGATTTTTAAAGAATTTATTTGCAAATTATGGTGGAAAATAAGTATTTGGTCAATAACAAAAGTTCATCTCAATACTTTGTTATATACCCTTTGTTGGCAACAGAGGTCAAACGTTTTCTGTAAGCCTCCACAAGGTTTTTACACATTGTTGCTGGTAGTTTGGCCCATTCCTCCATGCAGATCTCCTCTAGAGCAGTGATGTTTTGGGGCTGTCGCTGGGCAACATGGATTTTCAACTCCCTCCAAAGATTTTCTATGGGGTTGAGATCTGGAGACTGGCTAGGCCACTCCAGGACCTTGAAATGCTTCTTACGAAGCCACTCCTTCGTTGCCCGGGCGGTGTGTTTGGGATCATTGTCATGCTGAAAGACCCAGCCACGTTTCATCTTCAATGTCCTTGCTGATGGAAGGAGGTTTTTACTCAAAATCTCACGATACATGGCCCCATTCATTCTTTCCAGTCATCCTGGTCCCTTTGCTTTCCACCCCCATTCTTCACAGTAGGTATGGTGTTCTTTGGATGCAACTCAGCATTCTTTCTCCTCCAAACATGAAAAGTTGAGTTTTTACCAAAAAGTTCTATTTTGGTGTCATCTGACCATATGACATTCTCCCAATCCTCTTCTGGATCATCCAAATGCTCTCTAGCAAACTTCAGATGGGCCCGGACATGTACTGGCCTAAGCAGGGGGACACGTCTGGCACTGCAGGATTTGAGTCCCTGGCGGCATAGCGTGTTACTGGTGGTAGATTTTGTTACTTTGGTCCCAGCTCTCTGCAGGTCATTCACTAGGTCCCCCCCCCCCGTGTGGTTCTGGGATTTTTTCTCACCGTTCTTGTGATCATTTTGACCCCACGGGGCGAGATCTTGCGTGGAGCCTAGGGTTGCCACATCATCCCTTTAATCCAGGACACATATGAATTACACCGATTCTGAGGCTAATTTAATTCAGATAAGTCACCAAGTGAGTTTAATTACCACCTTAATCAGCCAAAGAACCTGTGTAATTCTTATGTGTCCTGGATTAAAGGGATGATGTGGCAACCCTAGTGGAGCCCCAGATCGAGGGAGATTATCAGTGGTCTTGTATGTCTTCCATTTTCTAATAATTGCTCCCACAGTTGATTTCTTCACACCAAGCTGCTTAACTATTGCAGATTCAGTCTTCCCAGCCTGGTGCAGGTCTACAATTTTGTTTCTAGCGTCCTTTGAAAGCTCTTTTTGGTCTTGGCCATAGTGGAGTTTGGAGTCTGACTGTTTGAGGTTGTGGACAGGTGTCTTTTATACTGATAACAAGCTCAAACAGGTGCCATTAATACAGGTAACAAGTGAAGGACAGAGGAGCCTCTTAAAGAAGAAGTTACAGGTCTGTGAGAGCCAGAAATCTTGCTTTTTTGTAGGTGACCAAATACATATTTTCCACCATAATTTGCAAATAAATTCTTTAAAAATCAGACAATGTGATTTTCTGGATTTTTTTTTTTTTCTCATTCTGTCTCTCAAAGTTGAAGTGTACCTATGATGAAAATTACAGGCCTCTCTCATCTTTTTAAGTGGGAGAACTTGCACAATTGGTGGTTGACTAAATACTTGTTTGCCCCACTGTATGTGTATATATATATATTATACAGTATATATAATATATACAGATTAAATAAATAATATTATTAATAGTCATTAAAAAAATGAAATAAAAAATGGATTCAGAAATTCACAGATACTTTAGGTCTTGTGGAGATGCTGAAAGGGTACTGTATTTGTGTCTATATAGCTTTTTCAAAGATTTTATTTAACCCTTCAGATTCTCAGTTAATGGACAGCCAAGTGGCTGGTGCAGTCAGGGCTGCCAGGGCATTGTGGATACAGGAACTCCTCTTCTTACCATTCCACAGCAGTACCTCAATACCCTTCTACAGTCTCTAGGTGCCCAGCAAGGGCAAAATGGCGAGGTAATGATATTTATAAATGTTCTAAATGTCCTGAAAAAAAGCATTAACTTCTCCCTTACATATAAATCTAACCAAGGTTCTGATTACAGTTTACTTCTTTTTAGTATTATGTAAATTGCAACAATGTACAAAATCTACCGCCTATCAGCTTCACCATCAGTGGAAACCAATTTTCCATTCCTCCTTCAGGATACATTCTACAGGTATTTATAAATACTAATTTCACCATGTTTATAATGTGATTTTAGTCAGCAGGTTTTAAATACAAACCTCTATCGCTACTCTTTTCAGATCAATGGATACTGTGTAGTTGGATTTGAGTCAACATACCTACCTTCTCGGAATGGTCAGCCACTTTGGATTCTGGGGGATGTATTTCTTAGGCAGTACTATTCTGTTTATGATCTTGGCAACAACCAAGTTGGCTTTGCAGCCATGGCCTGAGCAGCAGTAAAAACTGGAACACCGCAGCCAACTAATGAATAAAGGAGCCCACAAAGTTAAATGAAGACAATGCCACAATTAAGATTTCACATTAGAGGGTAAAATTGTTTAATGTTCAAAGCTGAAATGGCACAGACAAACAATAATAAATGCATATGACAATAAAACAATCATTATAGCTGGCTTTCAAATTTATTGCATATTAATAAAATCTACTACATTCTGTTTACATTAAAATTCCCAAATAACTGAATAATGCAGTTTCAGAAAAAAAAAAAACTATAATCCTTTCTGTGAAAAAGTTCATTTTTACAATATCAACATTCCTCTACTTGTTAGGTTCAATGAATTTTAGCTTATGTTTGGCTACATCTTGTTCACCTAACTCACATCATATCTTAGGTCCAATGATTTATTCTGCTATGGGAACATTGCCTGCTTTGATTCTCCATGTGTTGTGCTGTGATATAGGATTCTTCTGTAGAAGGTGGGGCATAGAAACAGTTTTAATGTAGTTGGGCCCCAAATTTGCATATTAACTATCCCCTCATTGCAAAGGAAAGTGAGGAAAATCTAAGTTGCATTTAGCATTATAACATCATTATAAATCAATATTCTGATTGTTACCTAAAATGTAGTTCTTTTTGTCAGAATGGTTCAAAGTCTCTCTTTAAAGATAACCTTTAAGGATAGCATTATGGGAGCTGCCATTGGGATTTGGTTTTAAGGGTGTAGTTTATCAGGCTGTAACCCTGATCCATAAACAAAGCTGACATTGCAAGGATTGAAATTCAGTGGGGTCAGCAGGGACTGGCCGAATTTCGGTTGATTTAGAACACTGTGGTTGAAAAGAAGTTGATCTACCAATCAACTGCTCTTCAGCCAC
This sequence comes from Glandirana rugosa, assembly GCA_018402905.1. Lineage (NCBI taxonomy): Eukaryota > Metazoa > Chordata > Amphibia > Anura > Ranidae > Glandirana > Glandirana rugosa. Next base: position 1,335,259 of record BLSH010291950.1, on the reverse strand, counting down.
CCTGTTAAAACATTTCCGTATAATCAGCGCCACAGGCTATAGACTGCGCTGATCTATGTATTCTGATGGTGGAGAACTCTCCCTGCTGTCAGAATACAAATACACAGTGGGGAGGATTCCCCCATCCACACATTCGAGCTGGTTGAATAAAAAAAACTGTATAATTTATGCCCAGCTTTAGCATGCAACCAATAGAGTTTAAAAAGTCGGAACTTCCTTGTAATATGTTTATTTCCATGCATGCAGCCAGCGTCAAGGGGTTAAAAAAAGACTCTTGCTGCCCATATAATACAGTTTTTTTCATTCAACCAGGTGGTTCAAATAATAAAAAATAACAACTGACTCAATTCCTCCCTCCACACATTTGAGATGATTCGGGGAATCCTTCCCACTTTGTCTTTGTATTCTAACAGCAGGAAGACTACTCAGAATACTTTGATCAGTGCTGCAGTCTATAGCCCACAGTGCTGATCAGGCAAAAAAAATCAGATAGGGTGATTGTATTGAAGGTAGATTGACTCCTGTTCGACCACATTGTTCATACATAGATTGAATTTGTCTGGTTCCTGCTGAACCGGATTGATTTCAATCCATGCATGACCAGCTGTAGTCAACAATGGCAGCACCCATATTTATAGTATGTCTTCATGAGTCCATTTTAAAGTGAACATGTCAACCTTTATGTTACTATGTTCCTCAATTTGTCCAACGTGGGAGCTTACCTGCCTATACAATGAGAACTCACTTCCTATTAACTGAGGTGCTCTTATTCAATAGTGGTGTTGAATGTTTTTTGTTCCAGGGCTGAAAGTTATATTTAAAGGAGAGAGCGTAAAGGTTCTTTCGTGACAAAGTGTGTCCTGAATCAGAAGGCCACACAGAAGAGGTTTTCATGATAATAAAGGTATTGGAGGACACAACACATTGGATGCATTTCTACTCTGCCCAAATTGACTTTATACCACTTTTTCCTTGTTCAGTTTTTTTTAAAGAATAAAAAACAAAGGTTACATAGTAAGGAAACAAAGAAGAGTCATCAACTGTGTACAGGAGGGGATGTAGGTTGCATGAAATGGTAGGGACGCAGCCCACTTTAATATAACTCAAATAACAACAATACCCATAAATGCACTGAGAAGCAACTGGGTGTGTACAAGTTCAGGATCACAAGATCAATCAGCGGCAGGTTACAAATAGGGGTCAGTTCGGGTCTGACTCTTGTGAGTAAGGGATGTCCCAGTAAGGCAGTGGTTCTCAACTCCTGTCCTCAGGACACCCACTAACAGGCCAGATTTTAAGTATTACCTTGGGGAGATGCAGGCTAGAATACTGCAATCACTGAGCAGCAAATGATATCACCTGTGATGCATTTCAGTTATCCTGCAAACCTGGCCTGTTAGTGGGTCCCGAGGAACGGAGTTGAGAACCACTGCAGTAAGGGATAGCAAACTTTGTTCTAGTGTTCCTAAGGGTAAAAGAGAGGGAAAGGGGGAGGTAATCACAGAGAGTAGTTAAGTTACAGGGTCTGGTGGTATACTGCAAGTGGGTGGTGTCTAGTCTCTGCACAACCAGCCAGTTAGACAAATCTTGGAGGGTGGACTCTCATGAGAGAAGGATAAGTTCAGGAACAATGGAGGAAAAAAAGGAGGAGAGAAGTAGGAGAGAATAAGAAAGGAGAGGAGGGGTGGAAAATACGAAGAGAGTCGCAGGGGGAGGGGAGGGAATAGAAGGGAGGGAGGATGCAGATCTAGTACCTATGGTCAGTCAGAACAGGAAAAGAGGCGATTTAGGCTCCATTTACACGAGACGCTATTTCAACCTCCCCTGAACGATTTTTTTGACAGCTAGAAGCCGGCGTCTAAAACGTCCATTTTGCTGCGTTTAGCCACGTTCACCTCTAGGATCGTTTTTAAAGAAATTTTTTTTTTTTTTTTAATGGAAACGCCTGTAAACTAAACGATCCTAGATGCGAGTTACCGTGTTCAGGCATGTTTAGCGGCGTTTACAAGCTGTTTGGCATTTCAAATGCCTCTGGACTGGTGTCAGAAACCATTTTTTTTCATTCCAAAAAAGCCTTTAAACTCCACTGCCTGGAAACAACCTTAAATGACCCTGTGTAAATGTACTGATAAGATAACATAGAGGAGAGTTCAGGGGCAGCTGAAAAAAACGCCCAAATGCCTCAAAATGTCCGTTTACCAGCAGCAGTGTAAATAGGCCTTAGGGGAGAGACTTTGTACCACCTTTTTGAGACATACAGAGCTTTCTTTTTGTGGTTTTTAATAACCACTTAGTCTTTTATGTTGTACTATCTAAAGAAAAAAGATATAATAAAAGTTTCACTTTATTTCTGTTAAAATAAAAATGCCAGAACAGTGAAAACACCACCAAAATGACCCCTTCTTGAAAAGTAGAAACCTTAAGATGATCAAATTTTTTTGGCACAACTTTTTCAAAAATAAAGAAATATATTGGTACTGCGTGGATAAAATCTGGAGCTTGGTAATGATGTGCTAGATGCAGCACATACAGGTCATACAGAGGAGGAGTAGAGAGGATTCATGTACAGGTCACATACAGTGAGAGGATGAAAATGAAAGGGTTAATGGGCAGGGTAAGGGCTAAAAATTGTATATATATATATATATATATATAAAGAAATCTATCATGTTGTATTTTCTGATTCACCA
>BLSH010291950.1:1319388-1332559 GCA_018402905.1 Glandirana rugosa | reverse complement strand
TATATATATATATATATATATATATATATATATATATATATATATATATATTTTATATACCCTTTTAAATATATTTTAAATGGTTTATACACAGTATCTCACAAAAGTAAACACACCCCTCACATTTTTGTAAATATTTTATTATATCTTTTCACGTGACAACACTGAAGAAATGATACTTTGCTACAATGTAAAGTAGTGAGTGCACAGCTTATATAACAGTGTAAATTTGTTGTCCCCTGAAAATACCTCAACACACAGCCATTAATGTCTGTCATTTGTGTGGACAGTCCTCTCCCACTCCTCCATGACAACATCACAGAGCTGGTGGATGTTAGAGACCTTGCACTCCTCCGCCTTCCATTTGAGAATGCCCCACATATACTCAATAGGGTTTAGGTCTGGAGACATGCTTGGCCAGTCCATCACCTTTACCCTCAGCTTCTTTAGCAAGGCAGTGGTCATCTTGGAGGTGTGCTTGGGGTCATTACCATGTTGGAATACTGCCCTGCAGCCCAGTCTCCGAAGGGAGAGGATCATGCTCTGCTTCAGTATGTCACAGTACATGTTGGTATTCATGGTTCCCTCAATGAACTGTAGCTCCCCAGTGCCGGCAGCACTCATGGAGCTTCAGACCATGACACCCCCACCACCATGCTTGACTGTAGACAACACACACTTGTCTTTGTACTCCTCACCTGGTTGGTGCCACACATGCTTGACACCATGTGAACCAAATAAGTTTACCTTGGTCTCATCAGACCACAAGACATGGTTGCAGTAATCCATGTCCTTAGTCTGCTTGTCTTCAGCAAACTGTTTGCGTGCTTTCTTGTGCATCATCTTTAGAAGAGGCTTCCTTTTGGGACAACAGTCATGCAGACCAATTTGCAGTGTGCGACATATGGTCTGAGCACTGACAGACTGACCCCCCACTCCTTCAACCCCTGCAGCAATGCTGGCAGCACTCATATGTCTATTTCCCAAAGATAACCTCTGGATATGACCCTGAGCATGTGCACTCAATTGTTTTGGTCGACCATGGCGAGGCCTGTTCTAAGTGGAACCTGTCGTGTTAAATGGTCTGTATGGTCTTGGCCACCATGCTGAAGCTCAGTTTCAGGGTCTTGGCAATCTGGCAATCTTCTTATAGCCTAGGCCATCTTTATGTAGAGCAACAATTCATTTTTTCAGACCCTCAGTGAGTTCTTTGCCATAAGGTGCCATGTTGAACTTCCAGTGACCAGTATGAGAGAGTGAGAGCAATAACACCAAATGTAACACACCTGCTCCCCATTTACACCTGAGACCTTTTAACACTAATGAGTCACATGACACCAGGGAGGAAAAATGGCTAATTGGGCCCAATTTGGACATTTTCACTTAGGGGTGTACTCACTTTTGTTGCCAGCGGTTTAGACATTAATGGCTGTGTGTTGAGTTATTTTGAGGGGACAGCAAATTTACACTGTTATACAAGCTGTACACTCGCTACTTTACATTGTAGCAAAGTGTAATTTCTTCAGTGTTGTCACATGAAAAGATATAATAAAATATTTACAAAAATGTGAGGGGTGTACTCACTTTTGTGAGGTACTGTATATATAATATATTGAAAGGGCTGCTGTGATCTCTGTTTTGCACTGGAACTTATGAATGACTCAATCATCCATTAGTTTCATTTTCACCTGCTTCCTCTGTTGTAAGCGGAAGGGGCATGCTTACAAATGTACAGTATGCACTACACTGATTACATAAGGGATATCTGTGACTGGACTCTATGACCAGTCACGGTAATCACAATTTGTAGAGCTACTCAGATCAGCTCTGTACACAGTGTCTGTGAACTGAGCAACTGTATATGAGGATGGCTCAGTTCACAGGTATTGACGGACACACTGGCGAATTGATGGTACCTTATCCAGTGCCTAGTAAACGGTACTGACTACATAACTGTCCATGACTTTGTTGTGGTGGTTAAGTGGTTAAGGTACAATTTGAATGGGGTTATAGTTTCTACTCTGCCTTTTTAGCTCATGCAACCAGACCTAGACAATAAAAGTACTGGTTCATTTTTTAGTGAACTTTAGGGACAAGTTTTGGATTTGCTGTGACCATGAATTTTCAGCGAATCCCATTGGTTCAAAATTTGCAAATTTGCCAGACTAAATTTGCCTTAAACCATGGCTTAACAGGTTTTGAAGGGCCAAAAAAGGGAATTTGGAGACACCACTATAAAAGAAGAGGGTTTGTTGGATTTTATTCTATGTTGATAGGGCCTTTTTCATGTTTTGGGTGATTAAAGTGCAGCATTATGTTGTTTGCTGATCATCTGTCCTTCTAGCTGCCTTTTGTTGGCAGCTGAGCACCTAAACCACTTCCCATTCTATCAGTCACATACAGCACACCCCCTTATGTCCATTGTAAAAAAAAAGTAAGTCACATTCACCCCCCCCCCCCCCCCCCCCCGCCCATGGCCATTGTAAAATAAAAGTAGGGCAAAGACTTGTTAGCCTATTCTCCATTATTAAAACTGTCCTGTCACTGGGCGATTTTACGCTGCTGTATCATTTTCGGTTTCTTAATTCATGTAGTAAAACACCTGATTATGCTCTATGTCTCCAGTACATTTTGGCCAAGTCTTCTTCATTAAAACTGTCCTGCCGCCAGCCAGTATTATACTGCTTTATCATTGCCAGTCTTTATTTCTTGTAGTAAAACACCTGCCTGCAAATGTATATAGTACGTGTCATCTTAATCTTGCTCATTAAAACTGTCCTGCGCTGGCTAAATTTACACTGCTACAGTATATCATCTGTGGTTTCTCCATTCTTAGTAAGAGTTTGAAAGAAAATTTTCAGCAGTAGGGTAGTTTGCATAAGTAGTTACATAGTTAGTCTGGTTGAAAACAAAGACCATCCAGTTCAACCAATAGAAGGGGAAAAAATTATACAATCCTATATATATAATCCTATTCTCACAGTTGATCCAGAGTAAGGCAGAAGCCCCCAATAAAGCATGATTCAATTTGCTCTAGCAGAGGAAAAAAATCCTTCCTAAACCCCCAAGAGGCAATCGGATGTTCCCCGGATCAACTTTTTCCTCATAGCTGAGCTCCTCCATGCCTCCTATCAGTTTGGTTGCCCTTCTCTGCACTTTCTCCAGTTCCCCAATATCCTTTTTATGAACTGGTGCCCAAAACTGATCTGCATATTCCAGACAAGGTGTTACTAATGATTTGTACAGGGGCAAAATTATATCTCTCTCTTTGCAGTCCATACCTCTCTGAATACAAGAAAGGGTTTTGCTCACTTTGGAAACTGCAGCTTGGCATTGCATGCCATTATTAAGCCTATGATCTACCAGCAGGGACGTGCAGTGAGGTCAGTGGCTGCGGAGGCAGTTATAGCACCTTTATTAGTTCTCATAGCTTACTAATTTAACTAGTATAAGGACTTGTTTTAGCATATGTAAATTACTTTCAAACCCCACATGTGAGGTATCGCCGCGAATGCTGGAGCGAGAGCAATAATTCTAGCACTAGACCTCCTTTGTAACTCTAAATATGTAACCTGTAAAAAAATTTTAAAGCATCGTCTATGGAGATTTTTAAGTACTTAAAGCGGAGTTCCACCCTTTCCTTATGTTTATTAAAAGTCACCAGCTACAAAAAGTATAGCTGCTGACTTTTAATAAACAGACACTCACCTGTCTCCTGGTCCAGTGATGGAGCAGCACGGAGCCTCGCTACTCTCCCCCTCCCCTCCGTGGCGCCGGCTTTGCTACTGTGGGCACCCGGCCGCGGCTTCACGGTCGGGCGCACACTGCGCATGCGCGAGCGGCACTGCGCTTTGTGATTGGTCCCAAAGTCTTCTAGGACCTGTCCTGTGTCCTAGAAGACTTTCCACTTAGCCTAAGGCGACCGGGGCAGAAGTACCCCTAAAAATCGGGTATCCCCACCCCCCCTCCTCCCCAAAAGCTCAGTTTCAGCATCTGGGGATCAATAGACGCTGATTGCAATTTTTTTTACCAAAAATATGAGGAAGAATATAAATCGGCCAAAACTGATGAAAAAAATGTTTTTTTATATATTTTTTTTATTTGTATTTTAGCAAAAAGTAAGAAAAATAGTTTTTTTTTTTGCAAAATTGTCGCTCTTTCTTTGTTTCTTTGTTAGCGGCGATCAGAAATGACGCAGAGGTGATCAAATACCACCAAAAGAAAGCTCTATTTGTGCGAAAAAAGGACGCACATTTAGTTTGAGTACAACGTCGCACGTGCAATTGTCAATTAAAGCGATCTCACAAAGTGCTTTGGTCCTAAAGTGTGAAATCCTTCCGGGGCTGAAGTGGTTAAGGGGTTAATCATCTGTATTGTGTAAAAAGGCTCTTTGATCCTGTATGGACAGATCCTTCCCCTCTCGTCGGGGTTCTCTTGGCAAGGCCAGATAATACACAGTGAGGGCAGTAAAGCTGCACATGCTCAGTTTAGTCTCAATTGCTGGAGAGAACATTTTCTTCTTCTCAGAACTAACCAGGTCACATGATATTGACATCACACATGTGGGTGTGTATACAGGCTATAGTGGAAATCCCCTCCTACCTGAAAACTGAGCACTGGGCAGATTCTGCAGTTTATCATGTGATCAGCCAAAAGGGTATATAGTGGCAGTATTTTAATGTAAAAATAAGATTTATAAGCTGTGGGCACTGTGGGGGCGAGGGGGCAGATAAACTATTTTCACATTACTGGGTTTAGTAACACTTTAAGGCAACATACTCACGGGCGTTTCAAAAAAACGAGCTGTAAAGCTAGTACCGACGCCAGGAAAAAAGCCACGTTAAAAACGCGATTTTATCAGCGTTTTGCAATAGCGTCAACGCACATTTTTCAGCGCTAGCTTTCAGCAGAGTTTCTCTACCTCTATTCAAATTCAATGGTTCCCTATGGGAACCCATTAATTTTAATAGAAGTCGCACCAGAAGTCGGATCATGATGATCCGACTTGCAGTGCGACTTGTGTGATGAGGATCTTGAAGGGGAACCCTCCGCAAAAATGAAAATAAAAATTTGCGTAGGGTTCCCCCCAAGAGGTACCAGACCCTTCGGTCTGGTATGAGTTTTAAGGGTAACCCCCACACCGAAAAAAATGGCATAGGGTCCCCCCCAAAATCCATACCAGGCCCTTATCTGAGCACGCAGTCTGTCAGGCCAGGAAAGGTGGTGGGGATGAGCGAGTGCCCCCCCGGACCATACCAGGCTGCATGCCCTTAACATGGGGAGGTTGGTGCTTTGGGGCAGGGGGGCCCTGCGCCCCCCATCCCAAAGCACCTTGTCCCCATGTTGATGAGGGCAAGGGCCTCTTCCCGACAGCGCTGGCCGTTGTTTGTCGGGGTCTGCGGGCGGGGGCTTATCGGAACCTGGAAGCCTTCTTTAACAAGGGGGCCCCCAGATATCTGCCCCCCACCCTGTGTGAATGGGTATTGGGGTACATTGTACCCATTCACCTAAAAAAAAATGTAAAAAACAAAACACACTTCACAGGTTTTTAAAATATTTTATTAAATCAGCTCCGGCATCTTCTCCTCTCTCCGGCTCTTCTCCCTCTCAGGCGTCTTCTTTCTTCTGTTCTTTTCTGGGGTCTTCTGTCTTCTGAGGGTTTTTCTGTCTTCTGAGGGATCTTCTGCTCTTTTGCCACTGTCTTCTCCCTCTGCTCTTCTTCCCATGTTGACACGATGCGGCCTTCCAGACTAATGGACTATCTGTGCTCTGCATTGACATATATTGGCATGGGGCGGGGACATCCACTGACATCATTCCGGAGGCCCTGTCCCCTTTTGATGTCACCGCCCCATCATGCCTTGGGTGGTGACGTCATAACGTTAGGCTGCGTTTTTGAGCATTTTGCCGGTGTCGGTGTCAAAACAGCTCTAGAGCTGCAGCCTCAGAACGCGCTGGTCCTGGGATTTTTTTACAGCTTAAAAATGCCTAGGCCACTTACAGCTCAAAAACGTCAGTGTGTGTATGAGACCATTGAATTACATGGAGAGGTGTTTTTAAGCTGTAAAAACAGCTCAAAAACGTGGCTGTAAAAACGCCCGTGTGTATGTAGCCTAAAGGGTAAGTTCACTTTTACAGAAAAATCTGTAAGGTGAACTTTCACTGGACCCTCATTCCATCCCCCCCCAATCCAGCTTGTGCTGTGTCCAATCACACCACAGATGTGGCGCTGGTGGCATGTGCGTCCGCCCCCTACAGGGAAGTGGCAGATCACATACTAGGTACATGATCCAGCACAGGAGAGCCACTCTGCCACTGTACTCCTAAGTGAGGCGGTAGGCAAGAGGATAATTAGCAAAGCTTTTTAAAGCTAGCTCCATACCTTCTTCTGCCTCATTCATTTTGGAAGGTTAGTAATATTTTTAGTAGCACTAATGTATTTAAACCACTGTACTTATTTTTAATAAAATATTGTTTTTTTTTTTATTACTACTGCTAGTGTTAATCATAAAGTCATTTTAATATGAAGTTTACATATTACATAGTCGGTATTCCATATTTTTATGATATTATATTAAGGTTGGCCATACATAAGTCATTTTTTTTTTCATTTAACCAGTGGGTTGAATGAAAGAAAACGACTTGATTCACCCATCCACACATTTGATGTGAATAGGGGAATCACACCTGCTACTGATCAGCACTGGTGACACTGATCGAGAGAAAATTTTCCAACAGGCTGATTGTACACAAATTGAATGCTATATCTTTTGCACGTTTAGGAGATATTTACAGTACCTATAGGTAAGGCTTATTATAGACTTACCTATAGGTAAAAATTATGCATGGGAGTTTACTCCCACTTTAAAGGCATTGTAAAGATTTGTACCTGCACCTTACGTTTTATTCATGAGAAAAAGGCAGTCCAGATTGTATGCATAACAGAAACATATGGCAGACTCACAACATACATAACTTATAAGGCTCATTAACAGAATAAAGTTAATACTGCACAATTTCAACCATATTTTCTCTTGAGTTACACATTTTACATTTTGGAGCCAAAGAAGCATGTAAGTGATGGTGGGTAAAGACAAGTAACAAAAAATAGTTGGATCAACCGATCGACTTCTGTACAACCGCCCTGTTGGGTTTCCCCACTCAGTCAGCAGCACAGGCTTTAACCGGCACTGCTACCCATTGCCAGAATACAGTAGCTCAGTGGGGAGGATTCCCTCATCCACCTCGAGTGTGTGAATGGGGAAATCGGGTCAGTTTTTTTCATTCAACTTGCTTTTTGAAAGAAAAAAACTGAATAATGTTTGGGCTGCCTTGCTTCCATTGTGAGAAGGAAAATGTGTATGTCTCCATAAGGTTTGGGAATCTTTAAAAGTTTTTAGATTATATGTGATTCTTATATGCTGGGTTAAAGTGGATGTAAATCCACCACTCACCCAGTATAAACTAATGGCACAGTATTAATGGATATGTACATGCAAGCCTCCTGCATGTATCCTTACCTTGTAAATGTCACCCCTTTCAGCAGTAGCAGCCTTGTAAAACACTGGAATCAGTGGGTGTCTCTCTTTGCTGGAGCTCGGTGGGTGGAGTTGTGATGTCACAAGACAATCCACCCAGCTCTATACTGAGAGCTAGAGGAGATGGGAGGGGGGATTGTGAAGCTCTGTATGCTTCTTGCAGGAGATAAGGAAATGACCTGTCACTCACACAGGATGAAACAACTCCAGTCTTTCTCTTACTGAAAAAAGATAAGGGGATTACTCAGAGTTGGATTACACAAACAAGTATAAGGCGCAAACACCTAGGATGCTTATAGTCACAAGCAATCTACAGTAGGCTTAAAAGTCTGGGTTGTAGAACAAATTACTGTCACGCTACCTCCTGCAGAACGTTTTAAGAAATGATGTGCGAGAGAGACATTCTGGATTTATTCCTTGGATGTTCTCTCTCCTGGAGGACTCAATGTAGGAATAGAAATCTCCATCATCCTATAAACTTCTTGCTTATGATCTACCATTTATCCTATAGAATATTCAATTCCACTCTGTATCTTTACTAATTTTCTCTCTCCCTCCCTTTCAGATGTTGTTTATATTGGGGGTGGTGGGCGGTCTTCTCATAGTAAGTACATATTGCAATAGCTTTTTTAGGACTTACCCTCCTATATATACTATAAAATAACCTTTCTACATTGCACGCTATTTTTTACTTGTTTATTTTTTGAGAAATATACATTTTTTTTATCTCCTTAATATGAACTGTATTAACTGTTTTTAGCCATTGTCATGTATCATTAGTACCAAATCCAATAATCTCCTGCGCTCAAAGAACCTCTATCAGATGGTGCACAGTATTGCAGGGGCACTTAGTTCAATAAAAAAATCACAGTACAGATGGTACTAATCAGCACACAAAGGTCTTGCTGCCCTCTCCAGGTTCATGGGAATCCAGATAAAGAAGAGATATAAACAAGAAGGGCGCACCGACCTTGTGCAATACCATTAAAAAGTTTATTAAAATCATAAAGATAAAATCCATATACTCACAAACGGAGCTGATGACAAAGCTTTAAAATTAAGAACACATCCAATGGAATCGATGAACAGAACCTCAGCAGAGGGACTGGATGGTGTCCGTAAGGCTAGGCTGACGCGTTTCTAGGGCGTGTGTTTTTAACTCTCTTGTACAGTGGGTATCTTTTTCACAAAACGCACAAATAATACATGGACATTTAATATATCCTCTCTTTACAATTTGAAAGATTCCTACTTTTTAAAAGTGTAGAACTCTTCACATCTTCAGGATACCATATTCATTTATGTCCCTCCTCCTCTCCCCCCTGCCCCTGTTTATACATCGTATTGTGCTGGCTCCTTCTCCATAGTAATGGTCTCGCCCCTTGTTGTATGCTCTTAAACCCGTTCACTGGTCTGTTACAATCAGCTTGACAAAGGAGTGCGACTCCCGTGTCATCACAGTGCACTGACTCAAGAAACACATTACGGAATAGTGACGTTATCCCCTCAGGACACCCAGCATCTGCATTCCAGGCCTCTCTCTGGAAGTTCCTGCCATCAGTCGGCCTTTGCTACGGGACTCCAAGCTTACCATCTCGGCTATGCCGCTCAGCTCCTGCTGGTGGATGTTTCCACTGAAGATCACCTGGATTACAGACCTTTTCCCTATGTGCCTGCTGTACATCCACCTATGTGAGTTGCCAATATTTTGGTGTGAATAAATTTTATATGGTCTGCACTTAGAGCGCCTCTCTTCCTCTTTGTCTCTTCAGAGTTGGATTAACTCTTTGTGGCAAGCCCGGGCACAGATGACAGGATATCATCTCCCGTACAAGGTAGAAGTGTCAATAAAAATGTTTTTTTTCCGGGTTTACATCCACTTTAACCACCTCCCACCCGGCCACTGTATATATACGGCCGGGTTGGAGCTTCCCCGTTCTGACAGGACGTGCATATACGTCCTGCAGAACGGGTACTCGCAGCGCAGCCACGTGGCGCGCTGCGGCTGGATCATGTGATCATTATGATCACAGGATCCAGCCGAGCAGAGATCGGGATATGGGCGCTGTGATTGGCCCTCCCGATCATGTGATGGCTGTGTCCAATCACAGCCATCACATTGTAAACAGAGACGAATGTCTCTGTGACAGTTCTCCCCCCGCCGAGCTCAGTGAGAGCTCAGTGAGGGGGGGGGGGAGGGGGGAATCTGCAGCTATGTGACAGCTCTCTGCATGATGAGGATTTCATGCAGAAAGCTCTCACAGATTGCCCCCCACACTGTGCATCAAGCACACTGATACCCCTGTCCCCATACACATCAGTGTCCCCATAAAACAGTCCCCAAAACATCTGTATGTCCCCCATCACATCTGTCACCATACACAAAACATCTGTCACAGTCCCCAAAACATCTGTATGTCCCCGTCACATCTGTCACAGTCCCCAAAACATCTGTCTCCCCGTCACATCTGTCACACTCCCCAAAACATCTGTCTGTCCCGTCACATCTGTCACAGTCCCCAAAACATCTGTCTGTCCGCCAACACCAAATAAACTCTGATTTGGGTTATTTTTACCAAAGAAATGTAGCAGTATCATTTTTGGTCAAAATTTATGAAGAGAAATTACTTATTTGCAAAATTGTATAACAGAAATTAAGAACAATGCATTGTTTTTGAAAATTTTCAGTATTTTTTAATTTATAGCGCAAAAAATAACCCAGGGGTGATTAAATACCACCAAAAGAAAGCTCTATTTGTGTGAAAAAAAATTATAAAAATTTTATTTGGGTACAACGTCTCACGACCGCGCAATTGTCATTCAAACTGCAACAGCGCTGAAAACAGAAGGAAGGGGGTTTAAGTGCCCAGTATTGAAGTGGTTAAAGGCCCTGTGCAAGATTTTAATTACTTTTAAATACTGTTATTTTTGGGCAAGAAAAATGTAGAACCTTCTAGAATGCAACTAGTGTAGGTAAATTTATTTGGTTGACTCGTGGTAGTTGTGTGAGTCTGTAATTAGGTCGGGTTACTCCAGATCAAGCTGGATGGCTTTACAGGTCAGGTCTCTGGTACCTTCCCCTGGTTCTAGAAGCTTGGAGAAGCTTCTGGAAGTTAGTGGGCGAAGGTCAGGAAGTCCTGATCTGCATACTGGAGGGAATCTGGATAAACCCCAGGCAGAAGGCACTGGCAGGATGGCTGGGTCAGCCCTTAAATATGGAGGGGCCTGAGCAGCAGGGGAGTCAGGTGGAAGATGTAGTGCTGAGGGTGCGGCCTGAGAGGGGACCCCAGGGATAGGGGGCTCTGCCTCCAGGCTGGGAGCTGAGGAAAGAAAGGAGAGAAAGCCTAAGAGAGGAATCTCCATTACCTTTGGCATGGGCAGATCTGCACAGCAGAAGGCCTGAACAGAAGTCTTACCCAGTGCGTTCTATTGTGAGGTTCTATTAAGGAGACATGATACTTCTGCATACAGTTTGGGACTCTGTGCTACTTCATTAAAGGGGACTGAGAGCTCCTGGTTGGAAATAACTCTGCCACTGATCCCTAGAGACTGTGTTTATTCCGGAGGGAGTACAATCCAGGATCTTAATTTTTCATGTACATAGAGAAGGAAATTTGTTCTCATCTATTATTCCCCAAGTCAAGTTGGGGAATCCCTATTCCCTATCCCAGTTTTTTCCCCCACTAAAACAACAAAAACAAACCTATGGACTGATTACTTGTGTCTAGATGAAAGTTAGAAATGCTTGTTGCCTGGCTGTGCAGGAATAGTGGGTATCAAGATCCAGCAGCTCCTGCGGGGGAAGCTCTACAAAAAAAACCCACTGATTTTGTGTATATTTAGAAGTAACATGAGCAATTATTTTCATTGAAAGCTATTGTGTTTGGTACAGTTTTTGGGATGAATAATTTTTGGCAGAATTCATAATGGGATGAACACCACTTTAGCTACATACCTACACTAAAAAGAATTTGGTTTTGGCTGCTGCAAAGGCAAAGGCCTTGATTAATCAATTTAAAGCAGAGTTCTGCCACAATTTTATTTTTTATTTCCTGTTATCCCCTCTGCCTGCCTGAATTATATAAATAAACAAATGGATAGCTTTCTATCCCATTCACATTTACATATTTATTTTTACTGGCCTGGTTTTGCTGTTCTTCGGCGCATCCATCTTCATTGTGGACATCTGAAACCCACTCTGACCTTCCTGTAACCAGCCTGCACCTCCCGATCTCAATGGAGGAAGGTCCCGCCCCATTGTTATGGCAACAATGATAAGCTATCTCTCCCCAGCTCTTACTCACTGCTGCCCACAGACTCCTGTGAAATGATGACTCATCTCCCAGGAGCACAGGCGAGGCAGGAAATGATGCAGAGTGCCGCGGACCCGGAAATGGCAGAAAATCGGGGACCCCATAGCAACAAGGCAGAAAGAGTGAGTAAAAATGTTCTTACTGAATATTAGTGGACTTTAAAAATATATAATTTTTTTTGTGGGTAGAAGTCCACTTTAATTAAAAAAGCCCTATCAACATAAAATAAAAAACTCTAAATAATTAAAAAGAAAACCCTGAAACAAATGCCCACTTTTTTAAAGGGAATCCTTGCAGCCAAAAAAACCCAAAAACAATTCAACCTAAAATAAAGACCCTAATAACAGAATAAGTGATTAAGGGGTCAATTCACTAATGTTTACCACATGCAATAACATGGTCATGTGACTCATTTGCATAAATTATTGCATAAGATACAAAAAGTCTAATTCACAAAAAGAAAATAAATAATTATTAGGCAGTTATACTATGCCCCCCGCCCAAGAACCATGTCCCCATGTTGATGGGGACATACTATATAATAAATATATACATAATACATACATATAATATTATTAATACAGTGTATGTACTTACCATTTTACTGATTGGTCTATACAACACGTTTGTTTTTAAATACATTACTGATTGATTAACTCTATGCATTGTTTGGGATAATGATGTACTGTATACTTATTTTTGTTATTTATACATTGTATAGGTTTTATTTTTTATTTATGGTGCTGTATATTATACAGTCAGGTCCATAAATATTGGGACATCGACACAATCCTAATCTTTTTGGCTCTATACACCACCACAATGGATTTGAAATGAAACTAACAAGATGTGCTTTAACTGCAGACTTTCAGCTTTAACCACTTGACAACTGGGCACTTAAACCCCCTTCCTAACCAGACCAATTTTCAGCTTTCAGTGCTCTCACACTTTGAATGACAATTACTCAGTCATACTACATCAGACGTCAATTTCGTGTAGAACAATCAAAGTAAAGTTTAGGTAACACCACCACATATCTCGGTTTTTCTAATCCTAACACAGCTACAGGGTTATAAATACCTGGACTGACATATTATATGTCGTGGTATTTATTTTTTATTTTGGATATGTTACATATTTATTGTTTTTATTCATATGTCATGTAGTAATAGGGTTTGTTACGTATCTCAATTAGTTAGTCATTACATAAATTTTTGTTTGCACAACATATCTGGTTAGTCATTTTACCATTCATGTATGTGACATAATTATTATAATATACATACATAATACATATATAAATAATATATCATACAGGGG
>BLSH010291950.1:1295020-1317663 GCA_018402905.1 Glandirana rugosa | reverse complement strand
GACAGATGGGTGGGCATGTATGTGTATGGGC
Source organism: Glandirana rugosa (assembly GCA_018402905.1). Classification (NCBI taxonomy): domain Eukaryota; kingdom Metazoa; phylum Chordata; class Amphibia; order Anura; family Ranidae; genus Glandirana; species Glandirana rugosa. The sequence continues at coordinate 1,317,632 of BLSH010291950.1, read as the reverse complement.
ATGTGTATGGGTGATGAGGGGGTCCCTGCCTGTCACATAGCGGTGCTGTGGGCACTTCAGATCCTGCCCACAGCACCGCTGCATCTCCTCTCTCCCCCCTCTCCCCCCTCTCCTGTCACACTGCACCGATCGGTGCGGAGAGGGGGGAGACAAGCCGGCACTTCCGCCGGCTTGTTTACATGTGATGCTCCGTCATTTGACGGAGCGATCACATGGTAAACGGCCGCTCCAAGCGGCCATTTACCGTGATCCGTGATGCGCCGGGTCTCATAGACCCGGCGGTCACGGATGCTCCCAGGTGCGCGCCCCAGGGGGCGCGTGGGAGCGCGGTTGTGGGAGGACGTTATATAACGTCCTCCAACAACAATGAGTGCCACTTGCCGACGTGTATCCACGTTACACGGTCGGCAAGTGGTTAATTTGAGGGTATTTACATCCAAATCAGGTGAACGGTGTAGGAATTAAAACAGTTTGTATATGTGCCTCCCACTTTTTAAGGGACCAAAAGTAATGGGACAGATTAACAATCATAAATCAAACTCACTTTTTAATACTTGGTTGCAAATCCTTTGCAGTCAATTACAGCCTGAAGTCTGGAACGCATAGACATCACCAGACGCTGGGTTTCATCCCCGGTGATGCTCTGCCAGGCCTCTACTGCAACTGTTTTCAGTTCCTGCTTGTTCTTTGGGCATTTTCCCTTCAGTTTTGTCTTCAACAAGTTAAATGCATGCTCAATCAGATTCAGGTCAGGTGATTGACTTGGCCATTGCATAACATTCCACTTCTTTCCCTTAAAAAACTCTTTGGTTGCTTTCACAGTATGCTTCGGGTCATTGTCCATCTGCACTGTGAAGCGCCGTCCAATGAGTTCTGAAGCATTTGGCTGAATATGAGCAGATAATATTGCCCAAAACACTTCAGAATTCATCCTGCTGCTTTTGTCAACAGTCACATCATCAATAAATACAAGAAAACCAGTTCCATCGGCAGCCATACGTGCCCACGCCATGACACTACCACCACCATGCTTCACTGATGAGGTGGTATGCTTTGGATCATGAGCAGTTCCTTTCCTTCTCCATACTCTTCTCTTCCCATCACTCTGGTACAAGTTGATCTTGGTCTCATCTGTCCATAGGATGTTGTTCCAGAACTGTGAAGGCTTTTTTAGATGTTGTTTGGCAAACTCTAATCTGGCCTTCCTGTTTTTGAGGCTCACCAATGGTTTACATCTTATGGTGAACCCTCTGTATTCACAGTTGATTTGGCCACACCTAATGTTTTTGCTATCTCTCTGATGGGTTTGTTTTGTTTTTTCAGCCTAATGATTGCTTGCTTCACTGATAGTGACAGCTCTTTGGATCTCATATTGAGAGTTGACAGCAACAGATTCCAAATGCAAATAGCACACTTGAAATTAACTCCGGACCTTTTATCTGCTCCTTGTAAATGGGATAATGAGGGAATAACACACACCTGGCCATGGAACAGCTGAGCAGCCAATTGTCACATTACTTTTGGTCCCTTAAAAAGTGTGAGGCACATATACAAACTGTTACAATTCCTACACTATTTACCTGATTTGGATGTAAATACCCTCAAATTAAAGCTAAAAGTCTGCAGTTAAAGCACACCTTGTTTGTTTCGTTTAAAATCCATTGTGGTGGTGTATAGAGCCAAAAAGATTAGAATTGTGTCAATTTCCCAATATTTATGGACCTGACTGTATATACATATACATATATATCCACTTAAAAAAATTTTTGCACATCAGAAGTTCGGATCCCCACCTCCTCCACCCCCTGCTGTCGGACCAGTAAGAGAGCGCAGTGCACTTTGTGCATGTGCAATAGGGAACCAGCTGTGAAGCCATAGGGCGGCAGCACCCAACAGCCGATGGAAATATCGGCTGGGGTGCCGATATCGCTGGATTCCAGGACAGGTAAGAGTCCTAATATTAAAAGTCAACAGGGGGTGTAGCCTGAACGGGCATGTGAACAGTGGTGTTTCACAGAGCTCCAGCTACTGATCCTATCACCAATCCTATACCGGCACTCACTCCCTTCAAAGACAACCCAAACCTTTTCAGGACACTGTTGGGACACTGCTGGTGAATCCTGTACACACTGTGTTGGCACCATGACCAGGGAAAAGAGCAGAGAAGTGATGGCCGTGGCCGATCTCCAAAATAGCGGCCAGACACCTCTCCCGTAGCATTCCAAGCCTAAGGACACAGTGAATAAGGTGGGCAAGTCCACCAAAAAGGACCCCCCCCATGATATGCTGTTCTATACTCAGAAGCTGCCTGGCCCAAATAGTCTGGAGTCACAAGGAGATCTGAATGCAGCTTTTGCTGCAGCACAAGCTTGCCACTGCCTGGAGGAGAGCACACAAACACTGAGCTGACCCCAGACGCAGAAAATAGAGGAACTGACATGCAGGAGGTGGGGGGGGGGGAGGAAGTTTCACAACCCACACTCATTGACATTCTCAAAGCAGTCCATAGATGTACTGCATCTGTACACTCTGTCCAGAATTAATTGGATGGTCTGAAGGTGAAAGTCTCCCTGCTAAGGCAGGATCTACAGAAAATTCGTACCATGGCTGTGGGGAGCTGGGTCAGTGACATCAAGGACAAACTGCCTCGGCTAATGTCAGAGACCTAATTAAAAGTCAGCAGCTACAGTATGTGTAGCTGCTAAATTTTATTTTTTTCATGCGGGGGGGTGGAACTCCACTTTAACAATCAGAAGTACAAAAACACTCAATGTTATATCTAACAGACTGAAAGAAAGCAAATACAAGAAGATGATTATTGGGGTTTACATACACTTTTAACCTCCCTGGCGGGATTCCCGAGTGTGGCTCGGGGTGAATTTTCTGTACCAAGAGCTGTAACCCCGAGCCGCATTGCTGGATCAGGGCAAAGTTACTTACCTTGTCCCCTGGATCCAGAGATGTCCCCCCGCTGCATCAGCGTGCTGTCTTCCGCCTGATTCACTCTGTGTGCTGGGCTCCGTTCCCTGCAAGCGCGGCGTCGCACAGGGGCGGAGACCGGCGGCAAAGTCAAATAGTGACACACGCAGTAAACATACAGTACACTGTAATCTGTAAGATTACATTACTGGATGAAATCATTTAACATCCCCTTTGTCACTGGTGCTTTGTCCAGTGCCCTGCATGCACTTTTATATTATATACAGTTGTATGCAAAAGTTTAGGAACCCCTGACAATTTCCATGATTGTCATTTATAAATATTTGTGTGTTTGGATCAGCAATTTCATTTTGATCTATCAAATAACTGAAGGACACAGTAATATTTCAGTGAAAATTAGTGAAATTAGGTTTTTTGGATTAACAGAAATTGTGCAATATGCATCAAAACAAAATTAGACATACATTTGGGCACCCGAACAGAAAAATCACAGAAATATTTAGTAGAGCCTCCTTTAGCAGAAATAACAGCCTCTAGATGCTTCCTACAGCCTGTAATGAGTGTCTGGATTCTGGATCAATGTATTTTGGGTCATTCCTCCTTACAAAACATCTCCAGTTCAGTTAGGTTTGATGGTTGCCGAGCATGGACAGCCCGCTTCAAATCACCCCACAGATGTTCAATGATATTCAGGTCTGGGGACTGGGATGGCCATTACAGAACATTGTACATGTTCCTCTGCATAAATGTCCAAGTAGATTATGAGCAGTGTTTTGGGTCGTTGTCTTGTTGAAATATCCAGCCCCGGCGTAACTTCAACTTTATGACTCCTCAACACTATTCTCAAGAATCTGCTAATATTGAGTGGAATCCATGCGACCCTCAAATTTAACCAGATTCCCAGTATCAGCACTGGCCACACAGCCCCACAGCATGATGGAAATTTTACTGTGGGTAGCAAGTGTTTTTCTTGGAATGCTGTGTTCTTTTGCCTCCATGCATAACGCCCCTTGTTGTGACCAAAATGAAGCTGGCTTGTGCAAATGTGCGTTTGCATAGATCAAGCGACTCCATTTTTCTGGCGTGTGTGCAGAAAAGGCTTCTTTCACATCACTCTCCCATACAGCTTGTCCCTGTGCAAAGTGCGCTGAATTGTTGAACGATGCACAGTGACACCATCTGCAGCAAGTTGATGTTGTAGGTCTTTGGAGGTGGTCTGTGGGCTGTTTTTGACCGTTCTCACCATCCTTCGCCTTTGCCTCTCCAATATTTTATGTGGTCTGCCACTTCTGGCCTTAACAAGAACTGTGCCTGTGGTCTTCCATTTCCTCACTATGTTCCTCACAGTGGACACTGACAGCTTATATCTCTGCGATAACTTTTTGTAGCCTTCCCCTAAACCATAATGTAGAACAATCTTTGTTTTTAGGTAATTTGAAAGTTGTTTTGAGGCCCCCATGTTGCCACTCTTCAGAGGAGAGTCAAAGGGAACAACAACTTGCAATTGGCCACTGTAAATACCCTTTCTCATGATTGGATGCACCTGTCTATGAAGTTCAAGGCTTAATGAGCTCACCAAACCAATTGTGTGTTCCAATTAATCAGTGCTAAGTAGTTACAGGTATTCAAATCAACAAAATGACAAGAGTGCCCAAATGTATGCACCTGTCTAATTTAGTTTTGATGCATATTGCACATTTTCTGTTAATCCAATAAACCTCATTTCACTACTGAAATATTGCTGTGTCCTTCAGTTATTTGATAGATCAAAATGAAATTGCTGATCCAAACACCAAAATATTTATAAATGACAATCATGGAAATTGTCAGGGGTTCCTAAACTTTTGCATACAACTGTATGCCATTCTTTCTGCCTGGAAACTTGAGAATGTCCATGACAACCACAAAGCGTCCCTTTACATCAAAAGTGTTTTTCGATCAGCTAGAAAACACTGATAGTAAATAAGAATCATTTGCAGACTTGAGTGATCCTGATTTGTGGGGAAATTCATCATCAGACACTGAAAGTCACGACAGCGACAATTCTGCAAATGAGCAAATTTCAGTGTTTTTGATTTGATTACATTATTGAATAAATTGTATTTCTATTATGTTATTATTTTTGATAATTATTTATCGTTATTTATTATATTATAATTTATGATTTCGTGTTTCCATCTTTATCATACCCAGGATGTCTACTAGACTCTTGTCTGGACAGATTTAAGTGAGTTATTCCTAATAATTACAGGCCTACAATATAAAACGCCAAATTTCTATGCAAAACAATGTACCGCTTTTAGATGCAAAAATCATACCGCCAGGGAGGTTAATTAATTGCTAGCTGATTGTCTACAGTAAGCTAAAGTACATCCTATAGATTGTCCACTGAGCACAGTTTCATTATCCATACACCATACAAAATACACATAGACAAGCAATCTTTGTTTACTGGTAAGAAACAAAGGACACGCTCACCCTCTTTGGGAACATCAGTTGGATTTTTGTAAATCAGGCCTTTGGTTTTAAATAGCCCACCTTTAATAAACCAATAGCCACTGTAGAATAAACATATGGGTTTGATTTTAATATATAGGCATTGTTTTTCTATTTGATAACATATTCAAATGTAGCACCTTAGGGGTGTGTACAGCCTATTGCATTAGGGTGTGCAACCCTAAGCTCAAGCACACATTCCTCTGTGTGTGTGTGTGTGTGTGTATGTGTCCTCCGAGGAAGGAGGAGACCCTTTACCTTTACCTTTTCCCGTAATGGCTGGGGAACAGGAGGAGATGGAAGCCAGCTCCCAGCTAGAGGGTAATGAACAAGAAAACATCTCTGATTCTAGCAGTGATAGTGGACAGAATGTGATGCCTGACTTAGAGGTCAGGAGAGAGGATTTTTGTACGGAACAACTACGAGATGTCACACTCACTAGAGCCAGAGAAAATATGATGGATGAAGAACCTGTGAAACCTAATACGGGGGTGTCTTTTCCATACATGGCTCCTAAAATAATTTGCTATACCAGGTAGTAAAGCAAAAGGAGGAGCAGGTAGAGCAGCTAGTGGTTTCCAAACTCTCTCGCCGAATGGTATTAGACCTAGCCCATGGATACATAATGGGTGGTCATCTGGGTTTAGAGAAGACCAAGGAGAGAATAACTCAGGGGTATTTTTTGCTCGGATTGTACGCCGACGCTAAAGAGTGAGTCATGCCCAGAGTGTCAATGTTCTGCGCCAGCACCCTATTTTCGCTGCCCTCCTCACCGACGGGTGACTGAGGACCCCCTTGATCTAACACCGCACTTGTCACGAATGTAACAATGCCACTTTCAGCTGCTTTCAGCACAAAGATTTCCCAGTTTGTGGGACCACAGTCTAAATGCCAGCCGCCAGAGAGCGATTGTTACCAGGCTAATTCAAACTATTAACCCTTTCGCTGCCACCTCTTCTGGATGCCGGCCAGAAGACCCGGATGTTAGCAATACCAATATTTCAGAATAACCACCTGTAACACATGCTGTCACCGCAGACAGGTATATTCAGATGCGTTAGTTTAAAAACTGTAGCACTCTTCAAAGGATCAGATTTGTGATAGTTGCATTAAGAGCTTTAGGGACAAAATTAACACTTTTCAAAATAAGGTTTAATAATAAAAAGGTCAAGTTTTAGGTGCAGTAAAATATTTACAGAGAAATAAAAAACATATTATCAAAACAATGAGACAAAATTACAGCAAAGAAGAAACAGAATAAAATACTTGCTTTTGGAATGTCTGTGACTAATCAGTGTTTTGAAGATGATTTCCTGGTTCTCTGATGTTGCTTCATTGATGGAAATTGAGCCAAATGCCCCTGACCATTCACATGAGTGGGCGGTTTCTTAGACAATGTCCAGGGCAGTCTGTTGAGGTACATGCTTCTTAATTCACACATTGTTTATGAAAAAACATATTTCAAGATTGGGCCGCCTGGCAAATCTCACAAAAAGAAATTCAATCTCAGCACATTGAGGGCTTTCATTTAAGCCCACACATGAATTCGCTGTGACATTCGGGAACCCAGGGGAGGGAATACACTAGTTCTATCCCTCCTAGGGTAACAAGGGGGGAATGTTTATACTTGAATAATCCGGGCCGAAATTCTACATTTAAATATGTACGTTTTATCACTATGGCATGCTCCTAGCTGAAGTTATGAATTGATGGGAGTTTTTGGGTAAGTTTTAAGACGGGGGAGGGTCACTCTGAGGTTAGAGTTGCCTGGGTGATTTATGGCACTCGCATGTCCGGACAGCAGTTCGGTTTGTGGCTGCTTAAAGATAAATACAAACAAATCTCTCTTTCTGGCTTGTCCAGATGCCCCTTTGAAGTTGATCTGGCCAGGAAGGGAGGGGGTGGAAATGAGGAGTTTTGTCCTACGTTTAAACTGCAATGGCTGACCATCACAAAATGGTGTTTCCTTCCGAAGTGGGGTCAGCCTTGCTTGCATCTCATGCGTGATATCATGACTTTGTGTGTGTCTCACACATCATCACAGGGGCCACTAGCACATACTGGTAATACTGGACTATATGGTATCCAAAAGCCATCTCCTTACGTAATACCTCAGCTAAGTCTTTCGCCAAAAAGCTTGTTCAGGTATTTAGTTGTGTGCGGATTCCAGAAAAGTTATTAATGGATCAGGGCACAGTTTATGTCCAGGGTCACTAAGGAATGCTGCAAGTTATACAAAATCTCTGTACCTCTGTCTACCACCCACAAACTGATGGTCTTGTGGCGAGATTTAACAAAATGCTCAAAAGTATATTGAAAAAGGTAAAACAAGTCCCGTTGCTCACAGGTAGAGTATTCCAAACTGTGTCCTGGTGAGACTGTAGAGCAAAGCTAGAAAAACAAAAAAGGATAGGCAGCACCTTCACATGCATAGTCTTTATTGATCCAAAAATGTAAAAGCAAATAATGGGTCCAGACAGGGGAGAGTGGCAAGCTGGGTTGATGCGTTTCACTCAAAGATCAGTTTTGATAAAGCTTGATCTTCGAGTGAAACGCGTCAACCCAGCTTGCCACTCTCCCCTGGATGAATAAAGACTTTGTATGTGGAAGTGCAGCCTATCCTTTTTGAGTTTGTATATTGAAAAAGGTGGTAGATAAAGATGGGAGAAATTGGGATTTTTTACTGCCATATCTCATGTTTGCCATACGGAAGGTACCTCAGGCATCTACAGGCTATTCCTCATTTGACCTCCTGTATGGTAGACATCCCAGGGGATTGCGTGATATTGCAAAAGAAACGTGGGAGGGAGAATCCACACCTTATCGAAGCGTCATTGAGCATATCTTATTGATGCAGATCGAAACACGGCTGTTCTGCCCCTTGTACAAGAACATATGGAGCAAGCCCAGGAAGCCCAGAGAAGGGTTTATAATCGGGATGCCAAGACCCGGACTTTTAACCCTGGGGACAGAGTGCTGGTGCTAGTCCCCACAGTTGAAATTAAATTCCTAGCAAAGTGGCAGGGTCCCTTTAAAATTAGGGAAAGAGTAGGGGAAGTAAACTACAAAGTTTACCAGCCAGGGAAAAGGAAACCAGAGCAAATATATCATGTTAATCTCTTGAAACCGTGGAAGGACAGAGAGACTTTACTGGCAGTGAGAACTCCTCAAAAGGACAGGGTCCCCATGACCCCTGACGTTCCCATAACGGAATCCTTGTCGGTGGCTCAACAAAAGGGCATTAAAGAGTTTGTAAGTAAAAAGAGAGATTTTTTCTGTCCCCTCCCCGGACTGACCACAGTCATAGAGAATGACATAATTACGGAACCAGATGTCCGCGTAAATGTAAAGCCATACAGAATACCTGAGGCTAGGCGGGAGGCCATTGCAAATTAAATAAAAACCATGTTAGAGTTGGATGTGATAGTGGAGTCCCACAGTGTTGGTCCCAAAGCCAGATGGTACTATCAGGTTCTGTTATGATTTCAGAAGGTTGAATAGCATAGCCAAGTTTCGGGTCGACGAGCTTGTGGACAGATTGGGAAGTGACTGGTACATAACGACTTTAGACCTGACTAAAGGCTATTGGCAGATACCCCTGACTGAATCGGCAAAGGAGAAGGCTGCCTTCTCTACTCTCGAAGGGTAATTTCAGTAAAAAAGGATGCCTTTTGGTTTACATGGTGCCCCTGCCTCATTCCAAAGAATGATGGACAAGACGTTAAGACCACATTGCCCCTACGCAGCCGCCTATTTGGACGATGTTGTCATTCACGGTCCAGATTAAGAATCTCATTTGACCCGGGTGCAAGCAGTAGTGGATTTTCTTGGGAAAGCTCGCTGCCAACCCCAAAAAATGTGTCATAGGCTTGGAGGAGGTCAAATACCTTGGCTATATTATTGGTCAAGGATTGGTTAAGCCGCAGACCAACAAAGTTGAGGCAGTTGAAAAGTGGCCCCAACCTCTGAATAAAAAGCAAGTTTGGGCATTCCTGGGGATTACAGGGCACTACAGGCTTTTCATACCCAATTTTGCTACCATCGCCACCCCTCTGACGGATCTTACAAGAGGTAGAGGGTCGGTCATGCTTAAGTGGAATCCTGAGGCAGAGAAGGTATTTAAGTTGTTGAAGCAAGCCCTTTGTGTACAGCCAGTGCTCATGACCCTGGATTTCACAAAGGAGTTTGTCGTACAGAAGGACGCCTCTGATGTGGGACTAGGTGCGGTATTGTCCCAAATCAGAGACGGCGAGGAGCACCCGATTGTCTACGGAGTAGAAAGCTGAACAGACATGAGAGAAATGATGCCATTGTTGAGAAGGAGTGCTTGGCTATCAAGTGGGCCTTGGAGGCCCTGAAATATAACCTGCTGGGGAGACCAATTAAACTAGTCACTGATCATGCCCCTTTGAAATGGATGTGAGATAACAAGGAAAAAAACAGTTGGGTGAAAAGGTGGTTTCTTGCTCTGCATGTATTTAAGTTCACAGTAGAGCACAGAGCTGGGAAGCTCCAGAATAATGCAAATGCCCTGTCCCATGTCCACTGTCCAGTTGGGACAGTTGCTCAGCCGCAGGGGTTTGAGCAGAGGGGGGGATATGTGGCGAGTTGATCGATGAAAGATACGTGTTGCCTTACATGCATTCGTTCACAACGAACTATGGTGGAATCCAATCCGGGTTTTGCCAGCCACTTTGGTAGGGCTGATCCCCGGCTGGATTTTGTGGTCCACTGGTGTCCATTAACAGGTGGTATAAATTACCAGGCAGAGAGCAAAGAGTTGCTCTGACCTGTGACTCAGAAGCCATTCAGCCTGAGAGAGCTGACACTTTGAAAGTTTTTTTTGTTTGCAAATTTCTTTTTATTAGTTTTGTAAAGTACAAAAAAGAGAAATAAAACACATCTCGCCACGCACAGCGGGAATCACAAACAACGTAACATAACATCCTCCCCTCAATCCAGGTTCACCACCATGTGAGCAAATCCGCCCTCCCAGATGCAAGGTCCCCAGAACAATAGGGGACATTAGGCTATAGAATGATCGCTGTCCAACCAAATTTTTCAAACCTTGGACATCCTCTGCTCAGGTAGGTTGCTCTACAGAACGGAATCACCTTGTTTACAAGCCCTTTCCAGTATGACAGTGAGGGCGTCACAGGTTTTTTCAAATAAAAGATCAGTACCTTATGTGAATAAAACAACCAAAAGGCTAAGTAAGGAATGTTGGGCCCTAGTAGGTGCCAAGCCCTCTAACAAGTCAAGTAAGCATGTTGCCACTGTCAAGGGCACAGGTATAGATGTAATCCCCGTTATACAGCGCCCAACATCAGACCAAAACTCCTTGACCACCTGACAATGCCAAAAGACGTGACTAAAATTGGCCAGGGACAGTGAGCGGCGCCAACATTCAGCCGATGTACCTGGGTAAATTTTAGATAGCTTTGCTGGGGTGTAATATATCCTGTGCAGAAATTTAAATTTAATTAATTGATCTCTAGCGGACACTAAGTGAGTGAACATAACACTCCACATATCGTCCCATTCTTCTCCACACAACTCTGGGACCTCTTTCACCCACTGTTCCTTACATTTGATCACCGAAGGACATGAGACAGGAAACAGCTCCTTATATAATTCAGCTAACACTTTTTTCCTGGAGTCATCCAAGAAATCATTTTCCAAAATTGAAGGTCTAATATCCAGCTTAGCTGAGCCAAACTGGGACACAAAGGCGTGGCATAGCTGGAGATATAAATAAGAATTTGGTAGCTCAAACTGCTGTTTAAGATCTGAGAACTGTAACATCTTGCCCTCCGGTGACGTCACCCAAGGTTTTAATCCCTCTGGACACCCATATTATTTGATCCGGTATAGTGAGCAGATGGGGAAAAGGGGGGTTCCCCCACAAAGGGGAGGCCGGTGATATGACAGTAGAAGTAGGTGCCAGCAACCTCTGAACACAATCCCAAGCCTTAACAGTGGCTTTCATTGTGCCAGTCAGAGGAAACTGAGCCCCAGGCCCCCTAAAAATATGGAGACGCAGGCTCTCATAAGAGCCCAGCACCGCTGCCTCTAAGATCATGGCAGAATCCCCATCATCCCCAAGAAGCCATCTTCGGGCAAAAACTCCCTGGCCAGCTAAAAAATATTTAAAGAGATCAGGTAGCGCTAGGCCTTCCTGTCTCCAGGGCTCCTGTAATGCCGTGAGGCCTATTCTGGGAGGGAGTTCCCCCATATAAAAGAACTAAAAATGCCATGGATTAGACGAAAAAAAGAGCGTGGGATCCAAACAGGCGAGTTACGTAAAAAATATAGGAAAACCGGGAGTTTTTTAGAAGGTTTATGCACCCCAGACTGAAAGGGGAAGGTTCTTCCATATCACAATTTTCCTCTTCAAAAGGTCTAGCATGGGCAGCAGGTTCAGACTAAAATAGACCGCAACCCTAGCAAATATGCAAACCCCCAGATATGTAAATGAATGAACACACTGTAATGGCAGCCCAGGATCCACTGCAGCCTTGGTATCAGAATCTAATGGAAGAATATTGGATTTGTCCCAATTAACTTTGAGACCAGAAAAAATTGCAAAATTATGCAAACTGCCAAGGACCGTATGAAGAGACATATCCTGATTTTTTAAGTACAGCAGCATGTCATCTGCACACAGCGCCAAACATTCTTTGATGTTCCAACTCCTAGGGCCCCGACCACAGGAGAGGAGTGCAGTGCCACTGCCAATGGTTTAATCATTAGGGAGAACAGGAACGGGGATAATGGGCAACCCTGCCTGGTTCCCCTACCCACGTGACACTAAGTGGTTAGATAAAAGGTTTGCACTAACTATGTTTTGTGGGTGTCTAGGAGAAGCCCTACACCACTCAGCTAGGAATGCTGAATGTTTAGTTAGAGCCTGGATGGCAAGGATTTGTTTTCTGTTTTGTTTCTTTTCAATGCAACCTTATAACAAACCTGGCTGCAAGCCAGATTTTTAAGAACCTGCCTTGTGAACTGCCTTTATTTCAGGGAAGGTGATCCCCACAAGAGCTAATCCCTCACAATATATATACAGTATCTCACACAAGTGAGTACACTCCTCACATTTTTGTAAATATTTTATTATACCTTTTTATGTGACAACACTGAAGAAATGACACTTTGCTACAATGTAAAGTAGTGAGTGTAGAGCTTGTATAAAAGTGTAAATTTGCTGTCCCCTGAAAATATCTCAACCCACAGTCATTAATGTCTAAACCACTGGAAACAAAAGTGAGTACATCCTAAAAATGTCCAAATTGAGCCAAAAGTGTCAATATTTTGTGTGGACACCATTATTTCCCAGCACTGCCTTAACCCTGTTGGGCATGGATTTCACCAGAGCTTCACAGGTTGCCACTGGAGTCCTCTTCCACTCCTCCATGACAACATCACGGAGCTGGTGGATGTTAGAGACCTTGCACTTCTCCACCTTTCATTTGAATATGTCCCACAGATGCTCAATAGGGTTTAGGTTTGGAGACATGCTTGGCCAGTACATCACATTTTCCGTCAGCTTTTTTAGCAAGGCAGTGGTCATCATGGAGGTGTGTTTGGGGTAGTTATCATTTTGGAATACTGCCCTGCGGCCCAGAGGATCATGCTCTGCTTCAGTATGTCACAGTACATGTTGGCATTCATGGTTCCCTCAATGAACTGTAGCTCCCCCCGTGCCGGCAGCACTTATGCAGCCCCAGACCATAACACTCCCACCACCATGCTTGACTGCAGGCAAGACACACTTGCCTTTGTACTCTTATGCGGTTGCCACCACACACGCTTGACACCATCTGAACCAGATAAATTTATCTTGGTCTCATCAGACCACAGAACATGCTTTCAGTAATCCATGTCCTTAGTCTGCTTGTCTTCAGCAAATTGTTTGCAGGCTTTCTTGCGCATCATCTTTAGAAAAGGCTTCCTTCTGGGATGAAAGCCATGCAGTCCAATTTAATGCAGTGTGCGGTGTATGGTCTAAGCACTGACAGTCTGACCCCCACCCCTTCAACCTCTGCAGCAAAGAAAACCTATGGATATGACGCTGAGCACGTGCGCTCAACCCCTTTGGTCGGCCATGACGAGTCCTGTTCTGAGTGGAACCTGTCCTGTTGAACCGCTACATGGTCTTGGCCACTGTGCTGCAGCTCAGTTTCAGGGTCTTAGCAATCTTTTTTATAGCCTAGGCCATCTCTATGTAGAGCAACAATTCTTTTTTTCAGATCCTCAGAGAGATCTTTGTGATGAGGTGCCATGTTGCACTTCCAGTGTCCAGTATGAGAGCATGAGAGCGATAACACAAAATTTAACACACTTGCTCCCCACACCTGAGACCTTGTAACACTAACAAGTCACATGACACCAAGGAGGGAAAATGGCTAATTGGGCCAAATTTGGACATTTTCACTTAGGGGTGTACTCACTTTTGTTGTCAGCGGTTTAGACATTAATGGGTGTGTGTTGAGTTATTTTGAGGGGACAGCAAATTTACACTGTTATACAAGCTGTACACTCACTACATTATATTGTGGCAAAGTGTAATTTCTTCAGTGTTGTCACATGAAAAGATATAATAAAATATTTACAAAAATGTGAGGGGTGTACTCACTTTTGTGAGATACTGTATTTGTGACCTAATGCTGGACAGGAGTTATGTTGCCTGGTCATATGCTTGGATTGAGTTGTTTCATTTTAAGTGCAATTTTATCTATATTCTAATTATTAAAAGGTGATTTATCTGCACTATCCAGTTTACTGCTTCATTTTCTAGCTATTATTTCTCTATTTGGCATTGAAGAAATTGGTGAACTATTATATTTTAGATGCATGGCTGACATTTGCCCCTTGCAAATAAAATATGAACGTAACATATGAAAATGATGATTTAACACATAACAACAGGAAAACATTTGGATAAAATATAAAGTACTATGCAATGAAGCCCGAATGATATTTCTAACTGTATAACAGAGTGTGCTCTATGATAAACAGGATAAAGCAATACAAGTAAATGATTACTGGTTATGAAGTGGAATGTGTGCCAGGAAAGGTGCTGTAAGTCTCCATAAAAGTAAATAAAAGTTGAATAATTCTTCCATATGTATTTACCTATCCAAAGGTGACCTGCCGCAACTGTTTAGTCAGTAATGAAAAGAAAATAATGCATGTACTAATTGGAGTGTTATCAGTAACCTTTGGACCACCTCAACTCTCATTTCTTTTCACTGCTCCTTTAAATTACCAACACATTATAAAATGTGATAGAAAATCCAACACAACACCCATAGATGTGCAAATTAATGGCAATATTCATTTTACAATTAAGGTCTTAAAATAGTGTTTTCTGTGTTTAATAAACTGGATTAGCAGTAATTGGTTGCAAAAACTGGTACAGACAACATATAGAGTATTATGGATGTGCAAGTCTTATTTTCCACTGAAAAACTGAACATTACATTCAATTTAAAAAGAGAAATTATACTCTATGTACATATATTTTTATACTTTTACCAACACTGCCAGCTTCTTCCCACCCTGCCTGTGTTCCTTTTTCACAACCATCCTATTGCCTGTGATGACCCCAGCTGTCTACTTAACTTTTTGCTGCAATTATTGCCAAGTGTTCACATTTTTCACTTACAGCTACATTCTTATGTTCTCCATCTTCCCCTGCCATGTTTGCATTTATCCGCCAGCCATCTATATTTTTCCACACCTCTGCCCTAACTTTACCATGATATATACATTAAAAGAATAGAATAATAATATATTGATAATATAAAAAAATATATAATGACAAATGATAAATACCGTATATACTCTATAAGTATAAGCCAACCTGAATATAAGCCCAGGCACCTAATTTTACCACAAAAACCTGGGAAAAGTTATTGACTCGAGTATAAGCCTAGGGTGGGAAATGCAGCAGCCAGAACACAGGTATTGTAGGCATTACACAGGGATTGTAGCCAGAACACAGGTATTGTAGCCAGAACACAGGGACTCAGCCATTAAACAGGGATTGTAGCCAGAACACAGGTATTGTAGCCAGAACACAGGGACTCAGCCATTACACAGGGATTGTAGCCAGAACACAGGTATTGTAGCTATTACCACCTGCCCAGCACCTGCCCTGGATGGTACTGGCAGGTGGCACTGATTGGCACTGGATGATACTGGCTGGCATTGGCAGAAGAGATGAGTATGGTAGATTCACAAAGCACAGAGCGCACTGCTTCTAAGAGCTACTCTGTGCATGAAACTGTGACCTAATTACACTGGAATGCAGAGAATGCTGAGAATGCAGAGAGAGATGTCAGATCTTCACTGAGATCGGGAGGTGGGCGGGGCTGAACAGCTAACACCCACACATCCTGCCCACCTCCCTATACATCAAGTTGAAAATCTGACACCTCTCTCAGCATTCTCTGCATTCCAATGTAATTAGGTCACTGTTTTATGCACAGATTGGCTCTTAGAAGCAGTGCACTCTGTGCAATGTGAATTTACTCATCTCTTCAGTCCACCCACAGACACTGACTCGAGTATAAGTCGAGGGGGGCTTTTTTGAGCACAAAAAATGTGCTGAAAAACTCGGCTTATACTCAAGTATATAAGGTACAAAGTTTTGATTCATAAACAAGTTTAAATACAACAAGCTTTTCAAATCATTGTGTATAGGGATGGGCCCACGGTTTGAGTCGAATTTAGAACATTATGGGGCGTACGCAGCGACTTCGCCTCTGCGGATCGCCCCATAATGCATTGTGCATAAATGGCGCGCACAGCTCCTCCCCATTGGGAGGGCACCCGCCATCTGCACGCTTTTTGCTTTGACAGTTTACTTATATGGTAGGGCGGGGCCACCTGGCGATGTAAGTGAGCGACCCTGCCCCTTCTGATGTCATATGACATCAGAGGGAGTGGGTCACACGCTTACGTCTCAAATCAAAGAGCATGCAGACGGTGGGAGCCCTACAGTACCATGGAGGAGGAGCTGTTGTGGCTTTTTTTTTCAGGTCCATTGCGTGCCGTGATTGATGATAGATTACAACAAGGGACACTTTTCTTTTTTTCTTATTTAATAAATGACTTGTCCCTAATTGTTTCCTTTGTTTTTTTATTTTTTGACACTTTTTGGAGAATTAGTAGAGGTAAGATGTACCCGATTGTAGCCTGGTACGGTTCGGGGGGGGGGCTCTCGTCCGCCCCCCCTATCCTGGCCGGCCAGGTTGCATGCTCGGATAAGGGTCTGGTTTGGATTTAAGGGGGTACTCCACTTCAATTTTTTTTTACATTTTGGCACAGGGTTCCCCTTAAAATCCATACCAGACCTAAAGGGCCTGGTATAGATTGGGGGGGACCCCACACAAATTTTTTCAGTGATTTTTTTCTATATTGCCGGGAGCTGGCAATACATTACAGCCGCGAGTGGTTTTAAATGACAATTTTTTTCCTTTACAAATGTCATTTTGCTCTGGCACTGTTCTAAACATCACAGAGGTGCGCCCTTTTACAGGCAGACTAAGGAGACCCCCCCCCCAGGCACATTATTTAAAGGAATATTTCATTTTTAATGGTTCACTTTAAGCATTATTAAAATCACTGCTCCTGAAAAAACGACTGATTTAAAAACTTTTTTTTGCATTGATACATGTCCCCTAGGGCAAGACCCAGGTTCCCAAACACTTTTTATGGCAATAGCTTGCACATAAGCCTTTAAAATTAGCACTTTTGATTTTTCAGTTTCGGGTCCCATAGACTATAAAGGTGTTTGAATGTTCGCACAAATTTTTTGCCTGTTCGCATGTTCTGGTGCATCTAAATTTGAATGGCTGCCATCAAAAAGTAAACATTTTGCATGGGCATATAATTATAATCACACAATCAGCTATTTATATTGTAAAACAAATATTCATATCTTGATCTGTATTATCACATCTCAGTACCTCAAAGAAAGAAATCTTAAAAAGGACACTTCAAAGTTAAAGCCAATAGAAAAGTAATTATTGGCATACATGTAGTGTCACTCAGTCAAACAAAACTCTCTTATCATTTGGAAATTTATATGGAAATTTTGCATCTTAGAGATTAAGCCTTTGATTGGTCTAAAGGTGACCAAGAAACTTGTGGGGCAGTCTTACAATATAAAAAGAATCATTTCAGATAGCTGATGTGATATCTTTCCAAAGTGAGAAGAGACAAATCATGAAGTGGGTGGTGTTCACGTTTATATGCCTTCAGCTGTCAGAGGGGCTGGTAAGGTGAGTCCCACCCATAGAAATTTCCCTTAGCATGAACAGAGAATGCCTTAGGCTAGCCAAAGAGGGCATAATTTTCACCTAATATAATATAAATTCCAGTGTATTTTATTTTATTATTTGAGTTTTTTGGTTAAGGGCAATAATGCATTATGACAAAAAGTGTTTCATATTTCAGCTACATTGACTTGAATAATAATTCATTCATTTATGAATGGCAAATCAGATGTATGATTTATTGCATATGCAGTGGTTGTTTGAAAGGTTCCTGTACTTTGCCATGTCACTGTTATTGATGAAAATCATCCTGCTCTTCAATTTCCATGATTTCTGCACTGAGAAAATAACTGAAAGTGCTTCTCAGTGTCATAATTCCTTTATTCCCTTTCTTCCTTTAAAGAGCTTAAATCTATGATTTTTCGATCTGAAAATTGAAGCAGCCAAGCAGAAAATGCCTGGCTGAACAGTTAGATCAGCCAATGAGTTCATTGTTTGGGTACTCTGACAGCTGCATGAGCAGCTGGTGATAGAATACAATAGCCAGCAAAGGAGATTTAGCATGGCTGAGGGAATCTACAGATGCTAAAATCTTAACATATATGGCTAGCCTAAAAATCTGGCCCCTTTAGAATAAAATGGTTACATAGAAGGGTATATAAGAGAAGAGAGAGTAGGAGGTACAGACAAGGAATGTTGCTTGACTAGACTGTCTCCAAACAAGTTATGCTGGGCTATTAACTAGGAAAAGCTACACTTTACCACTATTGCACTAGTTAGGCAATAGTATAGAAGTACCCTACTCTATAGAAAAAAAATATCACTAAAAAGTATGTTACAGTATAAAATGTTTGTTATAGTGCAAATTATTAAATAAAGTCTAAGGAGACTGATGCAACATGCATTCTCAGTCGTTAACCGCTTGCCAACCATAAAACTTTTTTTTTTTTTTTAAAACTTGTTTTTTATTAGTTTTCAATTGAAGAAAAACAAAAAGACATTACAGCAAAACCACCAGAGGGCCCACTTGGTGACCCCTCTAGAACGTATGCTAACTAGACAATGACTTCTGACTATGCTTAAGTACTTGCATTTCCCCAAAAACACTGTAACATCCCCCCCCTCCCCCCCTTCCTCTCAGTCACTTGCCACCTTGAGCCTTAGTGTGAAATGGGACACTGGTTCCGTCGTACCCCTCGGTATTTTTTACCTTAACCCGGTAACAGTTTGCCTGCCATTCCCAGTCTACCAGGAAAATATTTTCCGTTTATTTCCATACACTTCCACTGCCCAAAGAATCTTGTCAGACCCCACCTTTGGTACCGATGTACCTAACCTGCAGAGCAGAGAGACTCATACCAAGCCCTCCAGACCTTTTCAAATTTTTTCTCACAACCTCTGACCCTGTAGGTCGACTTGTAGTACGGCATCATTTGATTAACCAATCCCTTCCACTGGGTCACCTCGGGTGGTGCCGCCTTTTTCCAGTGTAACAATATAACCTTTTTCCCATAAAAAAGCAGTATGGAGAGCAATGTGGTGTGGGCCCTGGAGGTCACTATGTCTTCCACTAGACCCAACAAGCATACCCTAACCTTCCTGGGGATAGGTGTCATCAACACTTCAGTGAGGCAGGAGATCACTCCCTCCCAATATGCCTGGATCGGACCACACTCCCAAAAAATATGATATGCTGTTGCCGGCCCATGGGAGCACCTCCAACATTCGGAGGAAACGGATGGGTAAATTTGTGCCAGCCTGGCTGGGGTGTAATATGAGCGGTGAAGAAATTTAAATTGAATAAGTTTATCCCTGGCTGAGATTAGGTTTTTGAAGGGCTTGTCCCATAGTTCTTCCCAGTCCTCCCCTTGTATCTCTGGGACCTCTGCTTCCCACCTCTCTCTGCATTTCCTGATCGCTTCTGGAGTGATTTTAAAAAGTTCCTTATATACTGTAGAGGGGACTTTTGGTAGATCATTCTCTAGTAGGGTAGACTCTAAAGAAGAGGGGAGTGACTCCGCCCCTCCATTCCTGAACTGACATTGAAAAGCATGTCTTAATTGCAGAAATCTAAATAGATAATTATTAGGCAGCGTGAATTTGTTTTTGAGCTGTTCAAATGATAACAATTCTCCCATATTTGTGATGTCGCCTAGCGTCTTAACCCCCTTTACAGCCCATACCATGGGGTCAGGGAAGGACAAGAAGTGAGTAAGTTTTGGGTTTAGCCACAAGGGAGCCCTCGGTAATGTCCCCCGGTAGCTTGGGTTTGCCAGTGCTCCTGCCTCCCCCCAGGCCCTGATGGTATTCTTCATCGATAGGGTGAGTGGAAGAGATGACTCCACCCCCCTATACGCCGCTAGTCGGAGGGATTCATATGAACCCAGGATTGCAGCTTCTAGTATTGTTGCTGAGTCCCCTTCGTCCGATATTAACCATCTATGTAGAAATACCAACTGTCCAGCTAAATAATACTTTCTCCAGTCGGGCAGTGCTAGACCCCCCCTCTCCACCGGCTCCTGTAATGTTCGAATACCGATTCTAGGTGGTTTGGGGGCCCAAACAAAAGAACCCGTAATACCATTCAGCTGTTGGAAGAAAGATCTAGGAACAGTTACAGGGGCATGCCGTAGAAAATAAAGAATTACCGGTAGGAGTTTCATTTTTATTAAATTTATCCTTCCAATTAGTGATAAGGGAAGCTTCTGCCACGTCTGCATTTTATTTCTCATGAGTGCAAGGAGAGGCAGCAGGTTCATCTGAAAATAATCTTGAACCCTAGCCGTCACCTTTACTCCTAAGTATGTAATCGACGAGACCCATTTAAGTGGCAAGTCTGGGTCCGCTATCTCTCGCGCCCCCTCGCCCAACGGGAGGATAGATGACTTGCTCCAATTCACTCTTAACCCCGAGTACACGGAGAAATCATTCAGTATGAACAGGGCTGCCTTCAGGGACTCCGCAGGGTCCTCCAGGAAAAGGAGCAAGTCGTCTGCATAGAGTGCAAGGGATTCCCTTATGCTGCCCACCCTAATGGCTTGGATGCTCGGGGAGGATCTCAGAGCCACTGCTATGGGTTCCATCATTAATGCAAACAGGAAGGGGGACAGGGGGCAGCCCTGTCTGGTCCCCCTTCCTATCGCAAAGTATGAGGATATTAGATTGCCCGATCTTACCGCCGTCCTAGGTTTACTATATAATAACGCCACCCATTTTCGAAAGTGCTGTCCGAAACCCATGGATTCCAAGACTCTGGTCATATAGTGCCAGTCCACCGAGTCGAATGCTTTCTCTATGTCAATTGACACTATAATACGCGTATCAGGATCATTCCCCGGTAACTGTAAGTGGGTGAACAGGCGGCTTAAATTTGTATCTGTTGATTTACCAGGCATGAACCCAGTCTGGTCCGGATCCACCAATGAGGTAATCACACCCGCCAGTCTAGAGGACAGCACCTTGGTAAGTATTTTCAGGTCCGAATTTAGCAGGGCTATCGGTCGGTAAGAGGCGCAGTCAAGAGGGTCCTTACCCGGCTTTAGGAGGAGGATCATGTACGCTTCCAACATGGAAGATGGAAGGAACTCTCCCTCCAGACATTCTGCAAACAATTTATTCAGTCTAGGGGCCAAAGTCTCTATATTATTTTTATATAGATCAATGGGGAACCCATCAGGCCCAGGAGCCTTATTTGGGGGGAAAGAAAAGACTGCTCTCTCAATTTCTTTTTGAGTGAACGGGGCGTCCAGGATTGCCCTGTCATGATCAGTCAGCTGGGGTACATCCAACCCTCCCAACAATGAGTCTAGCTTTGACCCATCGTATGGAGCCACAGGGTCATACAATTTAGAAAAAAAACTGACAAACTCGGCCAATATCTCGTCAGAGTCTGTGATCAAATCCCCTCCCACCCCCCTCAAAGCAGGGACACTGGTAATAGGGTGAAAGTCAGCCACCAGCATGGCCAATAGCTTACCATTTTTGTCCCCTTCCGCAAACACTGAGGCCGCCCTGTGTCCGACCTCCGTATGTGCTAGGTCTGAAAAGTGCATTGAAAATTTCCTTCTGGCATTGAGCAATTCCCTGTATGTTTCATTAGATGGGGAATCTGTAAACCTTCCCGAGCACTCCCTTTCAGCATCCTGTAGGACCTCAAGTTCAGAGTTGTGATCTCTTCTCACCCCCTTTACAGCTGAAATACACTCGCCCCTAAGAACTGCTTTATACGCATCCCACTGCATCCCAGGGTGGGCCGAGCCCTCATTGTCAGCCCAGTAGGTGGAGGTAGCGGTTTGAATTCTGGCCTGGACCTGTTCATGTTGCAACCATCCCGGAGAGATCTTCCATCCTCCCCTCCCCACCCTCCCAAGGGAGAGGGTCAGGAGTAGAGGAGAGTGATCCGATATACCCCCTGCAAGATATTCCACCCCCTTCACCCTTGAAAGCATAAGATTGTTTCCAAACCCCAGATCTATCCTGGCCGCAGAACGGTGCGTCGAGGACAGATGTGAGTAACTTCTAACCCCCGGGTGCTTCCACCGCCAAATTTCCGTTAAGCCCGGACAGGAGCTGCGTGGCAAGACGCCGGTCCTATCTAGACCCCAAACCTTTGTTAGAATACGAAAGTTCCCACTTCCCCCACCTTATAGAACGTCCCCCATATAGCCTAGTGAGAGGAGATGAGGACTGGGAGAGGGAACCCTCCCACCCCTCCCCTCCTACCTTCTAGAGAGGCCCTACCAACGTTGTACTTGTCCAGGTCCGGTCTTAAGTTTGGCGATGGAGGTGGATGACCCGACTGTTACTCCCGAGCCGGGTGGGACCCTACGTCACCCTACGCATATTTCGTCAAGAATCCCCGCTCACATAAAGTCGACATTTCCCCCACT
>BLSH010291950.1:1266229-1276473 GCA_018402905.1 Glandirana rugosa | reverse complement strand
GTGGTGAGCTGCAGATGGGGGGAAGAAGTAGTGAGCTGCAGCTGGAGGGAAGAAGTGGCAAGCTGTGGATGGAGGAAAGAAGTGGTGAGCTGCAGATGGGGGAAGAAGTGGTAAGTTGCGGATGGGGGGAATAAGAGGTGTGATGCGAACGGGGGGAAGAAGTAGTGAGCTGCAGATGGGGGGAAGAAGTGGTAAGCTGAGGATGGGGGAAGAAGTGGTAAGCTGAGGATGGAGGGAAGAAGTTGTAAACTGCGGACGGGGGGGAAGAAGAGGTGTGATGCGGACAGGGCGAAGAAGTGGTGAGCAGTAGATGGGAGGAAGAACGGGGGGGGGAGTAGCAAGCTGCGGACAAGGGGAAGAAGTAGTGAGCTGTGGACGGGGGGAAGAGGAAGAAGAGGTGAACTGTTGATGGGGGGAAGATGAGGGAGATATGTAGGCACTGTCCCTTATGCTGATTTTATTTTGTGCCCTGTGTGATACATACACCTTATCACTGCAGAGTACGCTTTCCTGTGAGTTATGCACACCTAAGTGCTGTACTCTGTGCCACTTGGGCCTTGAGCAATATGCATATTTGGTGCGCTTTACTTTACTCTCCCCAAGGTACGACGGGGTTGGGGATGGAGAGTTGGATGGGGAGGGTGAGTTCCCCTGATATTGCCAATATTTTAGAAATTTTTATTACATCTTCAGAGGCCAACCTTTACAACTTGAATTCAGTAAATAATAATTACTTGTGTGCATGTTTGACACTGATAACTTTTTTTTCTAAAAAACATAAAATTACATTAGAATTGTTATGTATTTTAAAACTACATGAACAGTTTCAACAAATAGGTGTGCAAGGCTTTTACACTGCTTACCACGGCTACAGAAGAGCTTATTTCTGAAAGGTGTGTTAACAAGAACATATCTTAACACCATAGCAACCAATTAGCTCACTCCTGTCATTTCACCCAGGCTGGGTTGCAGAGGGGCACATTTGAAGAAGTACTGGGAATTTTCAAACTTGTATGTGCAGACAGTTGAAGGAAAACTTCGAACAATCTCTCACATAATAAGACTTCCCTTAATGAGTACCCCATAGTAGCTCAAACCATAGAATAACAGAGAGCACTAGTCTAATAAACAGATTAAAAAGTCCAAATGATTTTAATTGTTGATAAATAAGCTATATAAAAACAGCCAACATAGTTCAGGGTTCAACACCAATGTAAACACCAGGGTTGGTTCACACAGGGGGCGATCCGACTTCAGGGTGTCTTGAAGCTGCCGCAGCCACAGAGCGACTTCACCGCGGCTTGCAAAGACTTCTGTAATAGAAGTCAGTGCAAGTCGCTTGAAGTCGCCCCCAAAGTAGTACAGGAACCTTTTTGGAGTGACTTGAGGCGCTCCTATTAGAACAGCTCCATTGCACTGCATGGACTTGTCAGGCAATAAGTCGCCCCTGTGTGAACCGGTACTTACCATCCTAGTCTTGTTTTTAATTTTGGTTAATTCAGTTGTTAATCCATACCATTTAGCCTTATATGTTATCAATGTATCACACAGCTTCTCAGTCAATGGACAAGCAACAGGATGGTGCAGCCAAGGTTGCCAGGCAATTGTAGATACTGGAACGTCTCCCCTGACAATCCCTCAACAGTATATGGGTACTCTGTTGCAGTACATGGGAGCCCAGCAAGGCCAGAATGGACAGGTGAGTTCATAGGAGATTAAAAATGTAACATTACTGTACAGGTGTCATGCTATATTTGATGTGTTTCAATGTTTCAGCTTTGTGAATACCAAGAAAAATGGGAAGCCCCAATCCATAATGGTGATAGTATTGACATCAAAAAATGACAATGGCTTAAAATTAATATGATCCAGAAACATTTAGACAAAATAAAGGTGACATAATTTTGCCCCTCAATCATTAGTAAAACCTCACATAGAATATGCAGTTCCATTTTGAGCACCAGTTCACAAAAAGGATATCTGTTAACTGGAGAAAGTACAGAGAAGGGTAACCACACTGATAAGAGGCATGGAGTCGCTCAGCTATGAGGAAAGATTAACTGAACTGAATCTATTCCCTCTTGAGAAGAGGTGATTGAGGGGATATGAACACCTTGTATAAATACATACATTGTCCATATATTGAACTTGGTCTGGAGTTGTTCATTTTCAGGTCATTGCAAAGGACAAGGAAGCACTTTTTAAGTCTCCACCTACAGAAAGGCTTCCTCACACTAAGAGCTGTGAAATTGTGAAATAAACTCCCTAAAGAAACAGTTTTGTCCAATGTCATAATGAAAAAAAGAGCTGAATGCATTCCTAAATCCACAAAATATAACTGGATATTAACATTTATAGGTAATGACAGAAGTGATTGTTAATTCAGGGAATATCCAATTACCTCCTAGAGGTCAGGAAGCAATTTTTCCCCCGCTGGAGAAAATTAGATCATGCTTTTATTGAGGCTTTTATTTTACATCCTCTGGATCTGCCATGGGTATAATATTATATATTTGGAGGTTTTCTATTTATTTTTTTCTCCATAGACTAGATGGTGTTTTTTTTTCAAATTCACTAACTATGTAACAATATACTATAAGTAAAACCTCATCAGGAATAGGCAGTTCAGTTTTGGGCACCAGTTCACAAGAAGAATATTGGGGAACTGGAGAAAGTGCACAGAAGTACAACCAAACTGATGAGAGGTATAAAAGACCTAATCTGCTGTATGTATAAAGATTAGCTGAACTGAATTTATGCTCCCTTGAAAAGAGGCAATTAAAGTGGTTGTAAAGGCTAAACATTTTTTTTACCTTAAAATATTTTCTGCAATAAGGTAAAAAAATCTTTCATATTCAGCTTCCCCCAGCCCAAATACTTACCTGAGCCCAATCTCAGTTCAGTGTTGTGCTCGAGAGCTCTTTGTCTCCTCACATCACTCAGTGAGAGCAGGGGAAGTCATTGGCTCCTACTGCTGTCAATCAAATCCTGTGAGGAGGGCGCAAAGGTGGAGCCGAGCCACACTGTCTGTGTCAAGACACACACAGCCTAGCTCGAGCCTGAGTGTCTGCCCTCATAACAAAGCCCTTGCTATGGAGCAGACAGAAAAGAGGAGGAGCAGACAGCATGGACAAGAAGAGGAGATTCGGGGATACTCTGTGCAATACCATTGCACAGAGCAGGGAAGTATAACATGTTTATTATTTTAATTTTAAAAAGTTTACAAATGCTTTAAGGTGGGCTATGATCACCAAATATAAATAAATGGTTGATATAGTGAACTTGATACAGAGTTACTCACTTTAAGGCCATTACAAAGGAAAATTGTCACTCTTTAGATCTGGAGAAAAAGACATATAACCATCCAATATGGAAAGGCTTTTTCAAAGTAAGAGTGAAAATGTGGAATAGACTCCCCCAATAAATTGGCATGCTCAACTTAGTAGATCGTTTTTAAAAAGAGCTGGATGCATTCTCGATTGCACAAAATGCTGTATAACTGGATATTAACATTTATAGGTAATAGGTATGTGGGTCTCCTGTGCCTGTGTACATGGAGGTATACTCCATTTTGTAAAGTGCTGCGCAAACTGTTGGCGCTATATAAATCCTGTATAATGATAATAATAATAATACTTTGTGCAGAGCATACTCATCAATGCCCCGGTCCAGGCGGGGATTGTGGTCATGTGAAAAGTCCAACGTTAAGGCAGTTTCCCGACTTAGAGATGAGCTTTACTGTGTGTAGTGTTGAAGTGCAGAGTTCCTTTTCTGAAAGGTGGTTTGTCCCATGTTGCTACACATTGTACTTGCTTTACATTAGGAGGGACGTGCTGAGCCTACACCTATTCCACCAGTTCAGCGCCCTATGTTACCTCATTCCCGGTAACAGAATGAGGTACTGCTGAGCACACAGTGTGAACTTCATACATGCACATTAACTCTCCTTTCTGTATCTCATGATCAGGCCTTGTATCTCCATAACAACACTAGTCTGCTCCTGGTTACCATGGGAGACAGACTGCTAGGGAAGGAGCCAGAACACTGACCCCCTCGATGCTGGAGGACTTAACAGGGTACTGCACCAAAAACGACCAGTTGCTTGTAGCATGTTCCCTCACTTGGTTACCCATAGCAACTACATCCTCTTCCTTGACTTGCCGAGTTAACCTTTGTAATGATGTTACTCATACCCCATATTGCTTTACAGACCCAGGTTCTTTGGAATACACCAGAACCAACATGCATGCCTTGAATAACAGACCAGGATCAAAGCGGTTGAAACAACTTTACTGTAACCTTTGCATAACAGTTACAACAGAGCAAAATGCCCTTTCCCTAACTAAACCTGACTGTGGCTGCCTAGGTCCTTATGGGAAAAGTTCCTTGGATGGAAAGTCCAGGAAGGCAGTGTTCATGATAATGGTGTCCCGACGAGTCAGTGTTCCCTCTTCTTCTCTCTCTTAGTCTTCAACTCTAGCCTGGTGACTTGGATCCCTTTTCCTTTTAGAACACACAGGATGGGCTGGCTGGACCCCAGAAATCCCACAAACGTAGCCCAGTTGTGCAGGAAACAAAGTGGCAGCAGTGGCTGTCAAAGAGGCACCAACCATGAGATACCTGATCATCTACTACTGGTTGCGGCTGTAGGCCATTCATCTGAGGTGTTAATCTTACATGGCTCAGTTAGTGCTCATTCCTGCAGCTCTCACCAGAGACTTTGACCATAAGCTTCAATATCACGAGAAAAGGAAGCTGGAGCTTGTACGTAGATGGGTCTCCAAGGGGAGTCTCAAGCAGGAGAGATAAATGACTTATTCAGCAGAGCAAAGGGACATTCAGTAAAAGAAAAAAATCAAATACAAAATACAATACATATAATATATAATATATATAGGTTAATATCAATTATTTTGTCTTTCAGTTCCTAGTAAACTGTAACAATGTACAGAACTTGCCAACAATCAGTTTCACCATCAATGGAGTCCAGTTCCCCATCCCACCCTCAGGATACATAATCCAGGTAATGAAAAATTGGTTTTCATATTATTATTGATAGCTAAAAGAAACTTTGTAAATTTCATACAATTTGTTTTATTGTACTGTAGATAAAATACAACTCTACTTTACCTTTCCTTGCAAAAATGTCACCTGACTTCAAAATCCCTTAAAATAATTGTTTTATTGTTTAGTGACACTAAACAATATCCTTATTCTCCAACAACAATCAAAATACATTCACTTTATAATGGCCCTGTAATTTACATTTCATGAAATTGTTATTTTCTGTGTTTTGCTGCCTCCTTGTAACATCCTCCATGACCTCCTGAACTTCTCCTTTCAGTCCTCACTTCCATTTGCTTAGTATGAGCAGTGCATGTTAGTTGTCATGGTCATGTGCTCTGCTCTACGCACACTACAAATCCCATTATCGTCAATCCATAGTCTATAGAGTGAGCAAAAGAGGATGGCTACGTTCCTATATATAGCGGGACCATAAAAAACAAACATAGCTACCCTCTAACAGGAAGTCGAAACACAGCAGCAACAAAAAAAAGTGTTGGAGATTTGGAGGAGGCTGGGAATAATAGAAAGCAATTTTTGAGTTAAGAATACATACAGTACCTAAATAGATTTTTTTAACCAGAGTTTAGTTTCACTTTAACACTTAACTCTGGCCATCTTTCAAAAACTGACACTACTGTCTCTAGCTACTTTCTGCCACTTAGTATACAGTATGTGCAGTATATAGTATATCGACCCTTAACTGAAGCTCAGAATGGAGTGTAGTAGACAGTATTTGCTGGATGTTGGCTCCCTCAATGCCGTGCAGTAAATACTTATTAAAAGCAAAGCTTATGCCCTGAAGCCTATATATAATGCTGCTTTATTCTACCACATTATCAATCTCGAAAGAAAAGGTTATAGACAGTATACCATGTGCAACTAGAGATTTACATTACTGTTTGCTATAATAAAAATGTATAGACTTAAAGGTGACTTGTGGTCAGGCTACAGACATTCAAGTATTAATGTTATCTTAGAAGCAATAGATAAACTTTAAAACTAGCCCCCACTGACCTCTGTAGCTGCAGGGACTGTGGAGCAATTAATTCTCAAATTCACAGCATAAACTCCAAAGTTATTAAAATTAAAGGAGAAGTATAGCCAAAGCTATTTTGGCTATACTTCTCCTGTAGGTCACAGGAGTGCAGTTCGTTCTCCTGTAACCAGTTTTCAGCTGACAGCGGGACTAAAGCCTAAATGACGTCACAGAGCCGGTCCAGGTTGGGATCCACCCAGAACCCTGAATCGACACCTGGCTCAGCCTCTCTGCGGGCTTCCCTTCCCCCTTCACACCCGAACACTCCAGTGAGCGCTGGAGGGCATGGCAGAACAGAGAGTCAGAGACTGACAGTCCCGTGCTCTGCTCAGGTCAGAGGGGAGAACTTAGTTATCAGCGGTGTTTGATCACTGAATTAGGACTGCGGAGCCAACAGGGGACAAATGCTGTATCGGATCGATGCTGCATCCACCTAGGGGAGTATAAATGTTTGTTTTTTATAAAAGAAATTATACAAAGACACAGTTTGGAGTCTCCATCCACCTCAAATATATGGATAATGGAATCGGTTCAGGTTTTTCATTCAACCTGCTCTTTTTAGATATTTATAAAAAAAATGTGAAAAACATTTATTATTTTCCTTCCACGTTATAATTATGTGTCACTTTCTGTTTGCTTATCACATAAAACACCAATAAAGAACATTTATGTTTTTGGTTGTAACAAGACAAAATGTGGAAAATTTCAAGGGGTATGAATACTTTTTCAAGGTACTGTATGTACCCTCTGATTCTTCTCGTATTGAATTGTATTGTAACTGTACTGTCTGCCCTCATGTTGCAAAGCGCCGCACAAACTGTTGGCACTATATAAATCCTGTATAAAAACAATAATAATAATAAAAATAATAATAAATGTATTTTTTCTTCTAGAATAACGGTTATTGTATGGTTAGCGTTGAGGAAACCTACCTTCCATCACAGAACGGCCAGCCTCTCTGGATCCTGGGAGATGTATTTTTGAGGCAGTACTATTCTGTCTATGATATGAGCAACAACAGAATGGGTTTTGCTCAAGCAGCATAACTATTGTCTGATGAATTATTCTTTCTTATGCTTAAGATGATAATTCTTTCAGGAACATCAAACACACAAATAAAGCAATTCATTTAATAATTTATTTAAGTCCTATAAAGTTTTTTTTTCAATTTGCTGTGGCTAGGCCTTGTATATAGAAGGTGATATACCAGCTAGTTTATTGACGAATCAGTTCACCTACAACATTGAGAAGCCCCCAGCTAATTCCTACACCATTAAAGCTGAACTGCTCATTTTGGCTAGGGGACCATTAAAATCACTTTTACTTACCTTATAACTCACACTAGCAGGCTCCTCTGTTCCATGCAATGGGTTCCCTGAAGCAGCGATCTGACGTCATTATGTACAATGCAGGACCAGCAATTCTGCATTGTAAGCGAGGAAGCTAATGACCTGCCATGTGGGGGAATCCCTCCCACAGAGCCACTGTGGTCTCCCAATGGGGGGGCAGGGGAGGCCAAGTCGTACCCAAGTTCATTAATTGATCAACTTGAGCACATTCAGCTTGCCCATACGTGGTTTGAATCTCAGCCGGTTCCTGCTGAACCAGCCAAGATTCAAACCGTCTATGGTCTGCTTAAGAGGTCCTCTTCAACATGCAACATAGTGCCCTGTAGCCCCGTAGGTTGTAACTGATTCCTACTGTAACTGATTCAGACCAATAACCATTCATAACAAATACTGGCGTTAAGCAAAGTCACAAATGATTAGTATCAATGTGTGTATTACATGATAACATTTATACACACCAGGTAGCTCCCAGCCGTTACAAACCAAATAAAAGGCATATTCTGAGTACTGTTAAAGAAATTAAAGCATTTTCTTTGTGTAAAATGGCAATGTAACCCAACCCCACAGAAACTACGGGAAATTTTTCTTCTCAAAAAAACCCCCAAAAACATCCAAAAAACAGGTTATTATGTCCCCATACCTCTGCCAGATGCCTAAGCACATAAGGGTTAGATGATGGTTTACATCTAGGAGGATGAAAAAAGCAGTTTACCTACCTGATCCCGTACTAACCAGGAAAATGTCTCCACCGCTCCTCTACACACCTATGCAGTGGCGTGTTTACTCTGTATAATTAAAAATGATTGTACTAGCAGATTGATACACTGTGAAGGGGTTGAAGCACCTTAAGAGCTCATTCACACTAGCAGTTGTGGGGAGTGGTAGAATCCCACGGTTGTGTTGCATCTTTACTGTTCCCCATTTAGCAGAGGCAGCAGCCAGGAATTATACCCTATGCCATGCTTTCACAGACACTACCACCCAATAAATATGACCCATTCAAGTGAATGGGGCTGCTCTGCAACCACCCTGCAACCATGTGCAATGCACATGGTCGTGGTGCACTAGTGTGGGGTTCAAGCGGTTAAGGCAGGCAGTGAGAAAGGCATAGAATGCCTCTTCACTGCCTGTCAGAGAGCAGTGCTAATGTGAACAAGGCCTACATTTTTTTATTGCAAAATAGTGCAAATAATAGTGGTGTGCAATATTTTATTGTTATTTACATGTAAACTAGTGTTTTACATTTTCACTGCAAGAGAGCATTTTTCCTTTCACTGGAGTTCAGTTTTATTTTTTGTAAATGTAGAAGTGCATTCTAATTAAGTGCAGTTTTAACAGGAAAAAACAACAATATAACCACTGTATCTACAAATCCTAACAGGCAAGTTTACATTTAGGTACTTACATTTAGGCCTCATGCACACAGGACGTTTTTTTTATGTTTTTACAGCTGCTGCTTTCAGATGTAGACTTTTTTCTACAGTCATTACACCCCCCCCCCCATCATGTTATCCTATGTGTCCATGCACACATAGGCTGTTACCAACTGTTTTGAGCAGTGACGTTTTTGAGCTGTAAAAAAAACCCCAAGACCAGTGGGTTCTGAGATAAGTTTTTCAGCTGTAAAACTGCTCTAACGTCCAAAAACGTTCAATAACGCTTAATAACGCCGCTCACCAACATTTTTGGATGTTTTGTATCCATTGAAAATAAATGGTCAGAAACGCCAGCGCTAAAAAACGCTCAATAACACTGATAAACTAAGCTGCAAAAACGCTCAAAAAAGGTGAAAAAATCACTGATAAGCTACTGACGTTTTTAGGATTTTTTTTAACGTCCTGTGTACATGAAACCTTAGTATCAAGGAGAAGATGCCACACCCACACAGCAAATACATTTCCCCTGTAGTGTGGGGGCTGCCCCAATGCAAGTGAGCTTTTTTCCTTTCCCCAGAAGATGAGATTTAGCCCCGGTTTACACTGATGCGGCTTTAAAATTGCGCTACTTCACGATCGCCCAGGCCTGGAAGAAACCTACAGTCCCCTTCCAGGGAGTGAGAGACTGTTTGACGGCCATGATGCTTAATGAACAAATGTCCGTTATTCTTAAAGACAAACATGCTAAGTTCCTTAAATCTGGGCTGGAGTCCTGGAGCCCAGTGCCGGAACTAGTTCCGACACTGGGCTCCACTCAGTGGCAGTATCCTCACTGTAGCTAGTAAGGATTTCTGCCAGCAGGACACCTCAGCTTCTCCCTCCCCCTCAAATTTCTTTCCAGTCATTGGTTGCCAGGACCGCCAGCAATGACACTCTTTGCAGAGCGGCTCTCCCTCCCAGCTCTGCCTCCCCGGAATCCTGGCTACAAGTTGTTTCTGTACAGTAAGGTAAGAGCGGGACAGGAACGAATGGTAGACAGGTTCCCTGGAGGCAGAGTTCACACGGGAGAAGGGGGGCATCACAAACACGACGGTTACCCTATCCCCCACGTTATCCTTCGTGTCGGGCTACATGAGACCTGACGTACCACCCCTCCCCAAGATGGTACACTACGGGGGGAAGAGGGCACACTTGAGACGGAGGTCCCTTGGACAGATGGTAAGCAAGGACAGGGCGAGAATGGAATGACATGTCTTTGTTGAACATCGGTCCTAAGGCCCCTCCGTCTCGACCCTCCCTCTCGGCGAGACGTTTCTCACAGTAACGACCGCCAGGACCGTTGGTTACTGACCTTTCTTTAAACTCCCCCTCCCTCTTCGACTCCACAGGACGACCGTCTTTAGGAATGATCGATGT
>BLSH010291950.1:1232678-1242810 GCA_018402905.1 Glandirana rugosa | reverse complement strand
CCGTTTGTTCGCCCCCCCCCCCGAACCGACCACAATGCATTGCGGCTCTGAACAGTTCACTGCAAGCCCTGATTGGCTGAAGCAGTAAAAGCTTCAGCCAATCAGGGCACAGAGCACTGTCAGAGTCATGATTGGACACTGTCATCATGACTTTATCCAATCATGGCTCATTCCCGCCCCACAGTATAAAAGTATTCTTTCAATGGCAATGTGATTTTGGCTGGAGAGAGATAGAACAGGGCTCTGTTCAGTGCTATTAGTTAGTTAGTGTGCTAACTGTGCTATTGTGCTTCAATTGTCAGTGTAGAATATTAGTTTAGGGTCAGTCTAGGGATAGTGTGAGTGTAGTGAGGAGGACCATCATTCAGCTTTGCATACTGTGCAGCTAGAGTAGGGACAGCTCAGATAGTTTCAGTGTAGTGTAGTGAGACTGTGTTATTCATACATACATTAATGTATATGTAGAGTAGGGACAGCTCAGATCGTTTCAGTGTAGTGTAGTGAGACCGTGTCACTAATCTTTACATTAGTATATAGCTACAGTAGGGACAGTTCAGATAGCATCAGTGTAGTGATGGTTGAACACCATCTATTTGATTGCGTTACTGCAAGTTTAATGCCATTTACTTCTGTGTGCGTTACTGCCAGTTTAACACCATATAGTTCTGTGTGCATTACTGCTAGTTTAATGCCATATAGTTTCGTGCGTTACTGCAAGTTTAACGCCATTTACTTCTGTGTGCGTTACTGCCAGTTTAACGCCATATAGTTTTATGCGTTACTGCCAGTTTAACGCCATATAATTTTGTGCGTTACTGCCAGTTTAACGCCATATAGTTCTGTGTGCGTTACTGCCAGTTTAACGCCATATAGTTTTGTGCATTACTGCAAGTTTAACGCCATTTACTTCTGTGTGCGTTACTGCCAGTTTAATGCCATTTACATCTGTGTGCGTTACTGCAAGTTTAACGCCATATAGTTTTGTGTGCATTACTGCCAGTTTAACGCCATATAGTTTTGTGTATTACTGAAAGTTTAACGCCATTTACTTATGTGTGCGCTACTGCTAGTTTAACGCCATATAGTTCTGTGCGTCACAGTACGTTTGACACATTATATTGCAGTATATTATAGTGTATCCGTTGAGTGTGTCTGTGTAGTGTGAGTACTCAAATTAAAGTGCACCAAACACCACTTTACATTGATTAAAGTGCATCTACATACATATTTCCACTTCTTCTTTACATTTGCTAATAAGCACCACCCCCTCTCTACCAATAATGTCTGGGAGGACAACAAGGAGAGGCAGATGTTCCCTTGGCACTGTAAGGGGGCCAGCAACAAATGTGTAAACAGGCAAAAGTGGGCGTGGTGGTCAGTCCTCAGGCAGGGCATCATTTCCTCTGTTTAGTGAGTTTGCCTGTGCTTACAGCATGCAGAGGAGGTGGTGGACTAGCTTAATAAACCTTCCTCATCCTCTGTCAAGCAAGAATAGAAAAGTGTGCAGTCCTCCGCAGTTGCCAGTTAAACCTGCCTCCTTGTCCACATCTATTCCTGCCATAGCCCCGACATCAGCCATGAAGGAGTCAGCTGAGTTATTTGACCGCAGCCGCAGCCACTTGATCCTTGATGATGCTCAGCCATTACTGGATATGTTGGTTCTCAGGTTGAGCATGACAGGAACATGAGCCTAGAGAGAGGGGAAAACACTAGTAGACAAATTGGCATTCATCTTCCCCCAGCCGCAGCGTATTGCCAAGTTGTCTCCAGTGGTAATGATGATGATGAAGATGGAGGAGATGGAGATGATAATGATGAGTTCATTGATGCGACTTGGGTGCCAGATAGAGCAGAGGAGGAAACTGAAGGTGAGGTGGCACAACCCCAAGGAGGCCGACATAAAAAAAGAGCAGAGAGCAGCTACCCTATTCCATCACATTCTGCAGCTGTTATCTCCCGGCCCACTTCCAAAAGCTCAGCTGTCTGGGCCTTTTCAGCACATCTGCAGGAGATCGCATTGTTCCTAACTACAAACTGTGTCTCAGGCACATGAAACGTGGCAAAAACACCAGCCATTTGGGTACCAGATGCATAACAAGGCATTCCAACCACTCAGCCCATTGGCAAGAGCACCTAAAAGCCACACAAAAGGGGCACAAATCTGTTCCTCCTCCTCCTCCTTACCCACTTCAGTCTGCCCCTGCTATACCGAATCATTACTTCTCAGCAGCCTCCACTGACAGGGATGATGGTATAGCACAGAATATCCCAGGTCCTAAAAGCACATCTGCCAGCAGCACACCATCAACTGTAGACTGTAGCCGGCAAACTTCTCTGCCCCATCTGCTGCAGCGAAAAAAATATATAGTCCCTACCCACATGCCCAGCATCTAAGTGCAAGCTTGTCAAAGCTGTTGGCTCTCCAATTTCTGCCTTTCAGCCTGGTTGATTCTGCCCCCTTCCATGAATTTGCACAATGTGCTGTACTTCAATGGCAGGCTCCCAGTTGCTACTACTTTTCATGTAAGGCCGTTCCATCTCTCTATCATCACGTGGAAGGGAATGTTCTGGCATCGTTGGGCAAGGCAGTCGGCCGTAAAATCCACCTTACTGCTGACACACTGTCCAGCAAGCATGGGCAGGGGTGATATATTTCGTTCACCGCACACTGGGTAACGCTGCTTGCAACTTAGAAGGATGTAGGACAGGGCTCGGTGCTGCAGCTTGTTGTGCCCCCACTTCTCCATACAGCTGGCAGTGATGATGCCAGTCCTGTGAGCTCTACCCCCTCCTCCTCCGCCACCTTCATGCCCTCCTCTGCAAAATTTTCCTATGAACATCAGGTACCCCCTAAGTGTTCAAAGGGCTATTCCATGACTCAGGCTAAAAGGTGCCATGCAGTGCTTCAGCTGGTGTGTCTAGGGGACAGGAACCACACCGGAGCAGAGATTCTTGCAGCTCTGCAGGGATAGGCCCAGAGGTGGTTCACAGCAAGCCAGCTGGAGCCAGGAATGGTGGTGTGCAATAATGGCTTGAACCTCCTGTCCGCCCTTAGACAGGGAACGTTGACACATGTGCCATGCCTGGCACATGTTCTCAATTTGGTGGTGCAGCATTTCCTAAATACATACCCAGGGTTGGAAGATGTGCTAAAGCTGGCCAGAAGAGTCTGTAGCCATTTCAGGCAGTCATACACAGCCAGTGCTCGGTTGGCTGAAATTCAGCAGGAATTTCACCTGCCCGTAAACCGCCTGATTTGTGACATGTCCACCAGGTGGAACTCATCTTTGGCAGTGCTGCAGGGACTATACATGCAGCAGAGGGCCGTCAATGAGTACCTGTGCGAGTACGGCATGACAACAGGCTCAGGCCACCTCTGCTTTTTTTCCCCACGTCAATGGCTGATTATTAAGGATGTATACACTGTACTGTCACCATTTGAGGATGCCACAGTGACATAATCCCTGTTTTGTTCCTGCTGGAGCAGACTCTGCATGGCATTATGGTCAGGACACTGAAGGCAAAGCAGCAGGAGGAAGAGGAGGACTTCCTTTCCTCTCAAGGCCCACTTTATCCAGACACCATCATTCCTATGTCACAGAGCACACAGGAGGAGAGAGGGGAGGAGGATGAGGATTCTGGCACTTTTTTAGGCTTCGAAGAAGAGGAAGACATGCATCAACCTGTAAGCGATGGCTTTCTAACCCCAGGACCCTTGGGAGTAGTACGTGGCTGGGAGGAGGACGTTCCAGATGCTGTCATCCTGAGTGAGCCAGAAGAGTCTGCTTCTCAAGCCTCGGCAAGTTTGAGGCGCATGAGCAACCTCATGCTTCAAAGCCTGCAAAAAGACCCAAGAATACGTGGCATAAAAGAGAATGATCGCTGCTGGCTGGCAACCCTCCTTGACCACCGCTATAAGGTGAAGGTCTCAGAACTCATCCCATCCCCAAACAGACTGCAAAAGATATAATCTCTTGAGGACAAGTTAAAGAGGATTTTATTGAACGTTTTTCCTGACTCCGGTAGGTTACAGTGTCGTGGAAAACATAGTTTTGAGTCTTCTGTTGGTCAAGAGAGGAGTGTTGGAGAAGGCATCTGCCTAAGTAATGCATTTCAGAATTTTTTTAGTCCTCACAGCCCAGGGCTATCAGCTTCCACATCCCATCAGCAGCCTTTGCATCACATGGTGGACGATGACTTCATGGTCAAAACAGAGATGAAGAGCTTTCCAGCTGACGATCCACTGGCTTACTGGGTCATGAGAATAGACCACTGGCAGAACTTGCCCAGTATGCTATTAAGTTATTGGGCTGCCCTGCATCCAGCGTGCTTTCAGAATGGGCATTCAGTGCTGCAGGAGGTTTTGTTACTGATCATAGAACTCGTCTGTCCACAGACTCCGTGGACCGTTTGACTTTTATAAAAATAAATCAGTCCTGTATTACTAGCTATGAAGCCCCCGATGCCAATGTCATTGATTAAGTGTTTTTGGGATGTGGAATCTCTGCAGGACTTTGAGGCTGCCTAGCTTTGAGGGTGTTTAATTATTTCATCTGGAAGAATGTTTTTGGTATAGGTTTCATAGGCACAATTAACACCCAAAGACCAATTTTTCTGCACCTGTTTGACAGGTGCATATCATTGCAATTTTTTACAGCAAGGCCAATTTTTGTTTTCATGAGCACATCTATAGGGTTATGGTGTGAAGGCACCACCGACACCCAAAACCTAATTTTTCTGCACCTGTTACTTCTATCCAAAGTCAAAGTGACACCAGAATTAAAAAAAAAAATCTCTAAGCTTGTTCCCAGTGCACTACATTGTGGCCTCATCATACACACTGGCTCCCCAGCTGTTGCTGAGCAAAATAAAGGCAACTTGCAGGGAAAATATCTTTTTTTTGGCTTTATAAATGCAATTATTGCTGCAGCAGATTCTAGACATGGTACAGATCTGCCACTTTACAGGTAGACTAAGGGGACCCCCCAGGCACTATATTGGAAGCAATTTTTCATTTTTATGCTTTCACTTTAAAAATAAAAAAAATCACTGCTCATTTAAAAACTTTTTTTATTGATACATGTCCCCCAGGGCAGGACCCGGACCCCTATAACCATCGTATGCCCAATTACTTGCACATAAGCCTTCAAAATGGGCACATTTGATTTTTGATGTTCGGGTTCCATTTACTTTAATGAGGTTCGATATTCGGGTCAGGACTTTCGCTGTGTTTGAAAGTTCTGGTGCGAACCAAACAGGGGTCAGTTCGGCCCATCTGTACTGGGGAAACAGGAGGAGATGGAAGTCAGCTCCCAGCTAGAGGTTAATGAACAAGAAAATATCTCTGACTCTAGCAGTGAGAGTGGACAGAATGTGATGCCTGACTTAGAGGTCAGGAGAGAGGATTTTTGTACGGAACAAATAAGAGATGTCACACTCACTTGAGCCAGAGAAAACATTAAAATGATGGATGGGGAACCTGTGGAACCTAATACGGGGGTGCTTTTTCCATACATGGCTCTTAAAAAGAGTTTGTTGTACCAGGTGGTAAAGCAAAGGGAGGAGGAGGTAGAGCAGCTAGTGGTTCCCAAACCCTATCGCCGATTGTTATTAGACCTAGCCCATGGACACATAATGGGTGGTCATCTGGGTGTAGAGAAGACCAAGGAGAGAATAACTCAGGGGTTCTTTTGGCCCGGATTGTACACCGAAGTCAAAGAATATTGTGAGTCATAGACATGTGCAGTTTGTTT
This sequence comes from Glandirana rugosa, assembly GCA_018402905.1. Taxonomy (NCBI): domain Eukaryota; kingdom Metazoa; phylum Chordata; class Amphibia; order Anura; family Ranidae; genus Glandirana; species Glandirana rugosa. The sequence continues at coordinate 1,237,057 of BLSH010291950.1, read as the reverse complement.
CGTTCCGAATTGAAATTCGGACACGTTTTTCGGAATTCGGATGCACCTGAATTACAATAGTAACGATATTAAACGAATCCGAAATAACAATTCAAATCGAAAAAATTTTGGAAGAAATTCGACAAATTAGAAAAAAAAATAGATTTTCTAAAAAAAGAATATAAAATTATAAAGTAATATGATAAAAAATAAAATAATAGTAAAGAATAGTAATAGAATAGAAAATAAGAGAGTATAATAGAATAGAAAAACTATAGAACAGAATAGATTTTAAATTGAATGTATAACCATCCTCTGAAATTTGAATTTCGAATAGAATGAATACAAATAGAAAAGATTAGAATAGAATAGAAAAGAATGGAATAGAAAAACAATAGAAAAGAATACCGTATAATAAAACAGAAAGAATATAATATATAACAATCTTCAAAAATTTGAATTTTAAATAGAACGAATTCCAATTTTTGAATAGACTGAAATTGAACTTGAATAGAAAAGATTATAATAGAATAGAAAATAATAGCATAGAATAGAATAGAATAGAAAATAAGAGAATAAAATAGAAAATAATAGAATAGAAAAAACAATGGAACAGAAGATTAAAATAGAATGTATAAGCATCTTCCAAAATTCTAATTGCAAATAGAATGAATACAAATAGAAAAGAATAGAATAGAATACAAAAGAATAGAATAAAGAATATGAGAACAGAATAGAAAAGAATAGAATAGTAAAACAATAGAACAGAATAGAATAAAATAGAATATATATGGGGGACCAGTAGTAAAATCTGCCCGGGGCCACTAGCACATACTGGTAATACTGGACTATGCCACATGGTATCTGGAAGCCATCCTCTTATGTAATACCTCAGCTAAGGTTATCGTCAAAGAGTTCAGGTATTTCGATGTGTGCGGTTTCCAAAAGAGTTATTAACAGATCAGGGCACTCAGTTTATGTCCAGAGCCACTAAGGAATGTTGTAGGTTATACAAAATCTCTGTACCTCTGTCTACCACCCCCAAACTGATGGTCTTGTGGAGAGATTTAACAAAACCCTCAAAAGTATGTTGAAAAAGGTGGTAGATAAAGATGGGAGAAATTGGGATCTTTTGCTGCCATATCTCATGTTTGCCATACGGGAGATACCTCAGGCGTCTACAGGCTATTCCCGATTTGAACTCCTGTATGGTAGACATCTCAGGGGATTGCTCGATATAGCAAAAGAAATGTGAGAGGGAGAGCCCACGCCTTGAAGAAGCATCATTGAGCATATCTTGTTAATGCAGGATTGAATCGCGGCTGACCTGCCCTTTGTACGAGAACATATGGAGCAAGCCCGGGAAGCCCAGAGAAGGGTTTATAATCGGGTTGCCCAGACTCAGACTTTTAACCCTGGGGACAGAGTGCTGGTGCTAGTCCCCACAGTTGAAACCAAATTCCTAGTGAAGTGGCAGGGTCCTTTTGAAATTAGGGAAAGAGTAGGGGAAGTAAATTACAAAGTTTACCAGCCAGGGAAAAGGAAACCAGAGCAAATATATCATGTTAATGTATTGAAACCATAGAAGGACAGAGAGACTTTACTGGCAGTGACAACACCTCAAAAGGACAGGGTCCTCACTCATGACACCTGATGCTTAGAGTTGAGTGGACACCTGGATGTTCGAGTTCGTCAGGTTCGGTCAAACCTCGTGAAACCGTTCAGGTTCGGCACCGAACTTGATCCGTACTTGACTCTGGACACCGAACCCCATTGAAGTCAATGGTGACCCGAACTTTTGGGCACAAAAATGGCTGTAAAAAAGTCATGGAAAGGGCTAGAAGGCTGCAAAAGGAAGCAAAATGGGGATAAGAGTAGGGCAAGTGCCCTGCAAACAAATGTGGATAGGGAAATAACTTAAAATCACATAAAAAAAAATAAAAATGGGAGGAGGAGGTGGATGTGGAGTAGGAGCCTAGAGGTTGACTAGGTCGTGACCGTGGCAGTGTAGGTGGAAGTGGTGGTGGTGGAGGAGGAGGAGGAGCAGGTAGCCAACACTGTTTTTTGTTTGTTTGGGGTTTTTTTTAGAATTGGGGTAGCCCCCAAACTATTGAGACATATTCAAAAAAAAAACAATGGCTGTGTGAGGCCGGTCTAAATGTCTATTCTGCACAAGGTACAGACAAGTCTTGTGGGATCCATGCCTGGTTCATTTTAATAAAGGTTAGTTTGTCCACGTTGGCTGTGGACAGGCGACTGCGCTTGTCTGTGATAACGCCCCCTGCCGTACTAAACACACGTTCAGACAATACACTGCAGGCCAGCACCTCCAAGGCATAAAGAGCAAGCTCAGGCCATGTGGCCAATTTGGAGACCCAGAAGTTGAATGGGGCAGACCCATTAGTCAGTACGTGTAGGCGTGTGCACACATACTGTTCCACCATGTTGCTGAAATGCTGCCTCCTGCTAAGACGTTGCCTATCAGCTGGTGGTGCTGTTTGTGGTGGCGTGCTGCTGACAAAGCTTTTCCACCTTTCGGCCATGCTAACCCTGCCTTCTGAGGTGCTGGCGGTGCCACAGCTGCGTTGGCGACCTCTTCCTCCTCCTCCTCCTCTGCCTTCGCCTTGTGCTTCCACTGAGCCCCCGGTGTCGTTTGGGAATGCCCTCAGCAGCGCGTCTACCAGAGTGCGCTTGTAGTCACGCATCTTCCGATCACGCTCCAGTGAGGGAATTAAGGACGGCACGTTGTCCTTGTAACGGGGATCCAGCAGGGTGGACACCCAGTAATCAGCACAAGTTAAAATGTGGGCAACTCGGCTGTCATTGAGCAGGCAATGCAGCATGTAGTCGCTCATGTGTGCCAGGCTGCCCAGAGGCAAAGACAAGCTGTCCTCTGTGGGAGGTGTATCATCTGTGTCCTCCGTATGCCCCCAGCCACGCTCCAGTGATGCCCACGAGCTGCGTTGGGTGCCACCCTGCTGTGAACACCGTTCCTCCTCCTCATCCTTGTCCTCTTCATCCTCCAGAACTGCCCCCTGGCTTGAAAATTTTTGACCTGGCCTATGCTGGTGCAGGAACCCACCCTCCGAGCTACTTGTGAATGACTGGCCTGATAACCGTGGAAATGACCCCTCTTCCTCCTCCTCCTCCTGTGCCACATCCTCTTCCATCATCGCCCGAAGTGTTTTTAAAGGAGACATAGAAGTGGGATAGTAACGCTGAGAACAGCGTCATCGGTACTGGCCATATTTGTGGAGTACTCGAAACACCGCAATATGGTACACAGGTCTCGCATGGAGGCCCACTCGTTGGTGGTGAAGTGGTGCTGTTCCACAGAGCGACTGGCCTGTGCATGCTGCAGCTGAAACTCCACTATTGCCTGCTGCTGCTCACAAAGGCAAGGGATGTGCGTGAAACCGGCTAGGCCCAGAGCTGCTACGAGATTTCGTCCATTATCGCACACCACCAGGCCAGGCTTGAGGCTCAGTGGCAACAACCACTCATCGGTCTGTTGTTCAATGCCTGTCCACAACTCCTGCGCAGTGTGGGGTTTATCCCCCAAACATATCAGTTTTAAAACAGCCTGCTGTCATTTCCCCCTGGATGTGGTGAAGTTGGTGGTGAAGGTGTTACGCTGAGCGGATGAGGAGGTGGTAGGGGAGGAGGAGGAGGAAGCGCAGTAGGAGGAGGAGGCAACAGGAGGCAAAGAGAAATGCCCTGCAATCCTCGGTGGTGGAAGGACATGCGCCAAACAGCTAGCCGCCTCAGGCCCACCCGTCACTACATTTGCCCAGTGTGCAGTTAGCGAGATATAGCGTCCCTGCCCGTGCTTACTGGTCCATGTATCAGTGGTTATGTGGACCTTGCCACTGATGGCGTTGCGCAGTGCACACCTGATCTCGACACAACTTGTTTGTGCAGGGAAGGGATGGCTCGCCTGGAAAAGTAGTGGTGGCTGGGTACCACGTACTGTGGGACAGCCACCGCCATCAGGTTTTTGAAACTGTCCGTGTCCATTCCGTGTTCGACGTAACCTTATTAATGGAGTTTTAGGTTCTTTCCAGAGCCGGAGGAGGACGAAGGAGAAGACGACGACGGAGCCGGAGAAGGAGGTGGAGATGTCACTGTCGCAGTGGACGGTGGGTCGTTTGTCTGCTATACTGTCGTTGCTGTGGTACAGGCGGTGGCAGGGGTTCGTAAAGGTGTACCAGGGTACCTTCGAATGTCGACAGGTAGAGGGGGGATGGCTGGGCGCTAGGGACCGGGACTTACGGTCGTAAAGTTTTAAGGACCGGAAACTTTACGACGGTAAGGCAGACCACCTGTGCCTGTCAAAGTTTTTGGACTACCGCCACCGACAGGGTGTCATGCACCATGGGTCGGTGGTGATGAAAAGGTCC
>BLSH010291950.1:1175887-1193053 GCA_018402905.1 Glandirana rugosa | reverse complement strand
TATGCTGCGGATTGGGGGGGAAGTAGTGGAAAGCTGAAGACGGGTGGGAAGAAGAGATGTGATGAGGACAGGGGGAAGAAGTGGTGAGCTGTAGTCAGGAGGAAGAAGTGGTGAGCTGCGGACGGGGGGGAAGTGGCAAGCTGCAGACAAGGGGAAGAAGTGGTGAGCTGTGGACAGGGGGAAGAAGAGGTGAACTGTGGATGGGGGGAAGATGAGGTGAACTGTGGATGGGGGGAAGATGAGGTGAACTGTGGATGGGGAGCATAGGTGAGCAATAGATGGTTACATTGAGGGAGATATGTAGGTACTGTCCCTTGTGCTGATTTTTTTTTTCTGTGCCCTGTGTGATACATACACCTCATCACTGCAGAGTACGCTTTCCTGTGAGTTATGCACAATAAAGTGCTGTACTCTGTGCCGCTTGGGCCTTGAGCAATATGCATATTTGGTGCACTTTACTTTACTCTCCCCACGGTACGACAGGGTTGGGGATGGAGAGTTGGATGGGGAAGGGTGAGTTCCCCTGATATTGCCAATATTTTAGAAATTTTTATTACATCTTCAGAGGCCAACCTTTACAACATGAATTCAGTAAATAATAATTACTTGTGTGCATGTTTGACACTGATAACTTTTTTTTCTAAAAAAACATAAAATTAGATTAGAATTGTTATGTATTTTAAAACTACATGAACAGTTTCAACAAATAAGTGTGCAAGGCTTTTACACTGCTTACCATGGCTACAGAAGAGCTTATTTCTGAAAGGTGTGCTAACAAGAACATTTCTTAACACCATCACAAACAATTAGCTCACTCCTGTCATTTGACCCAGGCTGGGTTGCAGAGGGGCACATTTAAAGAGGTACTGGGAATTTTCAAATTGTACATGCAGTCAGTTGAAGGAAAACTTCGAACAATAACAAGACTTCCCTTATTGAGTACCCCATAGTAGCTCAAACCATAGAACAACAGAAAGCACTAGTCTAATAAACAGATTAAAAAGTCCAAATGATATTAATTGTTGATAAATAAGACATATAAAAACAGCCAACATAGTTCAGGGTTCAACACCAATGTAAACACCAGGGTCAGTTCACACAGGGGGCGATCCAACTTCATGGGCGACTTGAAGTCGCCCCACACATTGCGACTTCACCGAGGCTTGCAAAAGACTTCTGTAATAGAAGTCAATGCAAGTCGCTTGAAGTCACCCCCAAAGTAATACAGGAACATTTTTCTAAGCCGGAGTGACTTGAGTCGCTCCTATTAGAACAGCTCCATTGCACTGCATGGAGCGCGACTTGCCAAGCGACTAGGTCGTCTGACAAGTCGCCCCTGTGTGAACCGGTACTTACCATCCTAGTCTTGTTTTTAATTTTGGTTAATTCAGTTGTTAATCCATACTATTTAGCCTTATATGTTATCAATGTATCACACAGCTTCTCAATCAATGGACAAGCAACAGGATGGTGCAGCCAAGGTTGCCAGGCAATTGTAGATACTGGAACCTCTCCCCTGACAATCCCTCAACAGTATATGGGTACTCTGTTGCAGTACATGGGAGCCCAGCAAGGCCAGTATGGACAGGTGAGTTTATAGGAGTTTAAAAATGTAACATTACTGTGCAAGTGTCGTGCTATATTTTATGTATTTCAATTAATTTATTAAACAGCATTTTCAGCTTTGTGAATACGAAGAAAAATGGGAAGCCCCAATCCATAATGGTGATAGTATTGACATAGCCTCAAAAAATGACAATGGCTTAAAATTGATATGATCTAGAAATATTTAGACAAAATAAAGATGAATAAAGCACCTGGACCAGATGACATACACCCTTGTGTCCTCAAAGAGTTGGGCTCTGTTATTTCAAGGCTATTATTTATAATTTTTACAAACTCTTAATGATTGACTTGGTACCACTTGATAGGTGCAAGACCAATGTGGTGCCTATAATAGAATACAATATTATAATCAATAGTCACACAAGACAGAAATTGTCTGAGGAAATAAGCAAAAACTGTGGATATAGTATACTTGGATTTAGCAAAAGTGTTCAACAGTTTCCCACCCACAGCTAATGTATAAATCAAAGTTTACAAGCTTGGAAAATTCAGTTTGTAAATGTATAGAAACCTAGCTAAAAGACCGATTAAGAGAGTAGTGATTAAGGATTCATACACTGAATGGTCTAAGGTTATACATGGTGTACCCCAAGGTTCAGAGTTGAGAACCTTACTTTTTAACCTAATTATAAATGATATAGCGTTTGGGACTAAAAGTACCATTTCAGTGGCTGCAGATGACACCAATGCAGCGAAATAACGTCCTTACAGGATGTCTCCAACTTACAAACTTACCTCAGTGCAGTATTTAATTTGGCAACCATGTGACAAATGAGGTTTAATATTGATAAATATCAGTTAATACACTTGCAGCCTAAAAAAAACAGATTTTTTTTCTACTTACCATAAAATCCCTTTCTCTGAGTTTATTAACGGACACAGCAGCTTCAACTTGACCATTGGGTTATGCTGCCAGCTTCAGGAGTGGACTAGGCAGTACAACAATTTATCAAAAAACAGACACAGCCCCTCCCAGGGGCAGTTCTCACTGGTAGCAACCTTCCACCCTGTAACAGCTAGCTCAGTTCGTAATAAGCAGTACAAACCACAAAAAGAGGGGTGGGTGCTGTGTCCGTCAATAAACTCAGAGAAAGGGATTTTACGCTAAATAGAAAAAAATCCTGTTTTCTCTTTCGTTCATTGACGGACACAGAAGCTTCATCTTGACCATTGGGATGTCCCAAAGCAGTGTCAAAATGAGGGGTGGGTAAATGAACACAACAAACCTTCACCCAACAGAACCCTCCATGAGGAGCCAGAATATACACCTCAGACAGCCGCTTACAAAACTTTACGGCCAAAAGCTGCATCCGAGGATGCCAAAACATCAACTTTGTAAAAGTGTGCACGGATGACCATGTAGCCACCTTGCACACCTGAGACACAGACACCTGATGTCGGAAAGCCCAGGAAGTGGCAATCGCCCTGGTAGAATGAGCTGTGACCGGGAAAGGAGGCTCTAGACCCCTAACAGCATAGGCTTGCCTCACAGTTTGCTTAATCCAACTTGAAATAGTGGCCGTTAGGCCCTTGTGTTTACCATCCACCACCACAAACAGCGCATCTGATCTCCAAAAGGGGACTGTGGCCACCAGGTACACCCGCAGAGCCTGAACAACATCCAACGAGTGCAGAGCAACCTCCTTAGAATGAGATGGGCGCGGGCACAGAGAAGGGAGGAAAATGATATGAAACGATGACACCACCTTTGGGAGAAAAGAAGGTGACGGGCGCAAGACAGTTTTATCCCTGTGTAGGACCAAATATGGAGACCTACAAGACAGAGCCGCCAACTCTGACACTTTCCGAGCGGAAGTGATAGCCACAAGGATAGCCACCTTTTGCGAGAGCAAAAGCAACAAGATTTCCCTGATGTTCTCAAAAGGCGGCTTCTGAAACACTGAGAGGAACAGATTAAGGTCCCATGGCGCCAGGGGGGAACACACTTGGGGAGCGACATCCTGAACCCCCTGTACAAAGGTACGGATCAAGGAATGTGTAGCCAATGGACGCTGAAAAAGGATCGCCAAAGCAGAGATCTGACCCTTGATTGTGCTCATCGCCAGCTTCTGGTTGAGCCCCCTCTGCAGAAAAGCCAGGATCCTAGATATCAAAAAGGAGCGGGGATTCCACCCCCCATCCTCACACCAGGAGATGTAAGCGGTGGTATATCTTCTGGGAAGTGGTCTTATGTGCTTTAAGCATGGTAGGGATCACTGAGGCAAATACACCCCCAATCCCTCAACACCTGGCATTCAATAGCCAGGTCGTTAAAGCCAGAGAGGGTAAAGCAGGATACAATATGGGCCCCTGGGACAGGAGGTCCTCATGTAGCGGGAGTCACCAAGGAGTCCGCGGCCAATCTGGAGCTACAAGAATGGTCAGGATTCCTTCTGCCCCTATTCTGCGTAACAGCCGTGGGAGAAGCTTGAGAGGAAGAAAAGCATAGATGAGCTGATACCGAGCCCACTGAGCCACCAGAGCATCCGCCGCGTCCGCCAAGGGATCCCTCGTACTGCTCACGAAGGTCTGCACCTTCCGATTGAGTCGAGACGCTAGCATGTCCACATCTGGCGTGCCCCATCGCAGACAAATATGACAGAATACGTCCGGGTGCAGGGACCACTCTACCTGATCCTGCGTCTGGCGGCTGAGGTAGTCCATCTGCCAGTTTTCTATGCCCGGAATGTGAACAGTGGAGATCGCTGGCACGTGAAGTTTGGCCCACCGTAGAATGTGTGCCACTTCCATGGCCGCAGTCGAGCTTCTTGTCCCGCCCTGATGATTCTGGTATGCCACAGCTGTGGCGTTCTCCGATTGAATCCTGACAGGGCGCCCGTGCAGCTGCCTCGTCCACTGGGAAAGACAGCACTTAATGGCAGGAAGTTCCAGGACAATGATAGGGAGACGCGACTCCTCCAGTGACCAGCGGCCCTGGGCTGACAGTGCCCCTAGAACTCCCCCCCAGCCAGTCAGGCTGGCATTCATCGTAATCACCGTCCAATGAAGGGGGAGGAACGACTTCCCCAGCCGAAGGGCCGGGGCCTGCAACCACCAGAGCAATGAAGTCTTGGTCTGGCGGTCCACCTGGATCAACCGATCCAGGGACGAGGAGGATTTGCCCCACTTCGAAACAATCTCCTGCTGCAGAGCACGGGTGTGACACTGGGCATACGGGACCGCCTCGCAGGTGGATACCATGAGACCCAGGACCCACATGCCAAAGCGCAGGGATGACCAGGGATGACAGCAAGATACGAACCGCCGACTGCAGCTTGGTCAGTGGAAGGAAAACCTTCGCCTGGGCAGAATCAGGTCCAGATATTCCAATCAGTGAAATGGGGTCAGCACCGATTTTGGGAGATTTATCACCCAGCTGAACTCGTGTAGAGTGCGCATGGGGATCGTCACATTGTTCCTCAGGGCTGGAGCCGACTCCACTCACAAGAGGAGGTTGTCCAGGTACGCCACTTCCGTGATGCCCCTCTGTCTCAACAGGGCCAGAACCGGGGACAGTAACTTGGTGAAGACCCAAGGCGCAGAAGCAGGCTGAACGGGAGGGCAGTAAATTGGTAGTGGTGCTCCCCGACTGCAAAGCGCAGGAAGCGTTGATGCTGAGTGCATATGGGAATATGCAAGTAAGTGTCCTTGATGTTGAGGGAGGCCAGGAAATCACCCTGGTGAAGTGTCGCCACCACAGAGTGGACGGACACCATCCTGAACTTTCGTACATATACAAAACAGTTGAGGGCTTTGAGGTCCAGTATCACCCCCATCCTTTTTCAGAACCACAAACAGGTTGGAATAAAACCTCCAAAATCGTTCTGAGACCGGGACGGGAACCACAACCCCCTAGCGAAGTAGGTCTTGCGCCGCCCCCAACAAAGCCTGCAGCCAACCTGGGGGAAGCCGCATATTTGAGGCAAAAACCCTGTTCGGAGGGCGGGAACGAATCTCTATTTTGTACCCTGACAAAATCAACTTGTGCGCCCAGCGGTCAGAAATGCAGGAAGTCCACTCGTCCGCAAACCCACGGAGACGTCCCCATACACAAATGACGGGTGGGGGCAGCCCTTTATGCTGAGGAAGACTTGTCCTTTGGCTTGTCATGCTTGCACTGCCAGGGATGCTTCTGTCCACCCGCGGGAGCCTTGGCGGGCTGGGAGCCCTTGCTCGACGAGTGGGACGTACGAAAAAGCTCCTTCTGGGCAGAAAAGGGGGGGCCCCCTGGCGAGGCTCCTTACTCCTCTTGGTCTCCGGAAGAAAGGTGCTCTTCCCACCGGTGAGATCCTTGATAATCTCATCCAAGGTAGCTCCAAAGAACCGCCCACCCTGAAAAGGCAAGTCCACCAGGGCCTTCTTAGATGTTTGGTCCGCCGACCAACACTTCAGCCACAGCAAACGCCTGACAACCACAGACGACGCGGATAACTTGGATATCAGGGGGGCTGTATCCAAAGCCGCGTTGCACACATATTTAAGCCCTTGGACGAGCTGGTTAGCGAACTCCACACAGGCCAGAGGAGCCTGCTCATTGCTCAATTCGTGGTGCAATATCTTCCCATTCCGTGAGCATTTGCGACACCAGAGCAGTGGCCAAAACCAGCCGCAGAGCTGACCCTGCCAGAACAAACATGGATCTGGCAACTGCCTCGGCTTCTCTATCAGCTGGGTCTTTGAACGACGGTGTGCCTTCCACTGAAATCGTGGTTGCCTTATTCAAGCGTGACATGGGGCGATCGACAATAGGGGGTGACGCCAATTTTGTCAAAAGGCTGTCCTTGAAAGGATAGCGCACAGAGGACCATCTCAGAATGGGGAAGGAACTCTGAGGCCGTTCCCATTCTCTGTAAATAAACTTATCAAAGTAAGGCAAATAAGGGAAACCCTTAGTTGAACGGCCACCTCCTGTGATGCTCCAGCTGCCTCTTCTAGCTTCAGAGTATCGCGCACCGTTGTAATCAGGGCACCTACTAGTGCCTTCTCGTGTGTGGCAGCCGTCGCCGAGGAGTCCTCCTTGCTATCGGAGGACTCTGGGACCTCGCCATCAGACAGCTCAAGGGGGGTCCCTGCCGTTATGGCGGAGTCCCCCTCAGGGTCAGAGTCCTCTATGGAGGAAGGGGGTAGGGTTCGTTTCTTAACCACCTTACGCCCACATGCCATATCTACCTGGGAGACAAAGGACTCCAGGACTGCCGACAGAGCGTCAATGGGGACCGCAGCCCAGAGGCACTGGCCGCAACCATGGAGGGGTCTGGTGGGGAAGCACCCACATCAGAGGCCATTGCATCGCCCATCCCAGTAATACACCACCTGGACAGAGGCCTAGGTACCAGGGAGACCCGGCACCCCCCACCCAGAACGCTGCACAGGCCAGGAGGGCAACCCCCAGGAGGCCTCACCACCTGCCGCTGCCTTGCATCTTGCTTGCTTGTCCTGTGCTGCTCTGTCTCTGTGCCATGAGGGGACCCGCGCCAGCCCCAGCTTGGAAGCAGCCCCTCCCTTACACACAGGAAGCCTGATCACATGTCTAGGCTACAAGAAAATGGCTACCGCAAAATGGCGGCCGGAACGGCCGCCCGTAATGGTGGCAATCGCAGCACGAGGCAGGAGGGTGAGGGGGTGCAGCCAACCCCCAGATACCATAGGAGGGACCCCAGGGGACCGCAGCGGCAGGGCAGCAAACCGGAGATGGGTGGGGGAAGGGGGGAGACATGACCACCAACCTAACACCCCAGGGGGGTACCCACCTGCTTCCCCCCATGCCCCAGCATTCCGGGGGGGGTGTCGGCCATGGTAGCACTGTGACTCGGACCTCTGGCGCCCGGTCATAGGTGCTCCTGCGGGACGTTCAACTGCTGTCCCATCCGGTTAGGGGCCTGTCGTGGCCGACCCATCTAAGGTCTGCGCGCGTTTGCCGGCCGGACTGGGGAGACTACCAGGATCTATAATATCCAGCCTGTCACCCAGCCCAGCAATTGATTGCAGTCTTCACACACAGCAGAAGTGAGACCAAAAAGAACCACAGGTCCCAGCGGGGAGTCAGGTCCTTACTCCTTGACTAGGCAGAAAAAACTGAGCTAGCTGTTGCAGGGCGGAGGGTTGCTACCAGTGAGGTCTGCCCCTGGGAGGGGCTGTGTCTGTTTTTTGATAAATTGTTGTTCTGCCTAGTCCACTCCTGAAGGTGGCAGCATAACCCAAAGGTCAAGATGAAGCTGCTATGTCCGTCAATGAACGAAAGAGAAAATGCATGCATCATACATAGTAGGATAAGAAATAATAGCATGCAATGCCAAGCTGAGGTTTCTTGCATGAAAAGAGATACAGACTCCAGAGGAAGACATAATTTTGTCCCTCAATCATTAGTAAGACCTCATATGGAATATGCAGTTCCATTTTGAGTACCAGTTCACAAAAAGGATATCTGTTAACTGGAAAAAGTACAGAGAAGGGCAACCAGACTGATAAGAGGCACTCAGCTATGAGGAAAGATTGGTTGTAAACCCTCACAGTTTTTCACATTAATGCATTCTATGCATTAATGTGAAAAACCTTTTCTGTTGCAGCTGCCCCCAGAGCCCCCCCTTTACTTACCTGAGCCCGATTGTTCCTGCGCCAGGGACGAGCATACCCCCTCCAGCCGGTGTCTCGGGTCCTCATTGGATAGATCAATAACAGCGCAGCCATTGGCTTCCGCTGCTGTCAATCAAATCCAATGACACGGGTGCCAGGGCTGAATCCTGCTGTCTGTGTCAAGGGACGCAGCAGCCGGATGCGGGAGTGCGCCCGCACAGGTCACCCCAGGGAAAGTGCTTCCCTGACGGGTCACTCAATGTGGGGAGGAGCCAGGAGCGCCGCTGGGGCACCCAAGAAGAGGGGGATTGGGGCCCCTCTGTGCAAAATGCTTGCACAGCGGAGGTAAGTATGAAGTTTGTTATTTAAAAAAAAAAGCTGGAACCTTTACAATCTCTTAAACTGAACTGAATTTATTCTCTCTTGAGAAGAGGTGATAAGGGGATATGGACACCTTGTATAAACACATAAATTGTCCTTATAGCGAACTTGGTCTGGACTTGTTCATTTTTAGGTCACTGCAAAGGACAAGGAAGCACTTTTTAAGTCTCCACCTACAGAAAGGCTTCCTCACACTAAGAGCTGTGAAGTTGTGAAATAAACTCCCTAAAGAACCAATTTTGTCCAATGTCATTATAATGAAAAAAAGCTGGATGTATTCCTAAATCCACAAAATATAACTGGGTATTAACATTTATAGGTAATGACACAAGTGATTGTTGACCCAGGGAGTATCCAATTACCTCCTAGAGGTCAGGAAGCATTTTTCCCCGCTGGAGAAAATTAGATCATGCTTTTATTGAGGCTTTTTTTTTTACATCCTCTGGATCTGCCATGGGTATAGCATTGTGTGTTTGGAGGTTTTCTATTTATTTTTTTCTCTATTGCTTGAACTAGCTGGACTTGTGTTTTTTTTTCAACCTAACTAGCTATGTAACTATATACTATAAGTAAAACCTCAGGAAATGCAGTAACAAATCAGGAATAGGCATTTCAGTTTTGGGCACCAGTTCACAAGAAGAATATTGGGGAACTGGAGAAAGTGCATAGAAGTACAACCAAACTGATGGGAGGTATAAAAGATCTCATCTGCTGTATGTATAAAGATTAGCTGAACTGAATTTATGCTCCCTTGAAAAGAGGCAATTAAAGTGGTTGTAAAGGCTAAAGGTTTTTTTTTACCTTAATATATTCTCTGCAATAAAGTAAAAAAAAAAAATCATATTCAGCTCCCCCCAGCCCCCCCAAATACTTACCTGAGCCCAATCTCTATTCAGCAATATGCTCTCTCTTTGTCTCCTCACACCACTCAGTGAGAACAGGGGAAGTCATTGGCTCCTTCTGCTGTCAATCAAATCCTGTGAGGAGGGCACAAAAATGGAGCTGAGCCACACTGTGTGTGTCAATAAACACACAACCTGGCTTGAGTGTCTGCCCTCATAACAAAGTACTTGCTATGGAGCAGACAGCATAGACAGGGGGCAGAAGAAGAGGAGATTCAGGGATACTCTGTGCAATACCATTGCAACGAGCAGGGAAGTATAACATGTTTATTATTTTAATTTAAAAAACTTTACAAACGCTTTAAGGTGGGCTATGATCACCACATATAAATAAATGTTTCATATAGTGAACTTGATGCAGAGTTACTCACTTTAAGGCCATTACAAAGGAAAAGTGTCACTCTTTAGATCTGGAGGAAAAGACATATAACCATTCCATATGGAAAGACTTTTTCAAAGAGTGAAAATGTGGAATAGACTCCCCCAACAAATTGGTCTGCCCAACTTAGTAGATTGTTTTTAAAAAGCTGGATGCATTCTCAATTGCACAAAATGCTGTATAACTGGATATTGACAATCATAGGTAATAGGTATGCGGTTTTTCTGTGCCTGTGTACATGGAGGTATACTTCGTGCAGAGCATGCTCATCAATGCCCGGGTCCAGGCGGGGATTGTGGTTATGTGAAAAGTTGAACGTTAAGGCAGTTTCCTGACTTAGAGATGAGCTTTACTGTGTGTAGTGTTGAAGTGCAGAGTTCCTCTTCTGACAGGTGGTTTGTCGCATGTTGCTACACACTGTACTTGCTTTGCATTAGGAGGGACGTACTGAGCCTGCACCTATTCCACCAGTTCAGCGCCCTTTGTTACCTTACTCCCAGTAACAGAATGAGGTACTGCCAAGCACACAGTGTGGACCTCATGCGTGCTCATTAACTCTTTCCTTTCTGTATCCCATGATCAGGCCTTGTATCTCTATAACAACACTAGTCTGCTCCTGTTTACCATGGGAGACAGACTGCTAGGGAAGGAGCCAGAACACCGACCCCCTCGATGCTGGAGGAGCTAACAGGGTACCGCACCAAAAACGACTGGTTGCTTGTAGCGTGTTCCCTCACTTGGTTACCCATAGCAACTACATCCTCTTCCATGGCTTGCCGAGTTAACCTTTGTAACAATGTTACTCATACCCCACATTGCTTTACAGACCCAGGTTCTTTGGAATACATCAGAACCAACATGCATGCCTTGAATAACAGACCAGGCTCAAAGCGGTTGAAACAACTTTACTGTAACCTTTGCATGACAGTTACAACAGAGCAAAATGCCCTTCCCTAACTAAACCTGACTGCAGCTGCCCCAGCATAACTGCACAGGTTCTTATGGGCAAAGTCCATGGATGGAAAGTCTTGGAAGGCAGTGTCCATGATAATGGTATTCCCTCTTCTTCTCTCTCTTAGTCTGCAACTCTAGTCCCCTGGGGACTTGGATCCCTTTTCCTTTTAGAACACACAGGATGGGCCAGCCGGACCCCAGAAAGCCCACAAATTTAGCCCAGTTGTACAGGAAACAGAATGGCAGCAGTGGCTGTCAAAGAGGGACCAACCATGAGATATCTGATCATCTAATACTGGTTGTGGCTGTAGGCCATTCATCTGAGGTGTTAATCTTTCATGGCTCAGTTAGTGCTCATTCCTGCAGCTGTTACCAGAGACTTTAACCATAAGCTTGAATATTACGAGAAGAGGAAGTTGGAGCTTGTACGTAGATGGGTCTCCAGGGGGAGTCTCAAGCAGGAGAGATAAAGCACTTATTCATCAGAGCAAAGGAACTTTCAGTAAAAAAAAAAAATGAAACACAAAACACAATACATATAATATGTATAATATATATAAGTTAATATCAATTATTTTTTCTTTCAGTTCCTAGTAAACTGTAACAATGTACAGAACTTGCCAACAATCAGTTTCACCATCAATGGAGTCCAGTTCCCCATCCCACCCTCAGGATACATAATCCAGGTAATGAAAAATTGTTTTCATACTATTATTGATAGCTAAAAGAAACTTTGTAAATTGCATACAATTTGTTTTATTGTACTGCAGATAAAATTGATTAAAACTCTACTTTGCCTTTTCTTGCAAAAATGTCATCTGACTTCAAAATCCCTTAAAAATAATTGCATTATTGTTTAGTGACACTAAACAATATCCTTATTTCTCCCAACAACAAAATGCATTCACTTTATAATGGCCCTGTAATTTACATTTCATGAAATTGTTATTTTCTGTGTTTTGGTGCCTCCTTGTAACATCCTCCATGACCTCCTGAACTTCTCCTTTCAGTCCTCACTTCCATTTGCTTAGAATGAGCAGTGCATGTTAGTTGTCATGGTCATGTGCTCTGCTCTATGCACACTGCAAATCCCATTATCGTCAATCCATAGTCTATAGAGTGAGCAAGAGAGGGTGGGCTCCATTTCTACATATAGTGGGACCATGAAAAACAAACATAGCTACCCTCTAACAGGAAGTCAAAACACAGCAGCAACAAAAAAGTGTTGGAGATTTGGAGGAAGCTGGGAATAATAGAAAGTATTTTTCGAGTTAAGAATACATACAGTACCTAAATAGATTTTGTTATACTAGAGTTTAGTTTACCTTTAACACTTAACTCTGGAGCACATTCCCAGAAGGACCTGGGCCATCTTCCAAAAACTGGCACTACTGTCTCTAGCTACTTTCTGGCACTTAGTATACAGTATGTGCAGTATATAGCAGGGATATGCAATTAGCGGACCTCCAGATGTTGCAGAACTACAAGTCCTATGAGGCATAGCAAGACTCGGACAGCCACAAGCATGACACCCAGAGGCAGAGGCATGATGGGACTTGTAGTTTTGCAACAGCTGGAGGTCCGCTAATTGCTTATCCCTGGTATATAGTATATCAACCCTTAACTGAAGCTCAGAATGGAGTGTAGTAGACAGTGCTGGATGTTGGCTCCCTCAATGCTGTGCAGTAAATACTGAGCTTATACCCTGAAGCCTATATATAGTGCTTTATTCTACCACATTATCAATCTCGAGAGAAAAGGTTATAGACAGTACACCATGTGCAACCAGAGATTTAAATTACTGTTTGCTATATAAAAAATGTATAGGCTTAAAAGGTAACTTGTGGCCAGGCTACAGACATTCAAGTATTAATGTTATCTTAGAAGCAATAGATAAACTTTAAAACTAGCCCTCACTGACCTCTGTAGCTGCAGGGACTGTGGAACAATTAATTCTCAAATTCACAGCACAAACTCCAAAGTTATTAAAATTAAAGAAGTATAGCCAAAGCTATTTTGGCTATACTTCTCCTGTAGGTCACAGGAGTGCAGTTCGTTCTGTACTCCTGTGACCAGTTTTCAGCTGACAGCGGGACTAAAGCCTAACTGACATCACAGAGCCGGCCCAGGTTGGGATCCACCCAGAGAGTCAGAGACTGACAGTCCCATGCTCTGCTCAGAGCAGAGGGAAGAACTGAGTTATCAGCTGTGTTTGATCGCTGAATTCGCACTGAAGAGCCAACAGGGGACAAATGCAGCATCGGATTGATGCTGCATCCACCCAGGGGAGTATAAATGTTTGTTTTTATAAAATAAATTATACAAAGACACAGTTGGGAATCTCCATCCACCTCGAATATGTGGATAGTGGAATCGGGTCAGGGTTTTCATTCAACCTACTCTTTTCAGATATTTGTAAAAAATTTTGAAAACCATTTATCATTTTCCTTCCACATTACAATTATGTGCCACTTTCTGTTGGTCTATCACATAAAACACCAATAAAATAAATTTACGTTTCTGGTTGTAACATGACAAAATGTGGAACATTTCAAGGGATATGAATACTTTTTCAAGGCCCTGTATGTACCCTCTGATTCCTCTCATATTGAATTGTATTATAATTTTACTGTCTGCCCTCATGTTGCAAAGCGCTGCACAAACTGTTGGCACTATATAAATCCTGTATAATAACAATAATAATAATAATAAAAATAATAATAAATGTATTTTTTCTTCTAGAATAACGGTTATTGTATGGTTAGCGTTGAGGAAACCTACCTTCCATCACAGAACGGCCAGCCTCTCTGGATCCTGGGAGATGTATTTTTTAGGCAGTACTATTCTGTCTATGATATGAGCAACAACAGAGTGGGTTTTGCTCCAGCAGCATAAGATAGCCATTACTATTGTCTGATGAATTATTCTTTCTTATGCTTAAGATAATTCCTTCGGGAACATCAAACACAAAAATAAAGCAATTGATTTAATAATTTATTTAAGTCCTATGAAGTTTTTTTTTCAATTTGCTGTGGCTAGGCCTTGTATATAGAAGGTGATATACCAGCTAGTTTATTGACAAATCAGTTCACCTACAACATTGTGAAACCCCCATCTAATTCCTACACCATTAAAGCTGAACTGCTCATTTTTGTCCAGGGGACTGTTAAAAATATTTTTTCTTACCTTATAACTCACACTAGCAGGCTCCTCTGTTCCACGCGATGGGTTCCCTGAAGCAGCGCTCTGATGTCATTATGTACAGTGCAGGACCAGCAATTCTGCATTGTAAGCGAGGAAGCTGATGACCTGCCATGTCAGTGTTGATGGGGGAATCCCTTCCACAGAGCCACTGTGGTCTTCCAATGGGGGGGGGGGGGGGCAGGGGAGGCCAAGTTGTACCCAAGTTCATTAATCAATCAACTTGAGCACATTTAGCCTGCCCATACGTGGTTTGAATCTCAGCCGGTTCCTGCTAAACCAGCCGAGATTCAAACCGTCTATGGCCTGCTTAAGAGGTCCTCTTCAAGATGCAGCATAGTGCCCTGTAGCCCCATAGGTTGTAATTGATTCCCATTACTCCTCTTAGCTTACAGTTAGAAGAAGAAACAGGTTGATTCAGACCAATAACCATTCATAACAAATACTGGCTTTAAGCAAAGTCACAAATGATTAGTATCAATGTGTGTGTTACATGATAACATTTATACACACCAGGTAGCTCCCAGCCCTTACAAACCAAATAAAAGGCATATTCTGAGTACTGTTAAAGAAATGAAAGCATTTTCATTGTGTAAAATGGCAATGTAACCCAACCCCACAGAAAGTACGGGAAATTTTTCTTCTCAAAAAAACCCCAAACACAGGTTATTATGTCCCCATGCCTCTGCCAGATGCATAAGCGCCTAGGGGTTAGATGATGGTTTACATCTAGGACAGTGGTTCCCAACTCCTGTCTTCAGGACCCACCAACAGGCCAGACTTTAAGTATTACCTTGGGGAGATGCAGACTAGAATACTGCAATTACTGAGTAGCAAATTATATCACCTGTGATGCATTTCAGTTATCCTGCAAACCTGGCCTGTTAGTGGGTCCTGAGGACAGGAGTTGAGAACCACTGATCTAGGAGGATGAAAAAAGCAGTTTATCTACCTGATCCTGCACTAACCAGGAAAATGTCTCCACCGTTCCTCTACACACCTATGCAGTGGCGTGTTTACTCTGTATAATTAAAAATGATTGTACTAGCAGATTGATACACTGTGAAGGGGTTGAAGCACCTTAAGAGCTCATTCACACTAGCAGTTGTGGGGAGTGGTAGAATCCCACAGTTGTGTTGTATTTTTACTGTTCCCAATTTAGCAGAGGCAGCAGCCAGGAATTATACCCTATGCTCTGCTTTCGCAGGCACTACCACCCAATGAATGTGACCCATTCAAGTGAATGGGGCTGCTCTGCAACCACCCTGCAACCATGTGCAATGCACGTGGTCGTGGTGCACTAGTGTGGGGTTCAAGCGGTTAAGGCAGGCAGTGAGAAAGCCATAGAATGCCTCTTCACTGCCTGTCAGAGAGCAGTGCTAGTGTGAGCAGGGCCTACATTTTTTATATTGAAAAATAGTGCAAATAATAGTGGTGTGCAATATTTTATTGTTATTGACATGTAAACTATTGTTGTACCTTTGCAGTGCGGGGGCAACCCCACTGCAAGGGAGCATTTTTCCTTACACTGGAGTTCAGTTTTATTTTTTGTAAATGTAGAAGTGCATTCTAATTAATAAATCTAATTAAACAAACTTTATAACCACAGTATCTACAAATCCTAACAGGCAAGTTTACATTTAGGTACCTACATTTAGTATCAAGGAGAAGATGCCACACCGACACAGCAAATACATTTCCCCTGTAGTGTGGGGGCTGCCCCATTGCAAGAGAGCACTTTTCCTTTCCCCAGAAGATGAGATTTAGCCCTGGTTTACACTGATGCAGCTTTAAAATCGTGCTACTTCACGATCGCCCAGGCCTGGAAGAAACCTACAGTTCCCTGCCAGGGAGTGAGAGACTGTTTGACGGCCATGATGCTTAATGAACAAATGTCCATTATTCTTAAAGACAAACACGCTAAGTTCCTTAAAATTTAGGAACCATGATTGACATATTACATATGCATCCCTCCTAACCGTCCTGGATTCCACGGGACCATCTTGAAGTAAGACCCGGGGTCCCGCAGATCTGGCCTGGAGTTCTGGAGCCCAGTGCCAGAACAAGTTCCGACACTGGGCTCCACTCAGTGGGAGTATCCTCACTGTAGCCAGTAAGGATTTCTGCCAGCAGGACACCACAGCTTCTCCCTCCCCCCTCAAATTTCTTTGCAGTCATTGGTTGCCAGGACCGCCGCCATCCTGGCAACCGATGACACGCTTTGCAGGTGAGCTCTGAGGAGGAAAGCACCTCAGTGCAGAGCGGCTCTCCCTCCCAGCCTCCCCCCGAAATCCTGACTACAAGTTGTTTCTGTACAGTAAGGTAAGAGCGGGACAGGAACGAATGGTAGACAGGTTCCCTGCAGGCAGAGTTCACATAAGAGAAGGGGGGCACCACATGGTAGAAACTCCCCCCCCCCACCATGCAGTCCAGAGCACATCGGGCTGTGCTTCCTATTGCACCCCCTGTCCCACTGGCAGCACAAGTGATTTCGCTCACTGAGCACTCCTGGTCAACTCTGTACATGGCAATTGGGTCATAGAAGTCCCTGCATGCAGCCCAGTGGGAAGATTCTGACATCTGGCCCCATTCCTGCTCCTGCCACTATGCAGCACCGCTGTGATCCTCTCCTGTCTCTGTGTACACTATACTGCCTCTGTACACACGGAATGTGCTTTGTAGAAGGTAAATGAGAGAATCTTTCCTGCATCACTGCACACATAATAACTCCTCACACCCGTCCCTTCTGTCCAGCTGCTCACTGTCACTTCTCTCTTCCCCAGCAACTTCTCTGCTCTCTCCCACTCCACCCCACTTCTCCAACCCCTTACTGTTCTCTGGTTCCCCCTGTGCTCTTCCCTGGTCCCCCCTGTGCTCTTCCCTGGTCCCTTCCTGTGCTCTTCTCCAGTCCCCCTGTGCTCTTCTCCGGTCCCCCTGTGCTCTTCTCCAGTCCTCCTTGTGTTATTCTCCAGTCCCCCCTGTGCTCTTCTCCAGTCTCCCCTATGCTCTTCTCCAGTCTCTGTGCTGTTCTCTGGTCCCCCTATGCTCTCCTCAGGTCCTCGTGCTCTTCTCTGTTCCGGGGGGGGGGGGGGGGGGGGGGGGGGGGGGGGGGGGGGGGGGGGGGGGGGGGGGGGGGGGGGGGGGGGGGGG
>BLSH010291950.1:1106714-1120727 GCA_018402905.1 Glandirana rugosa | reverse complement strand
GGAGCGAATTGCATAGGAGTCCTGTGCATCTTCTGGTCCAAATTCAGCCAAAAATTCGGACCAAAATCGGACCTGAAACGGTGAACAGGGAGGCACCGGATCCCTGCTGTGAGCCGCTCCGTACAGCAGTGTGAACCCAGCCTGAAGGAGATTGTACGAGGTTGTATAGGCTGTGGCCAGATTTATTCTTCACAGAATCTTATAATATAATTAGATGTGTGAATTAGTGAAAAGTTGCACAATGTGTCATGAATTGATTTCATGCAAAATTAATCAATTTAATCACAATTATTTGGATTGGTCTGATTATCAAAGCAAACTTTACATTAGTAGGGATTTCCCCTTACTTCCTGTTTTCACCGCAGGACAGGAAGTGAAGGTAAATCTTCCTGATGATGGCAAAAATAAACCTTACAGGGGTTATGACCCTCTTTTTCTCTATCCAAAATGGAAAAGTTTTGCCTATAGTTCTACTTTAAGGCTCCATGCACACTGTAGCTGATCGTTTTTGGTCATTTGGGCATTTTTTTTAACAGCCCATAAATGTCCCTCTGTTATCCTATGTGTCCATGCACACATGGATGTTTATTGTCGTTTAGGAGCAGTGGCGTTGATGGGCTGTTGTCTGACCACCCTAAAGTCCCGTTCAAGAGTTGTTCTTCTGACCATAAAAAACGTTGAAAGCTTAAAAACGCTCATAAACGCCCAAAAACATGGCTTACCAGCGTTTTTGATCCATTGAAGAAAAAAAATAAATAGATAAAAACGCTTCTAGACGCCAAAGCGGCACGTAAAACGCGGCTAAATGGCCATTTTAGGCATCTGTTGAAAAAGCGTCCAGTATACATGGAGCCTAAATGATGCATCTATTGGCCCCTTGAGAACAGAACTTACACTATCTTATAGAGAAACTGCAGGCAGACAGGTATATAATCTTGTGATCCATGCATTCCTCCCAGGCAGTACAACCAGGCCAGTGACCTCACTTTTATCCTCTGTGGTTGATAAATTACTGTTGCTTGGTCACTAACCCACCCCAGCCTGTGGATTGGACCATGAAGTATCACTATCACTTTTTTTCTTATGGGATTGACAGCACTGTACATGGCATCAGAACCTGATTGATTCACTTCTAGCTTCAGGGACATAGGATTCAGAGACTATTGGGTTATACTGCCGCCTACAGGAGGTGTTGGACACTGTCAAACCTAAGAACTGTGATCAGCATTGTATAGCCATTTCTACTCCCAGCATGCCTCAGTTTTTTTGGTAGTGTCTTAGGAGGATGGACATTTTTTCATTACTGATTAAAGTGGAACTGTTTTTTTTCTAGCTATATTTTCCTGCATTTAAGATTATTATTTATTTATTACTATAATCAAGATTCTACTACCTGCTGCTTGAGCTGGTCTCTATGCATACAGGTTGGTTAAGCCCTTATTTACACTGCCAGGGTCACACGACTTTCAATCCTTCATCGCGGCTTGCATACCACTTCTTTAGGCTGGATTCACACCATTGCGGTGCAAATTCCAGCCTCTCTGCTGCCGGGAAGGGACGGAGCTGCCGTTCGGCGGCTCCTGTCCGTTCCCACAGCGCAGCAGCTGCGGGGGGAGAGATGGGGGAGGAGCCGCGAGCAGGGGAAAATATCCCCGTTCAGTGCGGAGTGCATCTCCGTGTTAGATGCGCTCCCACTGGACTCAACGGGCTGGGAATTCGCACCGCATTGCACAAAAAACGTGTGCGTTTTTTGTGCAATGCGGAGTGCGAATGCACCGCACATATGTGAACTGGACACATTGAAAACAATGTGTTTTCAAGTGTCCTGCGAATTGGATGCAGTTTAAGCCGCATCCAATTCGCATAGGTGTGAACCCAGCCTTAAAGTGGAGTTCCACCCAAAAGTGGAACTTCCGCTTTAAGTCCTCCTCCCCAGCTCAGGATGCTGAAACTGAGCTTTTGGGGAGGAGGGAGGGTGGGGATACCCAATTTTTTTTGGGTATTTCCGCTCTGGTTGCCTTAGGCGATCGGAAGTGGAAGGTCTCCTTCCCCCTCCCTCCCGAAGTTTCTGGGAGACAGGTCCTAGAATACTTTGGGACCAATCACAAAGCGTAGCGCCGTGAAGCCACGGCCAGGTGCCCAGAGTAGCAATGCCGGCGCTGCGGAGGGGAGGGGGAGAGGAGTGAGGCTCCGTGCGGCTCCATCGCTGGACTGGGAGACAGGTGAGTGTCTGTTTAATAAAAGTCAGCAGCTACACTTTTTGTAGCTGCTGACTTTTAATAAACATAAGGAAAGGGTGGAACTCCTCTTTAATAGAAGTCAATGCAAGTCGCATTGAAGTCACACCAATTAGAGCGATTCCATTGCCGTTAATGGGGCGCGACTTGTCATGCGAATTTGAACTCTCACGTCCCATGACAAGTCATGGCATTGTGAACCAGGGCTAAAGCAAAAGCTTTGGAGATCATACCCAAACCTGTTGATTTTCAGCTGGACGATTTCAAGGCTAACCTGGACTGTAGTCTTCAGGTTAATGCTGAGGGGTTGAGCACTGATGTAATCCCCTAGGTGGAGTGTTGTGCACATGTGCTCTGTGCTCTTCTTCCCACCAATAATTATGAACTAATGCACTCCTCCCGCCACTGCTCCTTATCACTCATGACTCTGTTGGTCTTTGTTGCCCGTCTTCGTCATTCTGATCCTTTGCTGCTATCAGTTTGTAAGTATTCAAGGCCTGGCCGGATACCTTGAGCAATGATGTTCCATTGTTGCAGCACAACATGTCAGATCCCAGGTACACAGGGAGTGGTTTAGCTGTAAAGGGTCCCCTCAGGTCAGGATCCACAAACAACGCCGGGGCTGCCTGTAGTGCCTGAGAGCCTGGAATGTTGTCCTCTGCTTGGGACAATGCACTCCTCAGTCTTCCCTATGTTAGGCCTGACCCCCTTCCCTTATCCTGGGAGGATTTCACCACATTTATGCAGGATTTCATGGGCCAAGTTGCAAACTGGATTGCTTTCTCTGACCACAGATGCCCTAAGCGGACCTTCACCCCTTCCCAGCCGAATCGTTATGTGTTTGGCTGCAGAGACTATGTCTGATGCTGAGACTCAAAAATTCTTAATGGATGTCATTGCCCCCGAGGAGTTGCAGGCTGCTGCCATTACTCCCAAGCTTAGCCAAGACCATTTTGGCTCTTATTGATGCGGTGCACACCACATCTGTAAGATCAGCTTGCCTTCTACCAGTGCTGCTTCTTGTCCAAGGTCCCTAAGAGGCCCCAAAACTACCACAAGACAGTTCCAATGCAACCCTTAGTCCCAGATTGCTTTTTGGGGACTGGGTAACTCTTGATAAACTGTTCACACCTCCCAAATGTTTTGCAGCCCGGTGCCTATTTGAGGAGTCCTTGAGGCCCCTTTAACACTTGCACGATTTTGCTGTGACTTTGACACGACTTGAAGCAATGCCTGTGTAATTTTGAGGTCTATGCACCTCAAGTCTCATCAAAGTCGGACCAATGTACTGCAGGGACTACTTTGGAGTCGCACAGATATGAACGGTACTCATTGGAAATCATGGGGTACGACTTGTCATGTGATTTTGCAGTCCCAAGTCGTAGGATAAGTCGCAGAAGTGTGAAAGGGGCCTTAAGTGGATTGTTTCCACTGTGGATCCAAGAGTATCATCCCATCTTAATTAAAGTGGATCTTCACCACAAACCATAAACACAGTTTAATTCATTTTTAATATTCAAAGCAAACACCCGTCCATCCATGTCTCTCTGCTTTATTTTGTTGAGAAATCACTTTGTTGAAAAACACCCCTTTAGCATTTCTGCATGTGGATATCTTTAGTAAGGGCAAATGATTCATGTAGCATTTACTCCCTGGAATCCATGTGCCCTTAGCTCAAGTATGCATACAGGAAGGTGTGCTTATCTATGAAAACCCCTCCTACTTCTCTCCCCTCCTGCAGACTATAGGGATGTAAGACATCATTTGCCTAGGCAAGAAACCAGGAAGTAACTGAAGAAATGTAAAAAAAAAAAAAAGTTTAACACAAGTAAATATGATATATTTTCCTATCTATTGAGTAATGCTAGCAGCATAAGAAGTACAAATAATCAGTGTTGATTGGGAGAGTGATGTTCCACTTTAAGCAGTGATGATTCGCTTGGAGGATGTGCCAGGTTTAAAGAATCTCATAAACAAACATTTGGAGATGCTTTCCAAAACTTTGTTTACTCTGGCTGGCTTTAGTCGACTGAACTAGACCCAGGAGAAGAGATCCCGCTTTCCTCCAAACTGATTCTCTGTGGAGTATTCAGTGAGCTATTAACTATATTAAAGTTTTAAAAGCGCTGCCCTAGAGCGGACACCACAACGTGCTTGACATTACTTTATCCACTGAAACTAGCTTCACTTTGTCACTAAGCGCTAGACCCTTAGGCCTCATGTACACTGCTGCTGGTAAACGGACGTTTAGAGGCATTTGGGCGTTTTTTTCAGCTGCTCCTGAACTTTCCTCTATGTTATCTTATCAGTACATTTACACAGGGTCGTTTAAGGTCGTTTCCAGGCAGTTGAGTTTAGAGGCTTTTTTTGGAACGCAAAAAAATATGTTCGGATGCCAGTTCAGAGGCATTTGAAACGCCAAACAGCTTGTAAACGCCACTAAACGCGGTAACTCGCGTCTTGGACTGTTTCATTTACAGGTGTTTCCATTTAAAAAAAAAAAAAAAAAAAAGCATTTTTAAAACAAAAAAATGCTCCTAGACATGAGTGTGGCTAAACGTGGCATGCAAAATGGCCGTTTTAGATGCCGGCTTCTAGCTGTCAAAAAAAAATCGTTCAGGGGAGGTTGAAACACTGTCCTGTGCAAATGGAGCCTTATATATCACTAAGACACTCTCATTGGACAGGAGGATGGCAACAGGCGCGTGGCTTAGACATGAAGTCAGGGATGTCAAATCCCAAGAAAGAGAAAGTAGTGATACTGGTTTCAGGGTGGTTCAGAAAGGAGAGCTTTCTGCAAAGGTCATGTGTCCATGGGCTTAGGGCTTGTCATCAGTTTGGGACACATCTGAGATCATTCAGAATTCACTGACCGCTGCATTTTACCTGCAGTCGATCTTATTCTGACTTGAATATGACCTGCTTCAAGCAAGTTTTGAATTCCCATAACTCGCAGCAACAAACTAGAATCCATCTTGCACTGGTTTGATTTAAACTTAATGAGTTCTTCTTGGTGGCTTCTTAGCTAGCTTCATGGTGGGAATTCTTTTCTTCTGTGAGTCACTGTGCTTAAAAATGAACGCTCCTAAATAGAAACTCTTTCACAAATATGGTAGGCCATGTTTTCCACTGTGCCATCATACAGTAAATGCTGGTATAGACGTTAGACATCTTTGCAGACTGCAAGGTCCCAGAAAACAAATGGTCACTTCATGCAACCATTTGTGATAAGTCTACGGTAAGAGGCAGGAAAACAAATGCTATCCTATTTTCACCCCACGACTAGACTTAGTACAGCTTTTATCAACCTTTTCAACACCGAGGAACCCTTGAAATAATTCTCCAGCCTTGGGGAACCCTTGCTAAAAATCTACAACTCATGATACATTAGTGTGATGGTCAGTGGGAAGAATGCTCCTTACGCTTGTGGTCATTGGTAAGAATTACCCCCTTACTGATAGCTAAAAAGATCAATGATGTCATTGGGAATTTATCTGAGAGGTAGAAATTGACCATTGCTCAAGGAACCCCTAGCAACCTCTGGAGGAACCCTGGTTGAGAAAACCTGCCATAGTAAGTGGCGTTTTCTGGTGCCCCTCAGATGTTGCATCATCTTAGCTACAAAAACAATTAACACTTATGAATTAGAGCTTCTTATTGAATAAAGTGTAATTCCCCACTCTCCACTCTGCTTAGATCTTCACACCCTACCCATACCCACACATCATCTTCTACAAACTTTGTCAGGACAGTCAGAGTATGAACTCTCCAAAAGTGCTAAATGGAGATTGGGGTACACATGAGTAGGTGGAGTTGGACTTGACAGTGAAGAATTTTGAAGAAGAGGCTGTGTGTCTTTGAGCAGGTCATACAGTGAAGGTGTCAGCGGAGCAGGGAAAGGTAAGCATATGACTAAGATGAGGAGGTATGGATGAATATCAAAGCCCAATTATTGTAACTGCAGTAAAAGAGAAGTTGCATTAAAGTAGTTGTAAACCCCTTTAAATTACTTTAACCTACAGGTAATCCTGTAATAAGGCTTACCTGTAGGGTCCGTGAATATCTCCTAAACTTGCACAGTTTAGGAGATATTCACTGTATCCGCATGTGTCGACGTCTTAGGCACATGCGCACTGAAGAAACAGCCCGAAGATGGAGTTTCTTCAGTTCTCGTGCCTTGACTGGTGGCTCCCGCGCACAGGCGTGACGTCATCGCGGCTCCAGCCAATCACAGCGTTAACCCGGAAGAAGCTTCAGGAGACTTGTCGCCGGTCACAGCGGTGTTTGGGGACTGCTGCAACAGCTTTGTCTTGCAGTTTTTTTTTTCTGTATGGGTTTACAACCACTTTAAAGTGGGCCATAGATGGATTCAATCTTGGTCGGTTCAGCAGGGATACCTCTATGGGCAGGCTGGTTGCACTGAAGTCGATCCATCGATCAACTTCAGTACAACCAGCCTGTCAGATTTTTTGCATGCTATTACTGGCTCCCTGCCAGCAGAAGACAGTAGCGTTGCGGGAGGGATTCCCCCATCAACACTTGATGGGGGAATTGAGCAATTGTCTTTCTTGCAACCATCTATGGCTTGCCTAAGGATGATAAAGATGTTAGAGGGCAGTCAGTTGTTCAGGCACAATTTGACTGCTTTCAACCACCAGGTCCCTAAACATATTTATATTTAGTCTATAAAGAAGGGTGAGAAAGGTGTGCTACAAAAACCTCTGGTGCCAGCTTATTAGTTTTATATAAAATATATTGGACAACATCTCTGGTCATACAGTATGCCCTACACCCAAACACCATTGCCCAATGGTGACTTATGGAGTCCCATGGACATTAAATCGTCTCATAATCTGGAGGTTCTACTGGTATTTAACGATTAATGTAACCATACATGGAACAATTTCATATTTTCAATTTCAATAGCCTTATAGACCAGCCGGAAATACGATTGGAAGATTGTTTGATGTGCCATGAACTCAATGATCATCTCAATTTATCTACTTTCCTAAAACCAAATTTTAAATTTTAGACCGATCAGACTAATTTCCATTAAATGTATCAGTTTTGCCCAAATCTATGGCACAGTATGTATCTTTTCGATAATGCTTAGATTTGATCCTGTTATCTGATTCTGTAAAGAATTGTTAGATCTGATCGAAACGTGTATGGCCACCACTAGTGTTACTTCTACTAAAACAAGATCACGTGCTATCCACAAACTAGATCAGGGTTCCTCCAGAGGTTGCTAGGGGTTCTTTGAGCAATGGTCAATTTCTACTTCTCAGATAAATTCCCAATGACATCATTGATCATTTTAGCTATCTGTAAGGCTGCATTCACACCTGAGCTACACGTTTTCTGGCATATTTGAATCGTTTTGTAGCGCGGCATCAGGCGTTTGACGCTTTTCCATTGATTCTATGTCAATAGAAAAGTGTCAAACGCCTGAATATGCCCGATTCGCGCTACAAAAATACCTCCGGGAGTAGTTTGAGCGTTGGGCGTTAGGCTTCAGGCATTTTTGAGTGGAGATGTGAACCATCTCTATTAAGAAACATTGATTTTTTTCCCCTCCAGCGTTTTGTAGCTTCAGGCATATTTGAGCTACAAAACGCTCAGGTGTGCATGGAGCCTAAGGGGGTAATTCTTCCCAATGACCACAAGTGTAAGGAGCATTCTTCCCATTGACCATCACACTAATGTATCATGAGTTGTAGATTTTTAATTTTTAGCAGGGGTTTCCCGAGACCGGAGAATAATTTCAAGGGGTCCTCGGTGTTGAAAAGATTGAGAAAGGCTGAACTAGATGGTCATTTATCCTATGATTTAGTTTTATGACTAAAGGAGTAGAGAATTTTTACTTTGTAAAGAATGTCGCTTGGGTGCAGATATATTCACTTCAGTTAGCCAATCACAGGCAAGCAAAAATCCAAATATTAATTCTCTTGCACACAGGGTATTCAAATAACCAGCGTCACCCTTCACTGATCTAAGCGAGCGCTCACTTTACAAAGGGAACATCTACTCCTTTAATAAATCAACCACACTCATGTCATGTGCACCTCCCACACACATACGAGTTTTTGCATAATTCAGCTGGAATCTAGGGAAATGTACAATGAGACTGGAACTTTGGTGGTTACCTTTAGATTCCCCTTTCTCATGATAAGTATTGAATTGTCTACCGGCATGCGCCCGTTCTTTCTTTTTGAGCTTTCTATGTCGAAATTCTATCCTGTTCATTTTCACAAATTTTTGTTTAGTAAAATATGGAACAGTTTGTGAGATGTGAGGAATATTTGCAGAACTGGAGTGTTGTAACTTCAGTGAGCTAATGATTGCAACATAGCTGGAATTATTGTGCGCCCCCTCCCCTCCTACCCCTTCGTTAATGTGTGTGCTATGCAAGGTGTCTCAAAAAAGCTACAGGAAATTAATCTGGTTTAGTATTGAATAGAAGCTTCTAAAACATTGCCATTGCCTATAGCCCTATAGATACAGTTGTGCTCATAAGTTTACATACCCTGGCAGAATTTATGATTTCTTGGGCATTTTTCAGAGAATATGAATGATGACACAAACTTTTCTTTCACTCATAGTTAGTGTTTGGCTGAAGCCATTTATTATCAATCAACTGTGTTTACTATTTTTAAATCATAATGACAACAGAAACTACCCAAATGACCCTGATCAAAAGTTTACATACCCCAGTTCCTAATACTGTGTATTGCCCCCTTTAACATCAATGACAGCTTGAAGTCATTTGAGCCTCTTTATCTTCTCAGATGCTGCAGCTACCCATTCCTCTTGGTAAAAAGCTTCCAGTTCCTGGAAATTCTTGGGCTGTCTTGCATGAACTGCACATTTGAGATCTCCTCAGAGTGGCTCAATGATATTGAGGTCAGGAGACGGAGATGGCCACTCCAGAACCTTCACTTTATTCTGCTGTAGCCAATAACAGGTCGACTTGGCCTTGTGTTTTGTATCATTGTCATGTTGGAATGTCCAAGTACGTCCAATGCGCAGCTTTCTGGCTGATGAATGCAAATGTTCCTCCAGTATTTTTTGATAACATACTGCATTCATCTTGCCATCCATTTTGACCAAATTTCCTGTGCCTTTGTAGCTCACATATCCCCAAAACATCAGCAATCCACCTTCGTGTTTCACAGGCCTTGTTGACTCCTCTTCCAATGTAGCCTTTATGGTTGTGGCCCAAAAGCTCAATTTTGGCCTCATCACTCCAAATGACTTTGTGCCAGAAGGTTTGAGGCTTGTCTCTGTGCTGTTTGGCGTATTGTAAGCGGGATACTTTGTGGCATTTACATAGCGTGGCGACTCGACCATGCAGCCCATCTTTCTTCAAGTGCCTCCTTATTGTGCATCTTGAAACAGCCACAACATGTTTTCAGAGAGTCCTGTATTTCACCTGAAGTTATTTGTGGGTTTTTCTTTGCATCCCAAACAATTTTCCTGACAGTTGTGGCTGAAATTTTAGTTGGTCTACCTGACCGTGGTTTGGTTTCAACAGAAGCCCTCATTTTCCACTTGATTAGATTTTGGCATTCTCAATTCCTTGGATATCTTTTTATATCCTTTTCCTATTTTATACAGTTCAACTACCTTTTCCCGCAGATCCTTTGCCAATCCTTTTGCTTTCCCCATGATTCAGAATCCCGAAACGTCAGTGCAGCACTGGATGAAAGATCTGTCTGTCTGTCAGAAGTCCAGAAACTCATTGACCTTTTATACACACACACTAATTACAAGTAAACAGATCACAGGTGAGGATGGTTACCTTTTTAACCACTTCAGCCCCGGAAGGATTTCCCACTGTAGGAACAGAGCGCTTTTTGCGATACGGCACTGTCGTGCGACGTACCCAAACAAAATTTGCATCCTTTTTTTCCCCCCACAAATAGAGCTTTCTTTTGGTGGTATTTGATCACCTCTACTTCAGTTCTGATCACCGCTATAAACAAAAAAAGAGCGGCAATTTTGCAGGGGGGCAGGGAAAGGGCTAACTGTGTTTCCTAGGCGTTTTCTAACTGTGAGGGGGCTGGGCTGCTATGGGCATAAGACATCTAACTGATCCCAGTGACAGGGATCAGTAGATCTCTTGTATGCCACCTGTCAGAATGGGGAACCGCCGTGTTTACATTGGCGGTTCCCCGTTCTTTGCCTCTAGCAGCTCTGGCCGGCTATAATAAGGCTTACCTGTAGGTGCCTTGCATATCTCCTAAACATGAACGGTTCAGGAGATATGCAGTGTATGTGCCATGCTGACGTCATGTCGGCACATGCGCATTGAAGAAACGGCCACCGTGCCGTTACTCCACTGCGACCGTGCCGTGACTGGGTTTACTTCCTCTTTAACCTCCTTGGCGGTATTACCGAGTGTGGCTCGGGGTTAATTTTCATTACCAAAAGCGATAACCCTGAGCCACACTCAGGATCACATTGCAGGATCAGGGCAAAGTTACTTACCTTGTCCCCAGGATCCTGTGATGCCCCCCCGCTGTGTCCTCTGGCGGAATCTTCGCCCGATGCCTCTGGTTTCCGGGCTTCGCTCCCTGCCAGCCCGGCAGCAAATTCAAAAAGTGAAGCACACATGACACATGCAGTACACTGTAATCTGTAAGATTGCATTACTGCATCAAATCATTTCACATCCCTTTTGTCCCAAGTGCTTTGTCCAGTACCCTGCATGCACTTTTATATTATATATGCCATTCTTTCTGCCTGGAAACTCGAGAATGTCCATGGCATTCAAAAAACATCCCTTTACGTCAAAAGCGTTTTTTGACCAGCTACAAAACAGCGATCGTAAATAAGAACCACTTGCAGAATTGAGCGATACTGATTTGTGGGGAAATTCGTCATCAGACACCGAAAGTGTTGACAGCGACAATTCTGCAACTTTCAGTGTTTTGATTACATTATTGAATACATTTTATTATTATGTTATTTTTGACAATTATTTATTGTTCGTTATTATATTATAATTTATGATTTCGTGTTTCAAACTTTATCATACCCGGGATGTCTACTAGACTCTTGTTTAGACAGATTTAGGTGAGTTATTCCTAAGAATTAAAGGTCTACAATATAAAACGCCAAATTTCTATGTGAAATAAATGTACCTCTTTGAGACGCAAAAATCTGACATAATCATACCGCCAGAGAGGTTAAAGTGATTGTAAAGTCTTGTGTTTTAAAAAAAAAAATTAAAAAAGTTATACTTACTTCCTCTGTGCAGTTGGTTTTGCACAGAGCAGCTTAAAGCCCGTGGTACACAGGATGCAAATTTTGGACGGGAATTTTCGTTTGACGGCCGGTTGTCCGAACTTCTTACCGTTAGTATGCTCCTTTTGACAGCCGCTTTTGATTTTTCGGCAGACAAAAGCTGGATGTGCAGACTAGTAAAGTTTTGTCGTATGACAACGCCACATCCGATTTGCGTTCCGTTACGAAAAAAAACATACAACCGAGACTACGCGTGCTCAGAAACGAAAAAAAGATGAAAAAATATTCAAAACACTACGTCACTTCTGACATTGAGTTCGGTTGTACAAAAATGTTCGTATTGTTAGTACGCTCTTCACTTTCGACATGAGACAAGCATCCAACAAAAAAAGGATGTTCTGTCCTCCAAAAATCGGATTGTGTGTACGAGGCTTTAGTTCTCAGTGCAGAGGGGGGATTGATGCTGCATCCACCTAGGTTAGTACAAATGTTTGGGTTTTTTTGGAATCCGAACTTCTCTTTGAGTTTCTAGCAAGATAATTTTCTGCTTTTGCTAAAAAAAAAAAAAAAAAAAGAAATAAAAGTAATGCAGCCACCATATCTAAGGGCTACATGCTGCAATATAATCCAATTTTGGTTGACGGTTGGTTACATGATTGGATACAGCCACTTTCAGGCACGCTTGATGGAGTCCTTTGTGGCCCCAAAACGTTGCAACCCTTGGTTGGTTATGTGATCACTTTGATGGACTTTTTTCGGATGCTATTTGATGATCCGTAGTATTCTTGAAATGTATACTTTACCCTACTGAGTGAATTCACACTGTGGATGGGCCAGCTTTAATAAATGTATGCAGCTAGTTTACAACACACCCATTACCATTGAGCTTAAAGTGTTACTAAACCCACAACAGTAAAATCTGTCTGTATATGCAGAATAGCATGCTTGCTATACTCACTGTGTAACTTAATCCTCTGCACTGTGTAAAAAGGCTGTTTGATCTTGTATGGCCAGATACTTCCTTCTTGCCCTGTCTACTATATTAGACTCTACTATACTATACTACATGCAGGCAGTGTGGAAAGGTTGCACGTGCTCTGTTCGATCTTCCTGTTTCACATGGACACAGACTGCAGTGCATTTCTAGAGGCAGTGATTGTTTATTTGTGAATTGAGCATGTCATTGGCAAAGCACCAATCCGCTCTGGCTGGATTGTGGGAGAAGGGTCACTGATGCAAAGGAAGTTTCATTATCAGAGGGTGAAATGTCTCCTCCTATATGAACACTGTGGAAGCCCTGGCTCTTTGCAGTTTATCCCCTGACTGCAATATACAGATGAAAAAAAGGTATATAGCAGGAGTAGAGCTGCACAATTGATCGTTAAAAGATCACAACCTCGATTTAACCCCCCCCCCCCCTCACGATCTACACCTGACATTTCCTCGATTCTGTGTACACAGTGCAGGTCACCTGACAAGTCACACTTTATACATTGCAATGGAACCATTCTAATAGCAACGGCACAAGTCGCTCCGACTTAGAAAAAGGTTCCTGTACTACTTTGGGGGCAACTTCAGGCGACTTGCATTGACTTCTATTACAGAAGTCGCTTGCAAGCCACGCTGAAGTCGCACTGTGAGGGGTCGCGCTGAGTCACCCCTGAAGTCGGATCACCGTGTGAACCAGAGCTGTAAAAAAAAAAAGCCGGAGAATGTTCAACATTCCTTAGCACTGGGGGATAGAGATAACAAGAGATACATTGTAACTATTTGTCCTTTTAAAATAGATCAGTGGTTCTCAGCTCCTGTCCTCAGGACCCACCAACAGGCCAGATTTTAAGGCCTCATACACACGGGCGTATGAGAAAAAATAAGCAAAACATCGGGTCCGATGTTTTGGAAAAATCTGCTTTTTTTTCCGGCGTTTTGCATTGGCGTTAGTGAGCGTCAGCGTCAATCTGCGTTTTTTTTTTAAAAAAAAGAATCCTCTGCTATTTTTTAACCCAAAAATGCCGGTACAGCGTTCGTGAGTGTTTTGCCGCATTAGCGTCAAAAACGCCAAAACGCTACAGCCTCAGAACGCACTGGTCCCGCGTTCTAGATACAGCTCATTAACACCGACACCCTCTACAGCTCAAAATTGTTGGCGTTTTTATGGGCCCATTGAATAACATGGAGAGCTGTAAAAAAAACGCCCAAAAACATGGCGTTAAAAAGCACCCGTGTGTATGAGGCCTAAGTATTACCTTGAGGAGATGAAGACTAGAATACTGCAATCACTGAGCAGCAAATGATATCACCTGTGATGCATTTCAGTTATCCTGCAAACCTGGCCTGTTAGGGGGTCCTGAGGACAGGAGTTGAGAACCACTGGAATAGATCAAAGGGAACTTCGGTCTGAAGTCAGTTTAACCACTTAAAGACCAAATTTTTTTCTAACATTTGTTGCTTACAAGTTAATAATAGTCCCTGGTCACGCAAGACTCCGACATCGCAAAACCGCAAAAACTGCGATTACGCCGTTTTG
>BLSH010291950.1:1074399-1106704 GCA_018402905.1 Glandirana rugosa | reverse complement strand
TTAAAGACCAAATTTTTTTCTAACATTTGTTGCTTACAAGTTAATAATAGTATTTTCTGCTAGAAAATAACTTGGCACCCCCAAACATTATATATATATATATATATATATATATATATATATATATATATATATATATAATCTTTTTTAGCAGAGACCCTAGAGCAGGCATCCTCAAACTACGGCCCTCCAGCTGTTGCAGAACTACACATCCCATAATGCATTGTAAAACTCTGACATTCACAGACATGACTAGGCATGATGGGAATTGTAGTTCCTGAACAACTGGAGGGCCATAGTTTGAGGACCCCTGCCCTAGAGAATAAAATGGCGGTTGTTGCAATATTTTGTCACACGGTATTTGCGCAGCGGTCTTTCAAATGCAATTTTTTGGGAATAAACACACTAAAATGAATTTGTATGATGTTACGCCGCAAGAATCGTGATCTTTATATTAAGCAAAAAAAATTGCGATTCTCATTTTAACCAGAATCGTGCAGCTCTAAGCAGAAGTATTTTGATATAAAAATAAGATTTAGAAGCTGTGTGCACTGTGGGGGGGATTAATTGTTTTTATATTGCTGGGTTTAGTAAAACTTTAAAACGCTACACCGGTTTGATGGTTGCTTCAAGATGGGAGTCTATTGCTGTACACGTCTTGTAGAATTATTGTTTTATTATTTCTGTCCTTTCTTTTCCAGTCGTACAGTTAAGTTGGAGAAGCTTGTTACTGAAATGTGCAGTGCCACTGGTGAGAGTGCTAATAATGGGTCATTGTTTGATTTATAGCTATGTGCTGGGTGAATGGGTCACAGAAAGAAATGTGCGCGGGGCCTGTCTGGTACAGTGGAGAGAAAAGCCAAAGGGGCATGTACATATTTTATTTAATAAAAGTTCATTTTAAAGGTTCATTTTTTTTTTTTTTTTTTTTTTGAATTATTACATTTTTTGGAAGACTTTCTGCATAAATGAAACTTATCTTAACCATGAGACATGTAGGTTAGTACAAGTACACCTGTAAAATAACAGATGCGTCCTAGGCTGAAATACAGTAGCCCTGTTAAGCAGCCGCCCAGTAAAGATCACTCTTAGCGCGCACTGACCTCCTGTTTTCAGCTGTCAAACACATCACTTAAATTTCACTGCTATGCTTGAACCCCCCCTCCCCACACACTACACACCAAAACACAAACACAGCCCCCATGCTTCTGTATCCGCTGAGCTAAATAGAGCTTGTGACTCACATCTACTGGCCTGTCTTTCATAGCTGCTCGGTTCAGTCTGTGATAACCAGTACCATCAGGACACTCATTCAGTAGACAAATGCCTTATGTTAGTACAGGAACAATATAGATCTTTTTTTATTATACATGTTTTCAGTGTATAGAGATTGATTTACATATTCAAAACTTGCCATTGATATCCCGACTTCATATTCTTTCTATAACTGAGCTTTTAAAGGGATTGTAAAGGCAGAAGGTTTTTTTTATCTTAATGCATTTGAAAGACCGCTGCACAAATACCATGTGACATAAAATATTGCAACAACCACCATTTTATTCTCTAGTGTCTCTGCTGAAAAAAT
Organism: Glandirana rugosa; assembly: GCA_018402905.1. Classification (NCBI taxonomy): domain Eukaryota; kingdom Metazoa; phylum Chordata; class Amphibia; order Anura; family Ranidae; genus Glandirana; species Glandirana rugosa. Next base: position 1,105,119 of record BLSH010291950.1, on the reverse strand, counting down.
ATATATATAATGTTTGGGGGTCCTTAATGGGGGTCTCTATGCATTAAGATAAAAAAAACCTTCTGTGTGTAGCAGCCTCCCTAGCACCCCCTAATAATACTAAGGTCATCACAAAGGACAAGGGGGCACTCTTTACGTCTAGAGGAAAAAAGATTTCATCTACAAATACGGAAAGGTTTCTTCACAGTAAGAGCTGTGAAAATGTGGAATAGACTCCCCCCAGAGGTGGTTTTGGCCAGCACGGTTGATTGCTTTAAAAAAGGCCTGGATTCTTTCCTTAATGTAAATAATATAACTGGGTACTAACATCTTTAGGTAAAGTTGATCCAGGGTGAATCCGATTGCCTCTCGGGGAATCAGGAAGGAATTTTTTCCCCCGTTATAGCAAATTGGATCCATGCTTTGCTGGGGTTTTTTTGCCTTCCTCTGGATCAACTGTGGGTGAAGTATTGTATATGGGATTATTTGGTTGTATGTGTATATGTGTATATATATGTATATGTATATATATATATATATATATATATATTTTTTTTTTTTTTTTTGGTTGAACTGGATGGACTTGTGTCTTTTTTCAACCTGACTAACTATGTAACTATGTAACTATGTAAATACTTACCCTGCGCTCCTCTCTCTCCAGCGATTTGCACGATTCCCTCAGCCGTCCAGTACACTCCTCCGGATTGGCAGAGACACAGCAGCAGCACAACTGGCTCCCGCGGCTGTCAATCAAAGTCTGTCAGCCAATCAGGGGAGAGAGGGAGCGGCACCAGGTCAGGGCTCCGTGTTTGAATGGATACAGGGAGCTCTGATTCTGCTTGGGTGCCCCCATAGAAAGCTGCTGGCTGAGGGGGAACTCAATAGGAGGGAGGGGCTAGGAGAGCAAAAGAGAGACCCGAGAAGAGGAGGATCGGGGGCCACTCTGTGCAAAACCAACTGCACGGAACAGGTAAGTTTAACCTGTTTGTTATTTTTTTTTATTTTTATTTTTTTAAAAGCGAGCCTTTACAATCACTTTAATTCACACCACCCCATGTCCCCTGACCTTTCTATCGCTTTCAATAGCACAACTATCGTTTCTTGAGCTCATATCAGGGTGCTAGGTGTGACCCTGGACTCTGACCCTTCCTTTCGGCTCCATATCACGGTCTAAGGCCTGATTCAAGCTGGTGCGACAATCACTCTGACTTTGACTCCGACAAGTCTCCCTATGAGAGCTGTCATAACTGGTCCGACTTGTGTCGGTCCGACTTTTGAAAAGGTTCCTGCACTACTTCGGTCCGCCTTGGGTCTGATTTCAGCCCTTTGAATTTAATTGAAGTTGCATCAAAGTTGGATCAGCATCTTAATTGATCTGACTTACGACATGCGACTTCTGCTCAGAGATGATGTTAGCAATGCAAAATGTGATGAAGAAAAAAAAAACCAGTGTGGTGTCAACCCCCCCCCCCCCATCCATACCAGGCACTTTTGGATCTGTTATTGATTTTGAGGGGAAATCCCATGCCAAAATGTAAACAAAAAAAACAGCGTGGGCCCCCCCCCCAAAATACATGGCCACATGCCCTCAACATGGGCGGGGGTTGCTTTGGGGCACCGGATCGGCGGTGGCAGAAGACATCGTGATTGATATTGGAGCTACCATTGGAGACATTAGTCATTTTTAATAAAGGACTTGTCAAAAGCTGTCTCAAGTTTCGCACCAATGTGAACCAGGTCTAAATTTTCCTGCTTTCACCTGCATATAATTTTCCAAAATTTGTATCGGTTTGCTGACCTTGTAATGTACAGTTGTGCTCATAAGTTTACATACCCTGGCAGAATTTAAGATTTCTTGGCCATTTTTCAGAGAATATGAATGATAACACAAAAACATTTATTTCACTAATGGTTAGTGTTTGGCTGAAGCCATTTATTATCATCAATCAACTGTGTTTACTCTTTTTAAATCATAATGACAACAGAAACTACCCAAATGACCCTGAACAAAAGTTTACATACCCTGGTGGTTTTGGCCTGATAAGATGCGCACAGGTTGACATAAAGGGGTTTGAATGGCTATTAAAGGTAACCATTCTCATCTGCGATCTGTTTGCTTATAATTAGTGTGCGTGTATAAAAGGTCAATGAGTTTCCGGACTCCTGACAGAGTGCATCTTCCATCCGTTGCTGCACTGACGTTTCTGGATTCATAGGGAAAGCAAAAGAATTGTCAAAGGATCTGCGGGAAAAGGTAGTTGAACCATATAAAATAGGAAAAAGTAGTTGAACTGTATAAAACAGGAAAGGGATATAAAAAGATATCCAAGGAATTGAGAATGCCAGTCAGCAGTGTTCAAACTCTAATCAAGAAGTAGAAAATGAGAGGTTCTGTTGAAACCAAACCACGGTCAGGTAGACCAACTAGAATTTCAACCACAACTGCCAGGAAAATTTTTTAGGATGCGAAGAAAAACCCACAAATAACTTCAGGTGAAATACAGGACTCTCTGAAAATGTGTTGTGGCTGTTTCAAGATGCACAATAAGGAGGCACTTGAAGAAAGATGGGTTGCATGGTTGATTCTCCAGAAGAAAGCCATTACTATGCAAATGCCACAAAGTATCCTGCTTACAATACGCCAAACAGCAGAGACAAGCCTCAAACCTTCTGCCACAAAGTCATTTGGAGTGATGAGACCAAAATTGAGCTTTTTGGCCACAACCATAAACGCTATATTTGGAGAGGGTCAACAAGGCCTATGATGAAAGGTACACCATTCCTACTGTGAAACACGGAGGTGGATCGCTGATGTTTTGGGGATGTGTGAGCTACAAAGGCACAGGGAATTCGGTCAAATTGATGGCAAGATGAATGCAGTATGTTATCAAAAAATACTGGAGGAACATTTGCATTCATCAGCCAGGAAGCTGTGCATGGGATGTACTTGGAAATTCCAACATGACAATGACACAAAACACAAGGCCAAGTCAACCTGTCATTGGCTGCAGCAGAATAAAGTAAAGGTTCTGGAGTGGCCATCTCAGTCTCCTGACCTCAATATCATTGAGCCACTCTGGGGAGATCTGAAACGTGCAGTTCATGCAAGACAGCCCAATAATTTACAGGAACTGGAGGCTTTTTTCCAAGAGGAATGGGCAGCTTTACCATCTGATAAGATAAAGAGCCTCATCCACAAATACCACAAAAGACTTCAAGCTGTCATTTATGTTAAAGGGGGCAATATACGGTATTCAGAACCGGGGTATGTAAACTTTTGATCAGGGTCATTTGGGTAGTTTCTGTTGTCATTATGATTTAAAAAGAGTAAACACAGCTGATTGATAATAAATGGCTTCAGCCAAACACTAACCATAAGTGAAAGAAAAGTTTTTGTGTTATTGTTCATATTCAAATGGCCAAGAAATCATGCAGAATCAGGAAAAGTGTGTTTTAATGCTCAGCCACCGCAAATAAGCATCCAGAGCAGCCTGAAGCGTGCAGAGAGTGCACTTAGTGACTGAGCTGCCATGGCTACTGATCAGAAGCCAGTGGGACAGGCTCCTGCTCATGTTACTGCTGTGAGAGCCAATCAAAGTGGTTACATGATAGAAGAGCTGCACCACCGCTCGGTGGTCCTTTACAAGAGAAGTATGCTCAAATCTTATTTGACCATACTTCTCTTGTGGGCCACAGGAGTATACTTATCCTGTGACCCAGAGTCAGCTTATAGCGAGCTATTGCCTGCTTTCAGCTGACGTGGCAGAGCCGCACCAGGCTTTGAAAGAATCTCGACCATATTGTCGAGATCCACTTAGCTGCCTGATTGACAGCTAGCTCAAGGTCTCAGCATTTGGCAGAGAGCCGAAGCCAGCTGCGCCCACCCTCTCTCCGGCCCGGTGCAGAAGGGGAAGTGCAGAGAGCGGTGACTAACAGTCACTGCTCTCCACTCCGAGCAGACCGAGAACTGCGCGGCCACATTTCTTGGTCTTAGAGCACCGATGCTGCAGCATAGAGGTTAGTATGAAGGTTTGGTTTCTATATACCCCAAACGTCTTCTTTTGGTGGTCTTTAATGCGCGGGAGGCAGAGTGGCTTCTCTATCATGTAACCATGAAGGGGTTAATCAATGACACCACAAAGTTAAAATTCAGTCTGTCTTATTTCCATGATTGCAACTCCTTTCTTTTTGGCCAACCTTCACATAGGCTATCACCTATTCAGTCTTTCATAAATGCTGCTGCCAGACTCATCCACCTAAACAGCCGCTCAGTATCCACAACCCCACTCTGCCAACCCCTTCATTGGCTCCAATGCATAAAATTAAAAAACGAATCACAACATACGAAGCCATCTACAAGTCTACCAGAGCTAAAACACCAACCCTACCTCAAAATATCATTCAAAGTGTCATTTGCATCTCCCGAGGCCACTTGCTCTCTAGCCTACTTGTTGACTCCTCGCATGCTCATCTACAGGACTTCTCCAAAGCCTCTCCCATCCTGTGGAACTCCCATTTCCGATCTATCCATGTGTCTCCTGCCCTGTTTCCCTTTAGGCTGAATTCACACTGAACGGACAGCTGCCGGAGAGGTGTAAACCGCCGTGCTTTACCCTCCAACAGCTGTCTGTTCCAACTGTAATAGACAGTGGTGTGGTGCACAATACAGCACATCACACAGCTCCCTCTTTTTTTTTTGTTGCTACTTTATTTGAAGTGCACAAAAGCAACACTTCTTTCATGTTGCTGTACAGCAGATACTGTACGGTTCAGTGCGATAAAATGCAGCATGTCTGCATTTTTTTTCAGCTCCAGAAAACTGGATGGAATTGTGTCGGAACCGACCCAGATTTGAACCTTTAATGGGCAGGCTGAATGTGCCAAGTTATTCAATCAACTTGGGTGCAACCAGCCTCCTGGATTCTCTTGCAATAATTGCTAGCAGCTATAGCAGCTAATTGCTGTCTTCTATGAGCGGGGACGCTTCCCCTGCCCAATACCCTCCACGCCGCCCTATCGCCGGGAGAAGACAATGGCCCGGCAGGAGGGATTCCAGCATCAACACTGTCTGTGTTGATGGGGGAATCAAACAAATTTTCTTTTCTGCAACCTGTGGTTGTAGGAAATTTGCTCCATGTATGGCCGACCTAACTATGCAGAACAATTGTTTCCTGTATGTCCTAGCAGTGACCGGCGTTTGACAGTGCAGTAAGAGCCCTTTCACACTGAGGTGCCGCTAGCTTTAGCGGCGCCTTACCGCTGTTATAGCAGCTCTTTGCTGCCGCTAGCGGGGCACTTTTAACCCCCCAGGGGTTAAAAAGGGGTTTAAAGCACCCATGTTGTATACACCGCTCCCATGCCGCCTCAAAGATGCTGCTTGCAGGACTTTTTTCTGGTCCTGCAAGCGCACCGGCCCAGTGTGGAAGCACTCTGGCTTTCACACTGGGGTGGATTGGGGGGGGGGGGGCGGTTTTCAGGCGCTTTACAGGCGCTATTTTTAGCGCTAAAGCACCTGAAAACTGCCCCAGTGTGAAAGGGACCTTAAACGGCGGCCACCGCACATAGTGTGAATTAGCCTTGAAAACGCCTCTTTTTAGGGAAGCCTATCTTGTGTTTAACAAACTTGTCTTTTACTTTCTCTCGGCTCATCCCTCACAGTTATTACCTTTTTGTACCACTTGGCCTTCCCTTTTTGTATTGGAAGCTCTCATGTGTTGAATTGTAATGTAAGTGTACTGTCTCCCTTTCTAAAGTTTTCTGAAAACAACTTTCCTAATGTTTTTTGTCAAGGCCTCATGCACACTGGGCACTTGCCCATCTCTTCTAAATTTTTTTCTGCCAAACCGCTGCTGCATCTGAATGCGCTGGCAGTGTTTTTTTTTTTTCTCGGCCTCTAAATGCCTGTGCATGGACACATTGAGGGGGTTTTAAGCCCCGTAAACACGATCAGAAAATTGTATGGAAAATACCGCTTTCTAGCCGATCGTACAATAATCTGATTGTTAGTACAGAGCTTTCGAGATCCGATCATGACAGTTCATCCGATGTTTTCTGTCCGGGCAAGATCGGACATGCAGTAAAAATTTTCTCGCACGGTGCCAGATCGTACGATTTTCGGTTCATCAGTACAGCTGTCGTCCAGAAATGCAATACAAATACAGTACAACACATCACATTGCTTCCGATTTTTTTTTTTTTTATTTATTCTGTCGTGCGAGAATTTTCATGACTAAAGTAAACTCTATTCGCTCTGAGATTAGCATGCGAAAAAAATGGACGATCATTCGCCCGATAATCTCATCGTGTGTACCGGGCATCAGAGGCAGAAAAAAAATGCTAGAAGCGGTGATCAAAAAACGCCAAGTGTGCATGAGGCCTATGTGGTGTACATTATTTATATGCATGCAAATAATGCAAAAAAATCACTGCTGAAAAGCTTATAAACAAACGGATAAGAAGGAGTACTTGCTACTTACACTTTGTGCACAAGGGAGCTCTCGACGTGCATTCTTAGTACTGTCATGTTCTCTGTTCTGTTGTGGTCAGCTGGAAAGTGCAATATAGAGGAACGCTTGGTACAGACTTTGCTGTGCAATGTAATGGTTCATTTAGAAACTTCAGTCTCCATTCACTTTCACATTCAATTCCCCCTCAAACTCCCTAGCAGTTGCCATAAGGGGGTTGTTGCACTAAAAGCAGAAAGGCTGTTCACTTGTGCAGTTGCACTCTACAAGGGAATTTTCCCCAAAGTGTAGTAAATGTGGTAAAGCTTCGCTTTGCAAAGAATACCCAATCATATGCAATAGGGTCGTACTGATACTAGTATCAGTGCCGATACCAAGCATTTGCCCGAGTACTTGTACTCGGGCAAATGCTCCAATGCTTGATCTGATACCTGGATAGTCAGGGATGATCCGTGCGGCGGTGTGGGAGTTACAATCACTGATCTCCCTGTATAGATTTCAATAAAGCAGCTGACAGCCACTTCTCCTCCTCTCCCTCCCGTGGCTTTCAGCTGTTTTATTGAAATCTATACAGTGAGATCAGTGATTATAACTCCCCCCACTGCTGCACCGATCACCCCTGACTGTCCCCTGTGTCCTCCTCCAGCCCTCCTCCATGTCCTCCTCTGTGTGCTCCTCCGGTCCCCTCCGTGTTCCTCCAGTCCCCCTCCGAGGGAGGGGACTGATCACTGATGCATGCATTATGATGGATGCATTATCCTCAAATGGTGCATGCATCCTTGATCAGTAGAGAAAAACAAATGAGGCGCCTCTAAGTGCAGTATTACAAGTAATTTATTAACAAATGGAATAAAAACACTCACTCAGTGTAGCAGCATAATCAGCATACAGATCAGTCCATGGTGGCGTCACTGCGACTCTCTGCGATGGGGGAGCGTCTCCGGATGCTGTAAGCAAGTATGTCGTCCAGGGGAGATGGTAAGCAGCCGGCTGGAGACCCAGGACGAGGCTTGGAACGCGGGAGACGGAGCGCAGGCGAGTGACGTCACTAACAAGCGACGCGTTTCATAGGCGGAAATGGCCCAGGTGACAAAAGGACTGCGCCTCTTCCTCAGGCAAGGACTAGCTGATAGGGGAAGGGGAGGATATATATAGGCAGGAGCGAGCACGGGATTGGGCCAGTCAGAGTGACCTATCCGGAGCTCCATCCGGGGAAAGGGGGGGGGAAACAAGGAAGTGTATGCAGAGGAGGTATACCTGAGGCAATCACATAAGAGCACATAATGTTACACTATGCACTAGACATCGATGAGCGATTTAGGAACTATAAGAGCTTACACCCAACATCTAGCCACTTCCCCGCCTATCACACATTCTTCCCTTAAACCTAAATCCATATTCTTCCCGACCCAATCTAAAGGACCCTATATCGAAAGCTTCTACAGGTTGGTGTACTCTGATTTCAGAAAATTATGTGAATCCACTTACAACAAATCTGGCAATTTATCTCCGGCTGAAAAAACAGCATTAGAAGAGCTTATTAACACACATAATCTGGTGATCAAAGCCGCTGACAAAGGGGGTGGAATTGTCATCCAGAATAAGGATAGCTATGTGGCTGAAGCCAACAGATTGTTGGCAGATCGTACCACCTACCAGCCCCTACGCTCAGCCCCCACTGCCCAGTATGCCCAGGAGGCCACCTCATTAGTCAAATCAGCATTAGCCCATGGTATTATAAGTAAAACTGAGGCCGCTTTTCTCTTGAACAAATTTTACCAGATACCGTATTTTTATCATCTGCCCAAAATACATAAAAGCTTAAAAAAAACCCCAGGAAGGCCTATTGTGGCAGCCATGGAAAGTGTCACGTCTGGTTTCAGTAAATATATGGATTTCCACCTTCAATCCATCGTCACACAACTTCCCTCCTATATCCGGGATGGGTCTCATCTGTTAGAGCTCCTAGCTGGGAGTCCTCGTATATGTGGTTATCCTTGGATGTGAGCTCCCTGTACACCTCCATCCCCCACGAGTATGGGCTCAGTGCTCTCGAACATTTTCTAGCAGAGGACAATATGATGAACTCTAGACAGGCTAAATTTATCCTGGACGCTACTTCCTTTTGTCTCACCCACAACTATTTCAGTTTTGACGGTAACTTCTTTCTGCAGACACAGGGCACAGCCATGGGAGCAAATTTTGCCCCTTCCTATGCCAACCTGGCCATGGGGTACTGGGAGGGCAAATATGTCTCTACCAACAATCCCTTTTCGGCCAACATTGTTTTTTATGGTAGGTACATTGATGACATAATCATTATCTGGGATGGCCCTCCCAACCTCATTGACCAGTTTGTCAGCCATTGCAACAATAACCCCTATGGCCTCTCCTTTACGTTTGTCTGCAGCCCCAGTTCCTTAGCCTTTCTAGATTTAGAACTGTACCATGTAGGAGACCGTATACTAGCTCGGAACTACACCAAGCCCACAGCGGGCAATTCTTTCTTGCACTACAAAAGTTGCCACTACCCTCCTTGGGTAAACAATATCCCAAAGGGTCAGTACTGTAGACTGAGAAACAACTGCACCACCATTGATCACTATACTGCCCAAGGCACTCTCCTAAGGGCCACATTTTTGGATAAAGCTTATCCCGAGGCATTGGAAGATGAGGCCTTCGCGACATATACGACGAAACAACTGCCTAAAAAACGGGAGGCTACTAATCATTCCCTACGTTTCACAACCACTTTCCACAACAAACACAAGAACATGGAAAAGATATTATCCAGACATTGGAATGTCTTACTGCAGGACCCCCATCTTAAGGACGCGTTGCCTCCCAATGCTCATGTGACGTATCGCCGAGCCCCCAATCTTAAAGGGAGGATCGCGCCCAGTAAACTAAAAAATCCCAGGATTGAACCCACCAAACCCACGCTCATTCCCTTGGTTGGGATGTTCCAATGCCGTAAGGCACTCTGCAAAACGTGTGCCTATGTCAATCATGGACAATCCTCTTTCGAAGCCAAAGGAAAGGTTTACCCACTCAAACAGTTCTATAACTGTTCCTCAAACTTCGTGGTGTATGGCCTCACGTGCCCTTGCGGTCTACTCTACGTAGGTCGCACCATTCGACCCTTAAGGTGTCGCTTTGGAGAGCACCGGAGGCTCATTGAAGAGGGAGAGGACCATCATAGTGTTCCGAGACACTTTTTAGATAAACACAAAAAATCCACACGAGGTTTGAGGGTTTGGGTCATTGAACAGATCCCCTGCACGTTACCTGAGGCAGAGCGTTTTAAAAAGCTCTGCGCTCGGGAAACGTATTGGATTTTTTCATTAGATGTCCTCTCACCAGGTGGCCTTAACGAGAGTATCGAGACATCCACCATTTTATAGTTGGATACATCCACCTATCAGCTTCTTTACGGGATTCCCATTACCTACAACCTTACACAGTCCCTAGACAAGGTTGTGCTCTTTAGTATTACATATATGTCCTGGATATACACGCTATTTGTACCCTACCAGTGACCCTAGTATCCTACTATACATCACCAGTGGTCCTATGTACTTGTCTTAAAAAATCCACTAACCATTTTTTACCCTTATTAGGCTGCAGCCCTTATACAATACATATGTTTTAATAATCCACATAATTTGAGAATTACATATCTAATATTTTTATATAACATAATGTATAGGGTGTGGGTATGGCTGCTGGGTGTGACCCATATCCGGGGTGCTGATACCTTTTTTCTGATATAAAATGGGGTGGTGAGTCAGGCACATGTGGACCCTTTGTCCACCTGCGTCATCTGCGCCCTGTATTCTGTCCGAAACATGTAATGTGCTTTTGAATGGCCTGTGTGCATTTTTCATGCGACCCGCCTCTCTCCCGAGACGGTGCGGACCCATTGCACATGTGACCCTTCTGCACACGCCTCATCACACATGCCCCCCCTTTTTTCTAAATTTCCTTGTGAACAGTTCGCCTCTATGCGACTTCCAGTCACACTTTTTATCGCATGATTTGTGTCCCGCCTTAGACGCAGTCTGCGATCTACATATGTAATATATCCACTTTTGGCCTCATCTAGACGCCTTGCACAGGTTCCCGTAGGGTGTCCCACCAGGACCTGCACTCCACTGTGCATTACCTATATATATTAATCTATACAAATATATATTTTTAATTTTCTATATATTTTTTTTATATATATTTTTTTATCATTTTAATACTTTTCAATTTCTGATGCGTACTCTCTCCCACATATGTGATTTTATATACATATATCTTAAACATCTGTTAAATATATTTGCCTGTTTTATATTGTATTGTCCCCCTTTTTACATAAGCTCTTCTAGTTCCTAAATCGCTCATCGATGTCTATTGCATAGTGTAACATTATGTACTCTTATGTGATTGCCTCAGGTATACCTCCTCTGCATACACTTCCTTGTTTTTCCCCCCCCTCCCTTTCCCCGGATGGAGCTCCGGATAGGTCACTCTGACTGGCCCAATCCCATGCTCGCTCCTGCCTATATATATCCTCCCCTTCCCCTATCAGCTAGTCCTTACCTGAGGAAGAGGCGCGGTCCTTTTGTCACCTTGGTCGTTTCCGCCTATGAAACGCGTCGCTTGTTAGTGACGTCACTCGCCTGCGCTCCGTCTCCCGCGTTCCAAGCCTCGTCCTGGGTCTCCAGCCGGCTGCTTACCATCTCCCCTGGACGACATACTTGCTTACAGCATCCGGAGAAGCTCCCCCATCGCAGAGAGTCGCAGTGACGCCACCATGGACTGATCTCTATGCTGATTATGCTGCTACACTGAGTGAGTGTTTTTATTCCATTTGTTAATAAATTACTTGTAATACTGCACTTAGAGGCGCCTCCTTTGTTTTTCTCTTTTCTAGTTATGTGAAGTCTGGTTCAGCTTCTCAGGATTGGCTGCCTTGTCCTGGATTATCCCATGCACTACCACCCCCTCAGAGACTTAGTGAAGTGGTAGGGACTGTCATTTCCACTTCCCCGGGACTTTAACTCTATAGACTGCCTTGCATTTAATAGAACAGATATATGGACTGGGCTGATAATAGGTTGAGCGCACATACCTGTTTTTTATCCTTGATCAGTAGCCACTGGCGTGGCGAAAAGAAGCCAAGCTCCCCTGAGCCTGTCCTGGTGCCATACTCACACAGGTACTCATTGATGGCCCTCTGCTGTGTGTGCAACTGCTGCAGCATTGCCAATGTTGAGTTCCACCTGGTGGGCATGTCACAAATGAGGCGGTTGGTGGGCAGGTTGAATTCCGGCTGAATGTTAGTTAGCCGAGCACTGGCATTGTATGACCACCTGAAATGACCACAGACTTTTCTGGCCTGCCTCAGAATATCTGGTAAACCTGATCAAGAAACGTTGCACCACCAAATTCAGGACGTGTGCCAAGCATGGAACATGTGTCAAGTGTCCCTGTCGGAGGGCAGAAAGAAGGTTGGTGCCATTGTCGCATACAACCATTCCTGGCTCAAGTTGCCATGGCGTCAACCACCTCTGAGCCTGCCTCTGCAGAGCTGTCAGAATCTCTGCCCCTGTGTGGCCCCTGTCCTCTAGACAGACCAACTGAAGCATCTTTTAGCCTGACTGCTTGCGTAGCCCTTTGAACACTTAGGGAGCACTGCTGGTTCAGAGGACACTTCTGCACAAGAGGCCACAGAGGAAGAAGAGGAGGGGGTGAAGGAAGCAGATGTGGCAGAACTGCCACCATTTTTTTGGCGGCATGGTGGCGGAACTAGCTCCAACACTGAACCCTGTCTTTTCAGAGTTGTCCAGTGTCCGTGGACCGGAAAGGTAACGTCCCTGACCATGAGTCAGCAGTAATATGAACCTTGTTGCTGACCTCCCTGTCCAAGGAGGCCAAAACATTGCCTTCCCCTTGACGGTAGAGAGCTGGAATGGACTTGCATGAAAAGAAATGTATTTTTGGAACCTGCCACTGTAGTGCAGCACATTCAACAAATTCATGTAAGGGGGCAGAGTCTACCAGCTGAAAAGGCTGTAGTTTTAGTGCTAGCAATTTGGCCAAGCTAGCATTTAGACGCTGAGCTTGTGGGTGGCTGGGACAGTATTTTTTTTTTACAGTTCAGCAACTGGGGTAGGGAAATTTGCCTGCTGAAATCAACTGGCGGTGTACTGCTAGCAGATTGGCTGCAAGTACTTGTGGCACTCATTGCTATTCCTCTCAATCCAGGTTTTTGAGAGGACTGGAGGTATAGTAGGGGTTGAGGTCACAGATGAGGCGCAAGCAGTCCGCCTTGTTTTATGATGTGGGTCTTTGAGGTCCTGTTGCTAATGGACTGCATGGCAGGTCATCTTATGTCTTGTCAAGCATGTGATGCCCAAGCGGCTGCTGTTCTGGCCACGCTTGATCCGCTTCAGACATAGATTGCAAACCGCAAAGGTGCGATCTACTGCACAAGTGAAAAAAAAGCCCATACCAATGAACTTTTGGAAGTCAGCGGGGAGTCAGCAGCGCCCTGCACCTGTGGAGCTCTGTGGTCTGATGTAATAGGGTGACTGCCCTTAAGCTGACTCCTGGAGGACAACTTGCCTCTTTGGAGTTGTGCCTCCTCCTCCTCACTTCCCGCCTCTCTTTTTTCAGGCACCAAGTACAGTCAGTGTCCTCATCATCCCCTTCCTCCTCGTCACTGGGGCAAACTTGGTAGTATGCTGCAGCTGGGGGAACATTACTGCTAGTCTCTTGTTCTTCTGTGGCACCTCCTCTCTCTATGCTCACGTTACTCCCTTCCTCAACCTGGGAACCAACATCAGAGCCTTCCAATTGCTGCGCTTCCTCCATCGGCATGTAACCGACACTATGGTTGAATAATTCTGGTGACTCCTCCGTGCATGATGGTGGGGCTACAGAAGGAGAAAAGGCCCGTACACACGGTTCGACGGTCGTACGACCAAACGGACCAAATCGTATGTTGGCTGTTGTATCTAGCATACTGACTGCACTACACAATCGTACGACCAAAGAAAGAAAGTTCAGGTGCATGTAATTAGCATCCGGCCGTTCTTGACTTCTGAGCGTGCGTGTTTTGCACAATACAACTTGTTGGACCAACTTCTCTGTACTCACAATACAACGGTCGTATGACCGCTTGTTGGTACTAACAAGTTTTCTAGTTTGCTCATACAACCCCCGTTCTACGACCGTCGTACGTCGGCTGTTCTAATCACGCGTACTAACGATCGATTTTCATATACAATGATCGTTCGCATGACCTGTTGTATACGATTGTCAAGTAGTGTGTACGAGGCTTAACTGGACACGGATCCGGTGGAATAGGCCGCTTTGGCAGCTGCATTGGAAAGCAAACTAGTATGAGCCTGGGTGACAGAGGATGAGGACGGCTTAGTTATCCACTCCACCAACTCTTCTGCATGTTGTGGCTGAATAACACGGCCAGCAGCAGAAAAAAAGGACAAGCGTGACACGCCTGCAGAGGACGCACCATGTCCGCCATCACCACTTTTTACTGTGAACGCAGAGGCTGCTTGCCCTCTTCTAGTGGCCTGTGAGTGTCTGCCTCTCCTTGGTGGCCTTCTGGACATGATGGGGATTTGATTTTTTGAACACCGCACTACACTGTATTTATACTGTACGCCGCTGAATGCACTGTGTGTGTGTGTGTGTGTGTGTGTATATATATATATATATATATATATATATATATATATATATATAAAATGTGTTTTATTTTTTTTTTAACGCTGCCTGCACTGACTGTATATAGGCTACACTGTATCTATATACTACACTGCCTACAGGCCACTAACCTAGCTAAACTAGCTCAATTTTCGGCTTTCCCACACTACATATGGCCGCTGTTCAAGCGGCCTTATATAGTGTGGGGCGTGGACTGAGACCCCTTAGCCATGATTGGCCAAGGGCACCCTGCCTTTGGCCAATCATGGCTCCAACAACAGAGCGTGCTGTGATTGGCCAAAGCATGCAAGTCCTGTGCATGCTTGGATCAATCAGTGGGTGTCATTTCCTGCCGTCTTGCACTGTATTATGGGACATTCCTCAGCGCTCAAATTTGCCAGGAACGCCCCATAATGTTCTAAATTTTGTGAATGGGCAAACATCAGGCCCATCCCTAGTGACGAATGCAGAGCCGTTCTCTGCTCAGAACTGTCAAAAGAAAAAAAAAAGCAGGCAAATATTTATCAACATTACTCCTTTACATTTTAGATCAAAGGGATGAAGTTCGGTCTGTAAATGAGGTCAGGTCAACCACTTAAAGTCCCACTCACATTTTTCACTCCTCACCATGCAGCACTAATGTGCATCCTTAAAATGAATTGGCAATTTATTTATTTTTTCTTTTCACTTACCTGATTTCTGCCTATATCTAGGGATGCACTGATACTGATATCGGTATCGGTGCCGATACTAGCCATTTTCGCGAGTATCGGTACTCACGAAAATTGGCTGATTCCGGAAACCGATACCGGAAGTGACGTCGTTTAGGAGTGGACTGCCTCTTTCTCCCCTCCAGCCAGTCCCATCACCGCCTCCTCCTCCCAGTTGCATTGGTAAGTGCAGGCCTGCCGGGCTGTTAGGAGAGGCAGCCTTGTCTCCGATCTGCCTGTATCATATAGTCCCTGGCTGTCTCCTGTACTATGCAGTCCCTGGCTGTCTCCTGTACTATGCAGTCCCTGGCTGTCTCCTGTACTGTGCAGTCCCTGGCTGTCTCCTGTACTGTGCAGTCCCTGGCTGTCTCCTGTACCGTGCAGTCCCTGGCTGTCTCCTGTACCGTGCAGTCCCTGGCTGTCTCCTGTACCGTGCAGTCCCTGGCTGTCTCCTGTACCGTGCAGTCCCTGGCTGTCTCATGTAGCATGTATGCAGTCTCTCACCATCTCCTGTAGCATGTTTACAGTCTCGGGCTATCTTCACTCCTTTCTTCCCTCCACCAGCTGTCACCTCTGCCCCCATGTCTCTAATGACCCTCCCATTCTCATCCTCTTCCCCACCAGCGATCACAGCCTTTTCCATTCCAACTCTCTCACTCCACAATCCCTATTTTACCCTACTCTCAACTAAGCTACCCTCATCCCAGCCTCACCCAACTCCCTAACACCCCCCACCTCCCAAACCATTCCTCTACCTAATCTTCCAAGGTGATGGGTATTGGTAATTGGTATCGGTGACTTCCTGAGGTAAAGTATCGGGAATCTGTTGCAAAAAAGTGATATCGGTGCATGCTTACCTATATCTAATTTCACTTCCTCCTTTACGTAATTTCCGACTTTGCATTGGCTCCTGGGAGATTTTGGTCAGCTTGGCATGGCACTGTTCTCATAACATTTAACATTGGCGTCTATTGAAGATTTTAGTTAGCTTGGCATGCACTGCTCCCGTAACATTTAACATTGGTGTGTATGGAAAATGTTGGTCAGTTTGACATGGCACTGCTCCAGTGCCATGTCAAGTTGACCAAGATTTCCCATAGAAGCCAATGTTAAATGTTACTGGAGCCGTGCCATGTCAAGCTGACCAAGATTGCACCGCGCTGCACATGTGCGAGATAGGCAGGTGCATGCTGGGTAGCCAGCATGCACGGAATCCAGGAAGGACACTGTGGCTTCAAATACCCACACTGGAGATGGCTGCGCTGTGCAAGAACTTCACAAAGTAATTAAAAGATGCTGCAGCATGCTGCTGTTACATTGCACGAGGCATAAGTATACTAGGGGTATTTTTATCTTAAAAGTCATATTTTGGCCGCAACTCCACTTTAAAGACTAAGCCTTTTTCTGACACTTATTGCTTACAAGTTAAAATCAGTATTTTTTGCTAGAAAATTACTTAGGACCACCAAAGAATATATACAGTATCTCACAAAAGTGAGTATACCCCTCACATTTTTGTAAATATTTTATTATATCTTTTCATGTGACAACACTGAAGAAATGACACTTTGCTACAATGTAAAGTAGTGAGTGTACAGCTTGTATAACAGTGTAAAATTGCTGTCCCCTCAAAATAACTCAACACACGGCCATTAATGTCTAAACCGCTGGCAACAAAAGTGAGTACACCAGTGAATGAAAATGTTCAAATTGGGCCCAATTAAAGACGGTTCACACAGGGGCGATCCAGCTTCAGACATGACTTCATAGGCGATTTCAACGCAACTTCAGCATGACTTTGGGCGGCTTACAGCGTGACTTGAAGAGACCTCCATGCCAGGCAAATTTGCCTGAGCCAATTATTCTTCCTGTAAAGTCGCTTCAATATAGATAAGGGATCCAACTTGGAGGCGACGTCCATTGAATTCTATGGGCACAAGTCGGATAGAAGTCACCTTGGAGTAGTACAGGAACCTTTTTTGAAGTCTGAGCGACTTCAGTAGTGTACATTAAGACCGCTCCCATTCACTTCAATGGGATTTTTTCTGTCAAGTGACTTGGGGCGACACAAGTCGCTTCCCAACTCTCTGTAGTGTGAACTGGCTCTTAGGCACTTTCCCTCCCCGGTGTCATGTGACTCGTTAGTGTTACAAGGTCTCAGGTGTGAATGGGGAGCAGGTGTGTTAAATTTGATGATATCGCTCTCAATCTCTCATACTGGTCACTGGAAGTTCAACATGGAACCCCATGGCCAAAGAATTCTCTGAGGATCTGAAAAAAAGAATTGTTTCTCTACATAAAGATGGCCTAAGCTATAAGAAGATTGCCAAGACCCTGAAACTGAGATGCAGCACCGTGCACCTGCTCAGCATCATATCTAGAGGTTGTCTTTGGGAAATAGATGCATGAGTTCTGCCAGCATTGCTGCAGAGGTTGAAGGGGTGGGGGGGGGCGTCAGCCTGTCAGCTCTCAAACCATACACCACACATTGCATCAAATTGGTCTGCATGGCTGTCGTCCCAAATTGATCTGCATGGCTGTTGTCTTCAGCAAACAGTTTGCTGAAGACAAGCAGACTAAGGACATGGATTACTGGAACCATGTCCTGTGGTCTGATGTTGTCATGGAGGAGTGGAAGAGGACTCCAGTGACAACCTGTGAAGCTCTGGTTAACGCCATGCCCAAGAGGGTTAAGGCAGTGCTGGAAAATAATGGTGGCCACACAAAAGATTGACACTTTGGGCCCAATTTGGACATTTTCACTTAGGGGTGTACTCACTTTTGCTGCCAGCGGTTTAGACATTAATGGTTCTATGTTGAGTTATTTTGTGGGGACAGCAAATTTACACTGTTATACAAGCTGTACACTCACTACTTTACATTGTAGCAAAGTGTCATTTCTTCAGTGTTGTCACATGAAAATATATAATATATTTACAAAAATCTGAGGAGTGTACTCACTTTTGTGAGATACTGTATATTTTTTAGCAGAGACCCTAGAGAATAAAATGGCGGTTGTTGCAATATTTTAAGTCACACTGTGTTTGCGCAAAGGTCTTTCAAATGCATTTTTTTGGGAAAAAATGCACTTCAGTTAATTAAAAAAAAAACGAAACCTTAAAGTTAGCAGCAGTGTGAACCGGCCCATAGTGACCCTTATTTGTCCTGCTGGGCAAATCATAGGTTCATGTTAAGCTGTATAGACCAATCATCAGTTCATTTTCTTTTTTAATTCTAAATTCTAGCTCCCCTATGTACCAATATAGCATTAATGTACATCTTTTGCAGAAATAAAAACATTTTCTATTTATCCTACATAGCCCTTACCTCAGGGTCAGTGCTTGTTGTATATAAAAAAAAAAGTCTTCATTACTTCCTGGATGAACTTGATTCATACCACGACCGCACAAGTACGCGCTGCGATTGTCCAGCTTGTTGTATAAAAAAAGTTTCCATTACTTACTGGAGGGACCTTTAGAACATGAAAACTGTGAAGACACAGGAAGGAGTTCACCAGCTGGTTTCATTAACACACGTCCTCCTACTCCAGGAGATCACTCCACCCCCTGTCTGCAAGTAGATGTTTTTCCAATGCAATCAGTGATCACCGTGATCAAACCAGTGATCTCACTAAATAGACAGGCATCTTGCATAGGTTGTTCATTTGGCAGAGTGTGCAGGAGCTGAGCAATCGGAACAATCAAATTGCATAGTGTATGGCTAGCTTTATACAAGTACATAGTAAGGAGTCGATGGAGATACTCAGCTGTCAATCCTCATTCACATGTCTCTCATTCCCGCATGTGTTTTGTTTTGCCCGTCACACATAGAGCAACCTTTTCACTTGAATGGGCTGCCCTATGCACAACAATGGCCCAAAAAAGCCCCAGAACTTTTTTCTTTTAGAGTGGAGCATGATGCCTTTTTTAACATGCTTTTTGGTGCGTTTACAGTGCGTTTCTGTGTACACAGGGCAGCCCATTGATTTCAGTGGACTGTGCTACACGTGGCAAAGTAGCTTATGGGACATTTTGGCGTGTTGCGGGTTGGACGTTTTTTACTGTGCGATTTTGCTGCGTATTTTGCTAATTTTTCACATGGCAAAATGTGTGTTTGCTTCTTTGTTTGGTGTGTTGTTAAATAATGGCACTGAAATGCGCTAGTTAATTTTAACTGTATGAAGGTGGCCACTATACAATCTGAATGTGCAGACTCTAGCAAAACAATATAATAGGAAGACACCCCTATCCAATCACTCTGTATCCAATCAGGCAGGCCCTTGCACTACATAGTTGATGGTAGAGCTAACGGAGATTGTACAACCAGATTGTATATTGTATGGTGAGCGTATAGACCTTGGGACATACTTCTCCTGTTTTCAATACTACAGCTCTAAACCAAATAGGCTGTTATCAGATCGCTCAGGTCTTGCACACTCTGCCAAATGAACGATCTGTGCAAGATGAAAGTAAGGTAGAAAAAAAAATTGATGCCTGTGTACTTAGGCTTGATTCACACCTATGCAGATTGCAGTTTGCATATTTCAGGTGCATTTTGCGTTTTTCAATACACATTGGTCTTTGGAACCAAAAAACAAAAAAAAAATCTCTGGCCCTTTCCAGAAAATGCATAGATGTGAACATGATCCATAGGAAATCATGTTTAAATGGACTGTAGTGTGTTTCTGCAATTTTGAAAATGCACTAAAAAGGCATAGGTGTGAACCAGGCCTTAAGCCCCATACACCCGGTGCTCCGGTTGTACAACAATGGTCGTACAACCAGCTTGTTGTACGATCATCTGACTGTTAGTACACGCGATTACAACAGCCATCGTACAACGGTTATACAACAGAAGTTGGATGAGTAGACTAGAAAACTTTGGTTGTACAACAAGCGGTCATACGACCATTGTATCGTGTGTACAGAGAAGTTGGTCCAACAAAGTTGTACTGTGCAAAACAGGCATGCTCAGAAGTCAGGAACGCTCGGAAGTGTCCATTCTGGGAAACCTACGTTCCTAATTCACAAATCACATTCACCTGAACTTCCTCTTTATACGCTTGTAACATGTCACTACGTTAGGCTTGGTTGTACGATCGCTTAGTGCACGGCAGTACGCGAGACACAACAGCCAACATCCAACTTGGTCCAAAGTTGGACATTTGGTTGTACAAGCGTTGCACCGTGTGTACGAGGCTTAAGTGAGAAAGGTGATCAGAGATTGCATTGGAAAAACGTGCACCTGCAGAGGTGGGCGGGAATGATCTGGGGTAGACTGGCAGAGGCAGGGTGTGTGCTAATGAGGTCAGTTTGTGAACACCTTCCTGTGTCTTAACTGTTTTCACATCCTAAGCCTAGGTTCACATTGATGTCAAATCACATGCCAAATGGATGGCTATTGCCGGCAATGGCACTATCCCGAATCTGTGCGACGCCGACGTTGCGGCACCGCACTGATTCCCAAAAGTAGTTCCTGTACTACTTTTGGCAACTTCGGGTGCCATTTCTGTAGACATCTGTGCAGGAACCCACACAGATGTCTCTGAAATCGCCCCCAAAGTCAGATTGCATTGCCGGGTTGAAATCGTGTGAGTTTGGCTGAATCCCTTCCCATCCCCCTTAGAGTTAGAACACACCTAGAGAACACAGTTAACCCCTTGATTGCCCCCTAGTGTTAACCCCTTCCCCGCCAGTGTCATTTATACATTGATCAGTGCATTTTTATAGCACTGAGAAATGTAATAATGTCGCTGGTAGCGAAAAAGTGTCATTTAGGGTCAGATTTGTCCTCCGCAATGTCGCAGTCCCGCTAAAAAACGCAGATCGCCATTACCAGTAAAAACAATAAAAAATATAAAAGTCCATAAATCTTTCCCATGGTTTGTAGACGTGATTATTTCAATTAATATACGCTCGGAGGCATGTTAAAAAAAAAACACCCCAAAAAGGACCTGCTAATGGTGTTTGGTGCAGTTTTTGAGTCACGTCCTTTAACCACTTGTCTACTGGGAACTTTTCCTGCCCAGGCCAATTTTCAGCTTTCAGCACTGTCGCACTTTGAATGACAATTGCACGGTCATGCCACACTATACCCAAATTAAATTTATATAATTTTTTTACACAAATAGAGCTTTCTTTTGGTGGTATTTAATCACCGCTGAGTTTTTCTTTATTTTTTGCTAAACAAACGAAAACTTTGAAACTTACGAAATTTTGAAAAAAAAAAAATTCATAGTTTTTTTTAAATTTTGCAAACAGGTCATTTTTCTCTTTCACTGATGTGTGCTGATGAAGCTGCACTGATGGGCACTGTTGGGACTGCACTGATAATCAGTGCCCTAAATATCTGTGTAGATTTCCCTTTAACAAAAGCCGGTTATTGTCTCTCTCCTTCTGTCAGCATGAGGAAAGAAAAGCCGATAACTGGCTTGTGTTGACATGTGTGATCAGCTGTCATTGGTAAAGGGCCACTGTGGCCCTTTACCCCAATCTGTGATCAGCGAAGTCTGAAGGACGTGGCAATCACAGAGCACGCCGCCCGTGCGCTCTGTGGGAAAACATCAATAGACTCCCTCCTGACTATAGTGCGGGCAGGAAAAGGTTAAAAAACGCACCGCAAGCACTGCAAAAGCGCAGCATTAAGGTATAGGCGGTTTACTGGCCGTTTTGAAGTGAACCCGAAATATCTTGCTGTAATGAATTTGTCTTTTTATTTTTGCAGGTTTTGTTTTATTTTTTTGTGCTGGGGGATTGGGTGTGAGCATATTGTATGTGTTTGTGTGTCACCCACTTCCTGGTAACAGTATGGTAACATATTGAGGAAGCAGGATTGTGTGATGTGGGAATTACCCACAAATATATTGCAGACAAAAATATGTTCTAAATTCTGCCTGACCCAAAATAAGTATAAAAAGTCTGAAGAGCTGAAGGCAGGCAGACCCAACCTGAAAGGAAAGAGGTTTGTGCAGATTATATAATGCAAAGCACAGTGTATACAGCCAAGCAGTTTGGGGTATGTGGTGTGCAACACTGTACATAAAGCTGAGCAGGATGGAGTATATAATATACAACACACTTAGTAAAGCTCAGTAATATGGGGTATATAATGTAAAGCACAATATATAAAGCCAAGCACTATGGTGCATATAATACCCAGCGCAGTGTAAACATCTGAGCGATGTGGAGTATTTTTAAAGTGCTATCAATCCCAAAACGTTAATATATTTCAGCTTACCAATCTTTAAAGGAGTTGTAAAGGCAGAAGGTTTTTTTTATCTTTATGCATTAAGATAAAAAACCTTCTGTTTATAGCAGCCTCCCCAGCACCCACAATTACTTACAGGGATCGGCAAGGTGTCTGCTCCCGGACACCAGTGTCCATCACCACTGCTTGCAGTGGCTGCCTCGGAGGCTCTGACTTTTTTTTATAATATATCTCTCCTGGGTATCCTGTGACCTGACTCTGATGTCTCCTCCTAGGCGTAATCATACTACAGCCGGCTGGGTGTGCGGCGCCACCCACTCCTCATGAGGAGTGAGCCTGAGGGAGGGTCTAGCCAGAGTAGACGTCACTGACCGACCTCACTGAGGAGTGTCAGTGTGCCAGGGCGAGTGAGCACGGGACTCGGGGAGAGATTGGTATGCTGTAGTACTGTGACTGGCGGGAGAGAACAGGAGGAGGACCATACCGGAGGGTCATGGGATGTGGCGGCGGTGGTGACAGGTACACTATGAGTCTGTGACTGCCTGGTGGTGAGAGACTCAGTATGTCACACTCTCTCTGGTCTCTGCACCGCATCCCCACGCTCGCAGCCGCCATGTGGCGATCCGCTGCCATTTTGCGGGGGATCGCCGCCATATCTGCTAGCGATCATTCGTTGCAGTGGCCACGATCGTTCGTTGCAGTAGCCGCATCGTTCGTTGCAATAGCCAGGATCGTTCGTTGCAGTAGCCACGATTGTTCGCTGCCGTAGCCGCGGGTGTGCTGTTTGGCCTCTAGTGACCTCTTTGGCGGCCATCTGCCGTAGTCGCGGCCTGGTGTGCTTCGGCTTGGGCCTCCAGCGATTCGTTCGGCGGCCAATTTTTTTTTGGTGATCCATAAATTTGGACAGCACAGCGGCATTACAGTGCAAAATAAGTGGTGGGCTCCGCTCCTACTGGGACATGACGCAGAAGGGCAAACAGCAAGTATAGCTGATTATCCCTGGGGTGTCGGTGGCGGTGGGCTTAGTCCATCTGGGCATTGCCCGGTCGCTCTTTGGGGTGTTGATGAGGCTGCATTGTGGGGTGTCATGGCCTTTGGGCCTAGCAAGGACTCAGGTGGCACAATGGCGACTGAGCCTGTGGGTTCTTCCACAGAGAGGTCCATGGAAGCGCAGGCTGTGCTGGAACCAGTGGTCCCCTTAGTCCAATTGACTTCATTTTTGGGGAAATTCTTTGCCGTGCCAAGGGGGTGACTAAAAAGCATCCATCCCCTCCCTCTCCCTCTTCTGGAGAGGAATCTGAACCAGAAAGGGGCTCGGTGGTCACAGGGACCCCCGTGGAGCTCTCAAGTGGTGAGCTGGAGCCTTCGGACTACCTACGTTTGTGGGTCCGTTAAGCCAGCACGGACACTTAAGGTTTATCCTTATGTCCACTTTTTTGACTCCGTTTGTGTATAAGGAATGGCGTTAGCCACAAAAATCCTTTCATTGCCTAAGCGGTTCTGTACGGTTATCACTTGGTGGATAGTTTTTTACAGAAGGGGCGTCAGTGGACTCTCCCGGGCTCGCCTAAATAGGGTGACGACCTTTTCTTTGGAAGGGTCTCCATCCCTTACGGATCCGACCGATAGGCGGACGGAGGCGATGCTCAAGACATGTTCTTGTTGGCGGGGACGGCCATGAGACCGGCTTTGGCGTCGGCCATGGTGGCGCAGTCGCTTATGGATCGTGCGATTGAGTTGCACTCTGGACTGGACTTCAGGTACTACCTGGAGGCTTTGCAGTGGGTTGTACACCTGATACAGGGTCTACGGTACCTGTGTGGCGTAGCCTTAAGACCTGCTGTCAAAGAGGTCTGATTTTTTTGCAGCCATTGTGAGACGGTTGCTGTGGTTACGCTGTTGGTCGGGTGACCACGCGTCCATAAGGGGCTCACGGACCTACCCTTTTAGGGGGGTCGGCTCTGGGGCTCAACTGGATGAAATCAGTAAGGATTTCACCAGGGGAAAGGGTACGTTTTTTCTTCCAGCACCACAACGGCGGGAGTACCGCAGTAAGCATGGTCCTTCTTCGGGCCAGAGGCGGTTTTTTTGTACGCCCGGTACAACGGGCAAGGGCTCAGGCCCTGGCAAGGCTGCCTTGGGGGTCGGTAAGCAGCCCTGGCACTGCATGCCCGAACAGATGGAGGACAAGTTCTCCTCCACATAGGGGTTGCCTCCGCCTGACTTTCGGGTGGGGGGCAGACTGCAGAGTTTAGCAGACTGGTGGACCTATCACATTTCAGACTGGTGGGTCGAGCAGTGGTGTTCCCCTGGTACAGGTTAGAGTTCAACACTCTACCCCCAGACAGGTTCTTCCTATCGAACTTGAGGCCCCTCCGGGGCGTCGGGAAGTTCTTTTAGGGGCGGTTCAGACGCTGCCCGAACAGGGGGTACTTGTGCCGGTCCCTCCATTGGAGAGGTTTTTCCTTTTTTTGTGGAACCCAACAACTAAGGTGGGGTCAGGTCAGTTTTTGGACCTGAAGGTGCTCAATCACTTGGTGAAAGCGCAAAAATTCAGGATGGAGTCTGTACACTTGGTCGTGGCCGTCCTTCACCTAGGGTACTTTCTGGCGTCTCTGGACATCAGGGACGCTTATCTACATGTCTCATTGGTCTTCGGCACCAGCGCTTTGCGGTAGGGGTTCTATATTTTCATTTTGTAGCGCTCCCCTTCGGCCTGGCCTCGGTCACTCGGGTCTTCGCCAAGCTATTGGCTCTGGTGCTGGCTCTGTTGAGGCTGTGAGGCATTATCGTGGGGGCATACCCCGACGATCGGCTCCTGCGAGCGGAGTCAGCTCGGCTCCGGAGGACAATGTTGTTATCACCATGGCCTCGATGACAGATTTCGGCTGGCTGATCAGCCTGCAGAAGTCGGCATTGACTCGGTTTTATCGACTGGAATATCTGGGTCTAATTATGGACACGGAGCAGGCGAAGGTGTTCCTTCCTCCGGCCAAGTTACTGATGCTACAAGTAGCAGTGCGTGGTCCTCCTTAAGTTTCTGTATGCGGGGCTCATGGTCTCGGCAAACTGATTTCTCCCCCTGCCTTGATCTATAGTCGCGAGGGACGCCAGCCTATCGGGCTGGGTAGGAGTCCTGGCACAGCTGTCTGCTCAGGGTCGCTGGTCGGCGCAGGAATATCGCCTTCCTATAAATGTGTTGGAGCTGAGGGCAATCAGGCTTTGTTTCTCCCACTGGGCGACAAGGCTGCGTGGCCTCCCGGTTCGGGTTCAGTCGGACATCGCCACAGTAGTGGCGTACGTGTCCGATCAGGGCAAAACATAAAGCTCGGCAGCAGCTGCGGAAGCGGCCCACACTCTAGGGTGGGCAGAATCTCACGTACTGGCAATCTCCGCCATCTACATTCCGGGCGTAGAAAACTGGCAAGCAGACTCTTTCAGTCGCCAGACTCTGGATCAGGGGGAATGGTACCTACATCCAGAGGTGTTTTGCCAGATCTGCCACTGGTGGAGCACGCCAGACGTGGTCCTGCTGGCGCCCAGGTTCAATCACAAGGTGCAGACCTTCGTGTGCAGGGCAGGATTCCGTTGGCGGTGCCACGGACGTTCTGGTAGCGCCTTGTTTTCAGTACAGGCTGCTTTAAGTTTTTTTTCCCCCTTTTCAAGCTTCTACCGTGGCTGCTGCGCAGGTTAGAAGTGGAGGGAATCCCGACAATCCTGGTGGCTTCAGTTTGGCCTCGGCGCCCTTGGTGCGCTGACGTGGTGCGGATGGTGACCGACGTTGCCTGGCGACTTCTGCTTCGCGAAGTTCTGCTCTCTCGGGGACCCATCCTGCACCCTGCTTTGCCGTCGCTTTTTGGCGGCTTGGCTATTGAGTCACAGGTGTTGAGGGATAGGGGGGTCTCTCACTCCGCGATTCCTACCATGCTTAGAGCGCGTAAGTGAATTTCGCGCAAAATATGTAATCGCACCTGGAAGGCTTACTTTGCCTGGTGTGAGGCGGGCGGTTGGAACCCCCGCTCCTTTTTTCCATGGCTCGGGTGCTGGTTTTTCTTACAGCAAGGCATGGATAACAAGTTGGCTTTGAGACACTCAAAGGCCAGATTTCGGCTCTCGCGATTCTTTTCAGCGTCCGTTAGCGACGTTGTATTGATCTGTACAGGTACACGGTGTGCGTCATGTGGCTCCTCAGGTTCGGTTGCCGTTGGCACCGTGGGTTTTAAAGTTAGTACTATCCGTACTGCATAATCGCCATATGGGCAGATCAGGGATATTTCTTTACAATTGCTGTCATAAAGGGCGGTCCTTTTAGTGGCCATTGCATCCACTGGGCTGGTGTCTGAGTTGGCAGTGTTGTTTTGTAGGTCTCCCTACTTGGTTCTTTATAGGATAAGGTGGTGCTGCGCCCTTCTCCTTTTTTTCTGCAAAAAGAGTGGCTTCCTCTTTTTCTCATAATGAGGACATTGTGCCCACAATTGCTTTGCATTCCTTGGAGGTCGTAAGGGCATTACGGGTGTATTTGACGGCTACAGTTCCTTTTTGGAAGGCTGATGCCTTGTTGTTTTTACCGAAGGTGGTCTCTTTTCACATTAATGAAGATATTGTTCTTCCTTCATTGTGTCCGCATCCTTCACATCCTACGGAATTTGAGTTACATTCATTGGATGTCGTGAGGGCTTTGTGGGTGTATTTGGCGGCCACAGACTCTCTTCGGAAGTCTGATGCGTTGTTTGTGCTGACGGACGGTCCGCGCAAAGGATTGGCGGCCTCATTGGCCACTGTTTTGCGTTGGATTAGATAGACCGTGACTCATGCATATCCTGTTCGGGGCAAGGTACCCCTTTTTCCAGTCACGGCTCATTCCACCAGGGCTGTTAGCACTTCCTGGGCTTTCAGACACCAGGCCTCGGTGTCACAGGTGTGCAAGGCGGCCACTTGGGCCTCGGTACACACGTTTACTGAGTTTTATAAAGTTGATGTATCCGCATCTTCGGCTGCTGCTTTTGGCCGTAAAGTTTTACAGGCGGCAGTGTAGGCGTGGCAGGCGCCTTCTGAGCGTTTCTGTTGGGTACAGTTGTTGTCGTTTACCCACTCCTCTTTTCTGACACAGCTTTGGGACATCCCCACATGTCAGAGAAGGCTGCGTCTGTCAGTGAACGTAAGAGAAAAAGGGATTTTATTAAAACTTACCGTAAAATCCTTTTCTCTGAGTTCACTGACAGACGCAGCACCCACCCCTCTGTGTTGCGTTTGTACGGCTTGTTAGGAACTGATAGGCTAACCAGAGTAGGGGGGTTATATGCTGAAGTGAGGACGGCCCCCTGGGAGGTGCCAGCCTATCCTTCTGCTTTTTTGCCTAGTCAACTCCTAGTAGAATGAGCATAACTCACATGTCAAGGAAGAGCTATGTCTGTCAGTGAAAAAGGATTTTACGGTAAGTTTTAATAAAATCCCTTTATTCCTCCCACTGATGCCAATGATGGGGCATAAACATTTTATAACCGTATACCACAAGCAGTCTTTATGTAAATGTTATTTCTCTTCCGTTCACTGACAGACGCAGCCTTCTTATGACACATGGGGTTATGCTCATCCTACTAGGAGTAGACTAGGCAAAACAAACAAAAGCGTAGGTTGGCCCCTCCCAGGGGGCCGTCCTCACCTCAGCATATAATTCCCCTGCCCTGTACAGCACATCAGTTTTTATTTGCCTAGTGCAAGGAGCAGACCTGGTTCCCTTTGGGATCTGCGGTCTCCTGAAGATTCATCTGATGAAGACTGCTATCAAGAAGCTGGCTGGTGGTATAGAGGATATCTCGAATCCAAATCTTTCCCCAGTCCGGCCGACACTATGCGAACGCCCTTCAGGGTGCCCACCGCATAGCGCTCTGATTACTTACCTGAGCCCCATCTCTCTCTCCAGCGATGTCCACGAATGTAAGTCTAAGCCATCCAGGACACTCCTCCTGATTGGCTGAGACAGAGCAGCAGCGCCATTGGCTCCCGTCGCTGTCAATCCAAGTCAGTCATCCAATCAGGGGAGAGAGGGGGCAGGGCCAGATCAGGGCACCATGTCTGAATGAACACACAGAGCTGTGACTTGGCTCGGGTGCCGCCATAGAAAGCTGCTTGCTGTGGGGGCACTCGATAAGAGGGGGAGGGGTCAGGAGCAGCGGGAGGGACCCAAGAAGAAGGTCCAGGCTGCTCTGTGCAAAACCAACTGCACAGAGGAGGTAAGTATAACATGTTTGTTATATTTTTTTTTTAGACTTTACAATCACTTTAAATGTGACTGCATTTGTTTCCTTTTTTTAGGCTTTTCTTTATATTCACCTGGTGATTTCGCCTTTAAAGTGGAGTTCCACCCATTTAAAAGTCAGCAGCCACAAAAGTGTAGCTACTGACTTTTAATAATCAGACACTCACCTGTCCCTCGCTCCAATGATGCAGCTGCCCGACGCTTCACTCCTTACCCCTCTCCCATCCACGGCGCCGGCATCACAAGTGTGGGTGCCCCCGGCTGTGGCTTCACAGCCCGGCACGCACTGTGTGAGCCGCTCTGCGCGATTTGAATGGCGGGGCAATCTTTTGGGACCCGTGACGTGTCCCAGAAGAGAGGGAGGGGGAGAGGTGAACTTCCGCTCGGTGCCGCGCTGATAACAGGGTACCCGCTCCCCCCCTCCAAAATGACATGCCAATTGTGGCCTGTCAGAGGGTCACCGTTACTTAAAGCGGAAGTTCCACTTTTGGGTGGAACTCCACTTCAAAACACTTTGTCTTCAAGGTGTCTCCACTGTGGATGGAAGAGCAACGGGAACACCTTTGGACAGTAGCAGAACTAAAGTTCTGCTGTGACAGACCATGAACAAGCATTTCTTTCTTGCAGAAAAGAAATGCAAAGTCTCTTCTGCTATTGGATGTACCTACCTGCCTGCTCGCTGTCTTCTCCTGCATATAAACTGAGCTGTACATGTGCAGCTCCGCTTATACCGCCGGTCTGGTCCCTATGTGCTGGCATGACTGACTCCTGGAGTGACGTCATCCCACGTTAGCCATTGAAGATGCCCAAAGACGAGCACACAGCAGAAGATGCCGGTGAGGGACAGAACTGTTGAAGCACAGGGGGTTTTATATAACTAAATGTTGACCATTGTAACCAACCTGTCAGTAATAAATTTTTTGTCTCAACCCTCTAACTGCCACCTTTGCTGAACAGCTGGGTTTGTTGAAAAATAACCGGCTGTTCACCAGGTGAAAATAAAGGAAAAATAACCTAAAGAAAGCTGATGCAGCCACCACATCCAGGGCCGTTGCTCCCGCTAGGCAAACTAGGCAGCCGCCTAAGGGCACACTGCTGCCTAGCCTAGGGAGGGTGTAGGCCGGTCCGGATGGATGGATCATTCGCGGCCGGCGTCACACCACGAGACTCTGCAGCTTTGCCGGCATAGGGCTGGAGGAGTGAACATGCACAATGTCTAGGAGTCTGCAGATAGAAGGGCTGCTGTGTGCTACTGCAGCTGGCTTCAAATATTGCCTCCGTATATGTCACTGAAGTGCTGAAGGGGGCCACTGAGACCACCTCTACCTCCACCTGACAGATATCTGCCCATACATTTTGGACTGCACCCCCCACCTCTGAGGGTTCTCTCACATAAACGGGACAGTGGGGCGGCTGACCTGTGCTTTTTACCGCTCCCTGCTTATGCACCCAAATCCTACCCATCCAGTCAAAGCTGTGGCATTTTAACCTGAAGCAGAACTGCCTGTCAAACTCACCCATTGAGTTCCATGAGTCCACTCTGCAACTGCGAGCCAGACGCTTGGCTCACAGTTGTGGTACGGTCTCACAATGTCAAACTGCTATACAGCAATTTAAGAAAGTAAAAGCAGGCACCAGGAGGCAGCAGTAGCACCTCCTGAATGTCCGCCAGCTGCTGTTGTACCACCCTCTGAAAAGCAATCCACCACAGATTGCTTTTCAGAGGTAGTAAGCATTACCGCAATTGTTAGAGACCTAAACACTGACACATCTTCCATTTCACACTCATTACCCAGAGCATTACTTCCCAGACACTTCCCATGTTACCCACCCCCCCAATTTATATCAAGGACCAACCCACAGATGACCTATATCGTTCATAAACCAATTCCCACCCCCAACATTCATACACCCCACAGGCCTCTCCATACTTTGTGCTGACAGGCGTCACTCCCAGCTTCTTCCTACCCCCCAATTGACAGACGTTATTCCATAGTTACTTTCATCCCCCACTTCCCTAACATCCCTCCCTGTTAACTCCACAAACACCACAACTGAAAGTCATCCTTCCCAAGTGACTTACACTCCTCTCCTGTACATACTACCCACTGCTATACCTCCACACTCCTCTCCTGTACATACTGTCCACCGTCATACCCTCCACACTCCTCTCCTGTACATACTGCTCACTGCCATACCCTCCACACTCCTTTCCTCTACATACTGTCCACTGCCATACCCTCTACACTCCTTTCCTCTACATACTGTCCACTGCCATACCCTCTACACTCCTCTCCTGTACATACTGGCCACTGTCCTACCTCCACACTCCTCTCCTGTACATACTGCCCACTGAAACACCTCAATTGTCCCTCCCTACAAT
>BLSH010291950.1:1059806-1073129 GCA_018402905.1 Glandirana rugosa | reverse complement strand
AAAAATAAAAAAAAATAAAAACCCCAAAAATGAATTCTCATCATCCGTAAACGCGACCACTTTTGCGCAAACCAATCAATAAACGCCGATTGCGATTTTTTTTTTTATCGCAAATATGAGGACAAATATAAATCGGCCAAAAACGGTGAAAAAAAATGTTTTTTTTATATTTTTTTTTTGGATTTGTATTTTAGCAAAAAGTAAGAAATTTGGGTTTTTTTGCAAAATTGTCGCTCTTCTTTTGATTATAGCGGCGATCAGAAATGACGCAGAGGTGATCAAATACCACCAAAAGAAAGCTCTGTTTGTGGGAAAAAAAGGACGCAAATTTCGTTTGGGTACAACGTCGCACGACCGCGCAATTGTCAGTTAAAGCGACGCAGCGCCAAATCGCAAAAAGGGCTCCGGTCCTAAAGCTGGAAATCCTTCCGGGGCTGAAGTGGTTAATGTGCAGTGACTTGTGTCACAATAAAGGGTTAATGTGCTGTAAATGGGGACTGCATAATAAAGGGTTACTGTAGTTTAAATAGAGTGTCATTATTAGGCTTTATATGTATTAACCAGAGAGTGTTCAGAAAACAGGAAATTTTCAGTGATTTTAAAGTTACAAAATATCTCAAATCAGGGGATTACAAGAAAGGGTTAATGAGCTGTCACTGGGGGTTGCACAGTACAGGGTTAATGTCTATTGAATAGAATGGACTTAGTAAAGTTGCTGGAAAGTGCTAATGAAAGGTTTAAAAAAGGGAAATGAAAGTGCACAGTAAAGGACTCTGAGGAGGTGGCTAAAAAGAATGTGAATGCACAGTAGTTGTATTGCAGCTCTGAGTATGGGCAACGCTGCTGTGTGGTTTGTGTGTTGGGCACGATGTACGCAGCTGTGAGTGTTGCCATGGTTTGTGTGCTGTGATGTGTGCGTTGCCATGTGGTGTGTGTCTCTGGTTTGGGTTTTTGCGTGTGCTGTGCCTGGTTTGGCCTCTATTGTTTAATATGTGTGTTGGGTATGGTGTGTGCTCATCATTTAGGCTCCATTCACACTAGCGCGACTCCAAAGTCGCATGATTTCCAGTGCTACACTGAGTACGACTTTGATCTGACTTCACACTGTCTCATCGAAAGTCGCACCAAGGTAGTGCAGGCAGCTTTTCAAAATCACTGCGATCTTTAAGTTGCACTGATCTTCTGCGGGTACCATTGAAAAGAATGGGGTGTGACTTGTGATGTCCAAAGTCACATGAGAAGTCGAATACCAGCGAGGGTGTTTAGTCAGCTACAACCAATAAATACTGTATGATAAAGGCATGAATTAGGAGGTGCATAATAAAGGGTTAAAGTGTTACTAAACACACAACAGTAAAATCAGTCTGTATATGCAGCATAGCATGCTTGTTATACTTAGGCCTCATGTACGCTGCTGCTGGTAAACGGAGGTTTAGTGGCATTTGGGCGTTTTTTTCAGCTGCCCCTGAACGTTCCTCTGTTATCTTATCAGTACATTTACACAGGGTCATTTAAGGTCGTTTCCAGGCAGTTGAGTTCAAAGGCTTTTTTTGGAATACAAAAAAATGGGTTCAAACGCCAGTTCAGAGGCATTTGAAACACTAAACAGCTTGTAAACGCGGTAACTCGCGTCTAGGACCGTTTCGTTTACAGCCGTTTCCATTTAAAAAACGCGGCATGCAAAACGTGGCAAAATGGCCGTTTTAGATGCCGGCTTCTAGCTGTCAAAAAAAAATCGTTCAAAGGAGTTTGAAATAGCGTTAATGGAGCCTTACTGTGGGACTTTAGGGGTTAATCCTCAGCTTTGTGTAAAAAAGGCTGTTTTATCCTGTATGCCCTGTGTCCCTCCTGCACTGTCAATCTATGCAACTCCATATAATACACAGCAAGGTGGTAAAGCTGCACATGCTCAGTTTGGCTGAAGTGGTAAACTCCTCCTACTTGAACACACATCTATGGACAAACGGTGCAGGTTATCAGGAAACCGTGGTATACAGATCATCCCAAAAGGTATATAGTGGCAGTATTTTAATGTAAAAAGAAGATTTATAAGCTGGGGGGGGGGGCAGATTAACTATTTTCATATTACTGGGATTAGTAACACTTTTTAAAGCGGTTGTATACCCCAAAAAAAAGCCTGTAAGGCAAAGGCATAATGAGCTAGTATGCACCGTAGTCTCAGTCCTGGTTCGCAGCAATGCGTTTTTTGTTGTTTGCATAAACGCACTGAAAGAGGAAGTAAACCCAGATGGGGTTTACTTCCTCGATGTCCCCCTGTAAATTAGAAGCATAATGGGCTACTATGCATCGCATAGTAACCCATTATGTGTCACTTACCTGGAAACGAAGCCTGTGACGTCCAGCGATGTCCCCTCTGCTGGGCGCATCCATCTTCTGCCCCTCTTCCTTCCAGGGCCGCGACTCCGGCGCTGTGCGTGCGGGAGCCACCAGTCACGGCACGGTCGCAATGGAGGAACGGCACACAGGCCGTTCCTTCATTGCACATGTGCCGACATGACGTCAGCACAGCTTCAACACTGCATATCTCCTGAACCGTGCAGGTTTGGGAGATATGCAGGGCACCTACAGGTGAGTTTTATCATAGGCTTACCTGTAGGTTAAAGTGGTTGTCACAAGTTGACAACCACTTTAACATGGTTTCCTATGGGACACGTTCACATCTATGCTTTTCCAGCCCCTGCGCTTTTGGAAAGGGTCGGGACTTTTTTTTAAACACAAAACAGTGCATTTTGGTTCAACTGACATCAATAGAGAGACTGCAGAAAATCATGTAGTGCTTTTTTTAATGTGTTTTTGACGCGTTTTGCATTTTTTTACTCTGTCCAACAACAAATTGACCAAAAAAGCATAAAAACACAAAACGCCTCAAAAAAAGCATGTGCAAAATACAACGCAAAAAGCACCGCAGAAATGAGTCAAAAGCAAACTGCATAGGTGTGAACTAGGCCAAAGCCAAACCCTCAAAAAAGAAGCTTGGTCATTTAAAGGCAGGACCATATTACCCATAAGGCATCATGTCTAAGGCCTGGTTGACACCTATGAAGTTTGCTTTTGATCCATTTTTGCGGTGCACATGTTTTTGACACATTTTTTGCTTTTTTTATGGGCAATTTGTTGTTGGACAGATTCAAAAAAATGCAAAACTCGTCAAAAAGCACTACATGCTTATCTGCAGTGTCCCCATCGAAACACACTGGGGTTGATTTACTAAAGCTGGAGAGTGCAAAAACCGGTGCAGCTGTGCATGCTAGCCAATCAGCTTCTAACCTCAGCTTGTTCAATCAAGCTTTGACAATAAAACCTTGAAGCTGATTGGTTTCTGTGTGGAGCTGCACCAAATTTTGCACTTTCAAGCTTTAGTAAATCAGCCCCACTGTTTTGCATTT
This sequence comes from Glandirana rugosa, assembly GCA_018402905.1. Lineage (NCBI taxonomy): Eukaryota > Metazoa > Chordata > Amphibia > Anura > Ranidae > Glandirana > Glandirana rugosa. Next base: position 1,069,722 of record BLSH010291950.1, on the reverse strand, counting down.
AGAAAAGTCCCTAAAAATGCACCAAAAAATGCATAGATGTGAACCAGGCCTAAGGCATAGTGGAAGTTGAAAGGGGCTTCATTGCTTACTTCTTCCTCTCTTCTTTTTCTGACCAATCACTGCCATAGTAAAGCAACATAACGGCCACAGTCGCATTGGGACCTTTTTTAATACCTGCCCAGTAGGCCAGGAGTCAGAAGAGATACTGCCCGACACTGGGGCATTTCATTCCTCCCGTTGACACCACTGACACCGGGGCATTTAATTCCTCCCATTGACACCACCGACACCGGGGCATTTAATTCCTCCCATTGACACCACTGACACTGGGGCATTTCATTCCTCCCATTGACACCACCGACACTGGGGCATTTCATCTCTCCCACCGACACCGGGGCATTTTATTTCTCCCATTGACCCCACCGACACTGGGGCATTTCATTCCTCCCACTGACACCACCAACACTGGGGCATTTCATTCCTCCCACTGACACCGCCGACACTGGGGCAATTCATTCCTCCCACTGACACCACCGACACTGGGGCAATTCATTCCTCCCACTGACACCACCGACACCTGGGCATTTCATTCCTCCCATTGACACCACTGACACTGGGGCATTTCATTCCTCCCATTGACACCACTGACACTGGGGCATTTCATTCCTCCCATTGACACCACTGACACTGGGGCATTTTATTTCTCCCATTGACACCACTGACACTGGGGCATTTCATTCCTCCCATTGACACCACTGACACTGGGGCATTTCATTCCTCCCATTGACACCACCGACGCTGCTGATGCTGGTACGTTATCCCCCCCCCTTCCCGCTGACACTGCAGCCTTTTTTTCCTCCACCATATTTTCTGTATTAAATCCTTCAGATTGCTATGGTGCACAAATGACACCGCAAATACTGCCTGGTGTGATGCTTATAGTGCAACCTTCTCCTCATTACCAATTTTTTTTCTCGCCCCAGTCTCACACTTGCTTTCTGTTTCCAGGAATGATATTCATTGAAAGTGGGTATTATTATTATTATTATACACGATTTATATAGCGCCAACAGTTTTACGCTAAGCACAATTACAATACAGTTCAATACAGAAGGGACAAGAGGGCCTATTGTATTTATTGTTTAAACTGTTTAAACTTAAAACGTTTGCAATTTCTGTCATTTATTTTTTTTGAGGTTGTCAGTAAAAAATGTGCTCTGTCAGTAAACAAATGTGAATTGTTGACAACCCTGGTGTGTCCCTGTCAATATACTTGCTTGTTATTGCCCCTGACAATATGCATCACATATGCCCCATACACAGTATATGTGTCTGGCAATGTGTATCCCCAATAATTAATGTTCCTAGTAACATTACTGGCAATGTTTGTCCCCAGTTTTATATGTCATTAGGGATGTCCTCTTTTGGTAACATGTATCTAAGGTACAAACAATGTGCTCATTATGTGGCACATTAAGGGCTCATGCACGTGGCTGTAAAAAAAAATAAAACAGTGTTTTTATCAGTAAATAGATCTGAACACAGCTGTATAGTTTTCTATTAGCCCATGCACACAGTTGTGACAGATCAGTAAACTTAAAGTATTACTAAACCCAGGAGCCTGCATTCACTATATCTGGTCTCCCACAGTACACAAAACATGGAAATGCAATTATTTTAGTAAATATAAACTGCCAAATACCTTTTCTCATCAGCAGTACATAGCAGTCTTGTAACTTCCATCAGTGTCTGATTAAAGCTTGTAGGAGGAGTTTTCATTCTCCCCTGATTGTCCATTGAGGCTGCAGGACCCCTGACCCTCTGTCTGGACATTGCTGTTTGGCCCTTTGCTGATCACATTCACTCTCCCAAGAAAAAAACAACTCTTTAGCAATACACACCAAACTGACCAAGTGCTGCTTGCCCCAAAGGCTTTGTTCTATCATGATATGGTTTGGGGACAGTGGAAGAAGGAAAGGATCAGAGAAGACAGGATCAAACAGCCTTTTTACACAATGCAGAGTATTAACCTCTTAGGTTCCACAGTGAGTATAGCAAGCATGCTTTACTGCATATACAGACTGATTTTACTTTTGTGGGTTTAGTAACACTTTTAAGGCCCCTTTAACACCGAGGCGCTTCTAAACTGCCAGTAAAACACTAAGCACTTTTGAAGAGCTTTCTATTCATTTCAATAGAGAGGGGCATGTTTTCACCGCCCTGCCAGCGCACTGCCCCAGCGTGAAAGCATTCATTGATTTTAATGGAAATAGGTTTTCGTGAGCTTTTTTTTAGCGTGAAAGCGCCTGAAAAGTGCCTCAGTGTATAAGGGGTCAGTGCAACTTCGCTCTCAATCAAGATTGAATATTTTTAATCCTTATGCTGCTAGCATTAGTAAATTAATAGTAAGGTATATTATATTTACTTGTTTTCAACTTTTATTTGACATCTCTTCAGTTACTTGCTGTTTTATGGTCTAGGTAAATAACGTTTATAATAATGTTTACATGTGTACTGTACAACTGCACTTTATTTGAATCCCCTGCTTTTTAGCAACATAAAGGACAATAGGCAGCTTATTTAAGAATTTGACTGTGTCCTAGCAACAGAAGGACACTTGGTGGCTTCATTAAACCACTTCACCCCCGGACAGATTTCCCACTTTAAGACCAGAGCACTTTTCGGCAATGCTCCGCTTTAACTGACAGTTGCGTGGTCATGCGATGCACCCAAACAAAATTTGCGTCTTATTTTTCCCACAAATAGAGCTTTCTTTTGGTGGTATTTGATCCCCTCTGCGTCATTTCTGATCGCCACTATAAACAAAATAAGAGCGACAATTTTGCAAAAAAAACACAATATTTCTTACTTTATGCTAAAATACAAATCCAAAAAAATATAAAAAAACAATTGTTTTCATTGCAATTGGCGTATATGATGAGAATTCATTTATGGGGTTTTTATTTATTTTTTACTAGTAATGGCAGTGATCTGTGATTTTTAGCGGGACTGCAATATTGCGGCGACCATTTCGAACCATTTTGACACTTTTTTGGGACCATTGGCATTTATACAGCGATCAGTGCTATGAAAATGCACTGATTACTGTATAAATGTCACTGGCAGGGAAGGGGTTAACCTGCAGGGGGCACTCTAAAGCCTTGTACACACGGGACGACGATCGTACGTACGATCGTCGCAAATCGTATGTTGCATAATGTAACTTGCATACTGACTGCACTACGCGATCTTACGAGCACAGAAGAACGTTCAGGTGCATGGAATTAGCAGCCGGCCGTTCCTGACTTCAGGGCATGCGTGTTTTGCACAATACAACTTGTTGTACCAAATGCTCTGTACACACGATACAACGGTCGTATGAGCGCTTGTTGGTACGACCAAGTTTTCTAATCTGCTCATACAACTCCCTTGTACGACCGTCGTATGTTCGACTGTTCTAATCGCGCATACGAATGACCGATATGGCATACAACGGTCGTTAGTACGACCTGTTGTATACGATCGTCGTCCCGTGTGTACAAGGCTTTAGAGTTAGCTGTGTTCCCTGTATGTTGTTAACTGTATGGGGGCTGAGCTGAACGGGGGAGGAGAGTGATCGCGGCTCCCATACACAGGGAGCCTACGATCACATTCCTTCCCCCTGTCAGAACAGAGATCCGTGTGTTTACAGACAAGGACCCCTGTTCTGTCACTGTGGGGGAGCTATTGTGGGGAGCCAGCACCGGCAGACATTGAGTCCGCCCTACGCGCTCCCTGGTTCCCCCGGAACACAGTGAGTACACCTCTGGCCGCACACTCACGATCCGCAATCTCGCAGCCGCCATCAGGTGACGGCGGTTTGCGATATCGAGTCAAGTTACCATTGTCAAGCCAAGGTGGCCGGTCAGCAACTGGTTAAGAAGTCACCTGCTTCCTAGTAACAGAAGGACTCTAGGCAGCTTCAATGAGAAATTGCCTGCTTCTTAGCAAATGAAGGACCCTTGGCTGTTCATTGGGAATTTGTCTGCTTTCTAGCAATGGAAGGATGCTAGTTGGCTTCATTGGAATGACGCCTGCTTCCTAGCAACAGGACGACGCTAGACAGCTACATTGAGAAATCTGTTGCTTCCTAGCAATGGAGGGAAACTAGGCAGCTTCTAGCAACTGAAGGATGATAGGCAGCTTCATTGAGAGGTCATCTGTTTTCTAGCAACTGAAGGACACTAGGCGGCTTCATTGAAAAGCTGCCTGCTTCATAGCAATGAAAAGGCACTAGGCAGAAGCTGCCTGCATCCTGACAAGTGAAGGACCCCAGGGGGCGTGGCCTGGCGAGAGCCCAGGCTGAGGTTTTCCCTTCACTACTGACTGGATGTGCGGCATTGGGGGATTTTCCCCACTTTTTTTCTAGCTGTCACAGGAGCCGGGGCCTCTTCGTTTAAAGGTCAAAGTGAAGGACTCTAGGTGGCTTTCTTGAGAAGCCATCTGCATCCCAGCAACAGGACATGCATGCTGTAACACTGTGCACATGTAAACTTTGCTCAAACACTGCAACTGTACAGCATACAGAGCACTTTTTGCACAGATATTACTGCCAGCTTCTGCCATCTAGTTGCTCTCTTCATTTGGCCTTGTACATTAACCTTTAGGAGGCTGTAACCCTAAGAAAAAAAAAAAAGATCCTGTTCCCTTATAGCTGATTAAACAGCAGTGCTTGTGCTGTTTGTGCTTGTGCTTGAGCCTGTGTCTTAGAATAACAGGGAGGTGAGGCCACCATTATTCTGCATGTAATATCCCATCCCCATTGTGTTTAGCTGGTTAGTGGGCATGGAGGAGGGAGGAAGTGGGCTGCTATTTACCACTGTGTATACCCCCACATGTGTGACTCTATAGTCAAATGGGCTGCTCAGATGTGATAGGGAGGAAATGCTCAGCATAGAAACTCACTGAAAACTGAGCATGTGCAGAGTTGCCACCACAGCTCTGCAAAATCCCTATCTGAATTGGGGGGATAGAGAACAGCAGGATCAACCAGTTTTTTTTGCAGAATACAGAAAACAAATCTCTGTGACTCAGTGGTAATGAACGGCATGTAATACAGCATTTATTGCTAGTTTTTTTATGATGTGGGTTTAGTGACACTTTTCATAGTCCAAAAAGTGGGGCTGCCGATGTGGTAATGACTAAGCTTGTACCTATTGAGTGAAACGCATCTACCTACCTGTACCTACCTGTACATGACTTTTTTGAATAAACTGCAAGCTGAAGAATTTATCTGTGCAGTGCTGCTCGCCTGTTTCCATTCACGCTGCCGATGTGGTGCCTGAAGTGCTGTATGGTTCTCCTAGGCCCAGGGGGCGTCTCTATGATTGCCTGGGCTCACATGTAATGGGTTGAGTATCGCTGGCCTTCATTCATCCCAAGAGAGGAGCTGCACTGGATTTTAGAGAGGTAGGTCAGCAGGGGATGGCACTAAAGAAGAGACTAGCATTGCAGAGAAAGGTGTTTTTTTTTTTTTTACCATGTTGGGCTTCATTAACCAGTTGCCGACCGCACGCCGTGGCTTGACGGCGGCAACATGACTCTCCTGCGCAAACCGCCATTACCTGATGGCGGCTGCAGGAGCGAGTATTGGAGGCGCGCTCACACGCTAGCGGGGGATCCAGTGATATTTACACACAGGGCTGGTGCAAGGCTTTTTGACACCCGGCCTAGGCGAAACCTCATTTTGCTGCACCCATTGGCTCCACCCCCTTTGTCCTGCCCATGTGACAGGAGGCAGAGCTATACAGGAAGCATTGGCTCTGCTTCCTCTAGCGCTGGCTCCAGTGCTGCGCTGCACCTCTAATTAAACTACCAGTCGGACAGAGCAACTGCCTGAGACTGAGTTAGTTACATGCTGCAGCCTGCAGAGCATGCAGATACGGAGGGAAACCAGCGGTCGAGCGCCTCTAGGCAGCAGTGTGCCCTAGGCAGCTTCCTAGTTTGCCTAGTGGTAGCACCAGCCCTGTTTACACAGTAATCCGTCCATTTTTATAGCACTGATCACTGTATATAAATGCCAATGGTCCCAAAAAAGTGTACGATATGTCCACTGCAATGTCCCGGTCCCACTAAAAGTCGCAGATCGCTGCCATTACTAGTAAAAATAAATAAAAACGCCATAAATGAATTCTCATCGTTTGTAAATGCTATAACTTTTGCGCAAACCAATCAGTATACGCTCATTGCGATTTTTATTTTATTTTTTTACTTACCAAAAATATGTAGAAGAATATATATCGGCCTAAACTGATGAATACATTTTGTTTTTTTTATATATTTTTTTGGATACGTATTATAGCTAAAAGTAAAACATATTGTGTTTTTTTCAAAATTGTCACTCTTTTTTTGTTTATAGCACAAAAAATAAAAACTGCAGAGGTGATCAAATACCACCAAAAGAATTTGTGGGGGAAAAAGGGACATCAATTTTGTGTGGGTAAAACGCTGCACGACCACACAATTGTCAGTTAAAGCAACGCAGTGCCGAATTGCCGACTGTCCCTCTGCGAGATCTCATGTGATTTGCAGTGCAAATTACATGCGATGTCAGTGTGATGCGATTTCAGCCATACAGATTGTATGGCTGATATCGCATTCGGACCAAACTCGCGCAGGACCCTTTTTTGGTCTGCACCACAATTGGATTGCATTGGGTGTTCATACCCATGCAATCCGATTCCTGTGCGAGTTTGCAGTTCGCAAAAAGGGGGTGTCATTAACAATGTATTGACACTTCCCTTCAGTTCGCATAGGGGCAGTGTGAGTCGGGTGCAATGCAGGAACCTACAGTGGACTCGCAGGGTTCCCGCATCTCACCTATGTGAACCACCGGGGCTCAGCATCTTGTCACTGTGTATTTAACTCCTTGTCCAGCAGTTCTTTGGTTGTTCAGTGGCTTATTTAACCACTTCAGATCTGCGCTATAGCCGATTGATGGCTACAGCACGGATCTGAATTGCCGGGAGGCCGTCAATAGACGTCCTCCCCTTTTGTGCACTCCATGCGCGCTCTCGCAGCCGCCGCCGCCGCATGCTGCGTGAGCGTGCCCATGGATTGGGCGGACTTGATGTCCTCCGGAGACCCACGATCCCTTCACAGAGAGCCAGAACAGGGAACCGCCGATGTAAACACTATGGTTCTCGGCTCTTTGAGGGGGGGCATGACAGGATCAGTTAGATCTGTTATGTCACTGTCAGCCCCGCCCCACACGGTTAGAACACATACAGGGAACACATTTAACCCCTTAGTGTTAACCTCTTCCCTGCCGATGACATATCTTCAGTAATCAGTGTCTATTTTTAAATCTGATAGCTGTATGAATGTCATTGGTCCCAAAAAAGTGTCAAAAACGTCAGACGTGTCCGCCCCAATATCGCAGTCCCGATAAAAATCGCAGATCAGCCCCATTACCAGTAAAAAAATTAATAAAATAATAAAAACGGCATAAACCAATGTCCATAGTTCATAGGCACTATAACTTTTGTGCAACCCAATCAAAATACGCTTATTGCGATTTTTTTTTTTTTTTTTTTTTGTACCAAAAATATGTAGAAGAACATATATCGGTCTAGACTGAGGAATATTTTTTTTTTTGGATATTTATTATAGCAAAAAGTAAAAAAATATTGTTGTTTTTTCAAAATCGTCACTCTTTGTTTATAGCGCAAAAAAAAAAAAAAAAAACGCAGAGGTGATCAAATACCACCAAAAGAAAGTTCTATTCGTGGGGAAAAAAGGACGTCAATTTTGTTTGGGTACAACGCTGCACGACCGCGCAATTGTCATTCAAAAAGCGACAGCGCTAAAAACTGAAAATTGGTCCAGGCAGGAGGGGGGTTTAAGTGCCCAGTAAGCAAAGTTGGCACAAAATTTATAGTATAATAGGGGGCTTAGCCACCTAAGATAGCTAATTATTGTCCACAGAAACTGCTCTGCTGGTTCTTTTCATTTTTTTTTAAACAGCAGTAGCAAAATATCACCTTAAAACCCCTTGGTTTCTGTGTTACACCTCATCTTTTGGTTTTCTCCAGATTTTCGAATCTCACCCGTCTTACTGTAGATACACTGGTGAGTCAAAAAGAAAGCAGAAGTCACACACAAACAGGCTGAGCTAAAGCAGAAGAGAGCTATTTCAGGGCATTGATTCCCCGCCCATAGCATCGGACCCCTTCCTATGAAGAAAGATTCCGCTGACACGCATCCAGGGATCTATAGGTGAACACCTACCTGGATCTAAGCACACTGTACACATCCGGCCATAGAGGTAGGATACACACCAAAACAAAAAGAGACGCAAAGTGGTCAGATGACCAACATAAGGGCAACACTTTCTGTTGACGCTGCTCTGGCTTTCATTACGGCAGGGGACAGATGGAGATTTGGAATCCTGACAGAACATACTCGGCAGTGTAAGAGAAGAGGGCATTGCTCGCGGATAAACATCGCTCTCGCTATGTGCACCCTTTGCAGAAGTATTGTTGGCCTCAAATTAAAATGTATTTGGTGCAGGTGCATATGTTCTGGTCCACTGAGCTAGCAGAAAGTTTTCTCGCCTTAAGCAAGGACAGAATCTTCTGGATAAAATGTAACTAGTCCAATTCATTCTGTACAGCGAGCGACATTCTGTTCCATGGTAGATCCTCTGAGTCAGACATGCTGTGTTATTAGACATTACGGGACTTATGGCGAAACTCATATGGGAAGTGATTGCTGTTTGAACCTTAGGTTACTTTCTTGTACAAGAATACTTTTCATAGACAACTAATATATTTTAACAGTTTCTTAAAAATATATACTTGCCCACCCAACTGGGGTCATAGCGCTTTGCTTATGTATCTCTGCAGACAGGTTTCCTAACAGGTTGTTCATTGATTATGGACTTTGTATACTCAGATTGTAGATTTGTGGACTTTTATATGTGCGGATTTATTTATTTCAGATACTTGTATATCGCCGTCAGTTTACGCAGCGCTTTACATATACAATGTACATTCACATCAGTCTCTACCCTCAAGGAGTTTACAGTTACATAGTTAGTGAGGTTGAAAAAAGACACAAGTCCATCAAGTCCAACCTATGTGTGTGCTTTTATGTCAGTATTACATTGTATAAACCTCAATGTTGTGGTCCCTTAGGTGCCTATCTAATAGTTTTGAAATTATCTATTCTCCCAGCTGAAACCACTGCTTGTGGAAGAGAATTCCTCATCCTTACTGCTCTTACCGTAAAGAACCCTCTACGTAGCTTAAGGTTAAACCGCCTTTCCTCCATTTTTAATGAATGGCCGCATGTCTTTGTGTGCTCCCTTGGCGGGATAGTTTTGTACCTATTGTGGGGTCACTATTGTATTTGTACATTGAAATCATATCCCCTCTCAAGCGTCTCTTCTCCAGAGAGAATAAGTTCAATGCTCGTAATCTTTCCTCATAACTAAGGTCATTCAGTCCCTTAACCACTTCAGCCCCGGAAGGTTTTGCAGCTTTAGGACCAGAGCACTTTTTGCGATTCGGCGCTGCGTCGCTTTGACTGACAATTGCGCGGTCGTGCGACGTTGCGTCGCGGCTTAGCGTTTTTCACGAGACCAGGATTTCGACGTTTTGGAAGGCCCCGACTTCACCAATTCCCTGACTTACTGGAATCAATACTCCTTTCTAATGCTCGTAACTTGAATAAGAGAGACCTCTTCTCTGCGAACTCTCCCCTATACTAAAGTTACATGTTTATGTTATCACTGGGGTGTTATCCATGTTTTGATAGGGCGGTTCCCTCGTGTGTTTCTGTACGCCGGTAAGTAATTTTTACCTCCTTTCCGCCAAATTGGAATTCGATGCATCTCCCAAGAAATGCCATTCTCGTCATTCCTACTCCTTAAGAG
>BLSH010291950.1:1029995-1043584 GCA_018402905.1 Glandirana rugosa | reverse complement strand
GGGGGTGGTGGGTGGGTGGTAAATAGATGGTGGGGGGGTGTATTCTGTCACCTAGGCAGCGCTGTGGGCATTGCACATCGCCCACAGCGCTGCAGCACCACCTCTCTCCCCCCTCTCTCCTCTCACACTGCACCGATCGGTGCGGAGAGGAGAGACAAGCCGGCGCTTCCGCCGGCTTGTTTACATGTGATCACGCCGTCATTTGACGGCGCGATCACGTGGTGAAAGGCCGCTCACAGCGGCCATTCATCACGATCCGTGATCAGTCGGGTCCCCCGGACCCGACGGTCACGGATGTTCCCGTGTGCGCGCCCCAGGGGGCGCGCGGGAAGCGCGATTCTGGGAGGACGTCAATAGACGTCCTCCCAGAATTAAGCAACCGCCCTGTAGACGTCAATTGTCTATGGGGCGGTTGTTAACTGGTTAAGAACAAACCTACAGACCCTATCTTGTTTGTAACCTGGGGACCACCTGTATATCCTAAAAAAAGCTAAAGGTCAACCTGCTGCGGTCTCCTCCAATGGTGGATGCATCAGTAATGCAGCTGGCAAGACACATTACGTTAAGGAGACTCTAGTCTGAAAATTAGACCTAGATCTGAAGTGCTGCTATGAACCAACAGAACACCTCCAGTTAGTCATATTGCATTGCATTTTACTGAAAATTACAGCCCAGCAGATTGAAAGGAAAAGTGGAGTTACCCTTTAAAGAAGCCCTTCCGGAGGAAGAGAAGAGAGACAAGGTGGTAACAGCTTTGTAAGAGCTGAAATTGGCGGGAGACTCTGTGGCGGATGTGTCAGTAGACCTCAGTTGATGTTTTTCAAGAACGATGTACCTCTCGGTCACAGCAAGGAGGGCACCATGGCTGAAGCCATGGTCGGCGGATCCCGCCTTAAAAATAAAACTGGTGCAAGATGCCAGACAACAGATCCAATCTATTTTGGAGTAGACCGGATACAGCAATCTCAAGGGTGACCACTGGCAGGTCAGGGCGATTATTATCTGACAAAAAAACAGAAAAATCAGAAAGGTCCAGCACACAGGCAGCAACTCCCTGGTAGATACGAGGAGGCAAAATCCTACAGACTGCAAAAATATTAGTAGAGGAACTAGAGAAGTACCCAATTTTCATTGTTGAAGCCTTAAAAATCTAAGGCACCTGTCTTGGGAGAACAGCAGTCCTTTTATGGGTGCGCTTATCCAGGGGGTGTTTGTGTGAAGCTTTGCGCACACACCTGGATGGAAAATATTCAGGATCAGTGGGCCATATCAGCTATATTGGTGTGACATTGGTGGAAGTTTAAGGGATATCGACCTTCTGATCTCTTCCAGCCAGTCAGGTTACCAGATTTGATGGAAAAGTAAACAATTCTGGTCCAGTTTGTAGCCAAATTGAATAAAAATGATCAATCGTGAAGGCTCCAAGTGCCCAGAGGAGATGAGGATTCAGTTCACCCCTGTTCCTAGTGGAAAAAACAGAAAAAAAAAACAAAATTCGGCAATCTGTGCCCAGTGCTAAACTTGAAAAAACTCAGCAAGCATAGAAAGTTGGAGCCATGCAAGATAGAGAACTTCCAATTAATTATACTATTGATAAATCTGGGAGATTGGATGCTCTGTAGGTTTATCAGGCACCTACTTACTTGTCCCAATCCATCCTCCATTCCATTATCCATTTCAGTGCCTCCCCTTTGGTCTGTACACCTCCCCCAGGACATTCACAAAGGTCCTACTCTCTGCAATAGCGAGGGGGATGAGAATACACCACTACTTTGATGGCATCTTTTTTCTAGCAGCAATTGGGAGATGCTTACCCAGCATCAGGATGCTCTGCTTCACAATCTACAAAATGTTGATGGCTATTTAATTGGAAGAAGAGCTTTCTCTGCCCAGCCCAAAGAATGAGGTTCTTGGGGGCATTTTTGGATGCACAGAAAAGATTCAGTAGAACTTCCACAAAGGTGCTTTGGGAGCAAAGTCTCTTCCAGCAGAACAGTGCCTGAGTATCCTAGGTTCTTCGTAACTGTCCGATTGTCGTTTTTGAATGGAACATTATCACATCAGACCACAGCCAGAAAGGTTGAGGGTCACATTTCAAAGAGCAGGCTGCTCAAGGTCATGGAATGCTCAGCTTATGAGGCATAGCACTGAATGCTTTCGAACTAAGTGCAATGTTCAAAGCCCTTCTGTCATTAATTCCTTTTATAAGAGGAGCAAGAGTTGTACTGTGCCTAGACAGCAGGGGAAAGGTAGAATTCTTAGTCTGTCAGTGGAAATTCCTGTATCAATAATTGCAATTATACCATTTTGGCTTAGGAGGCTGTAGTGTCTGTCTCTCCTACATTTGAGCATTGAGTCACCACTAAGGATGGGCTCGGGCGTGTTCGCAAGTGCACGTGCCTGAGCCCGTCGGGAAGGGAACCCTGCACTGCCCCAATCACAGGCAGTGAGACATTTTCCCGATGCGCGGCTGCAGCGATCAGGGAATGTCTCATTGCCTCTTATTAGCGCAGTGCAGAGTTCACTTCCCGGCGGGCTCGGGCACGTGCACTTGCGAGCACGCCCAAGCCCATCCTTAGTCACCACAGGGACAATTTTGCCATCCAGCTCCAAGAGACTACTTTTGATGGCATGGAATTTGAGAGGCAGAGGCTACCAATCAAGGATGCTCAGTGTAGGTAGTGGCTACCTTGGGTCAAGCCAGAGAGGTCTCCATGAGTAACACTTATCAGAGAATATGGGTGAATTATGCAGCTCTCACGCAGCAAAAGCCTGGAGTCCTTTATCACCCAAACCAGCCAAGGTTCTGTTGTTCTTACAACTGGGGCTGGACTGTGGGAAAGGTTGAAATATGTTTAAAGTTCAAAGTTTAGACTTGTCTGCACTTACAGGGGGTTTAAGGAGCCCTTAACCCTTTAGTGATGCGATTCTTAAAAGGCTTGCATGAAGTCATAGACCTGCCAGGAAACCTTTTTTCCCTATGTGGGACTTGCTTATGGTGCTCAGCTCTTTCAAGGCCTCATTTCTATGCTATAGAATTGGATACACTCTTCAATATAACCCTGAAGACCATGTTTCTGGTTGCTACAACCCCTGTGAAAAGGGTGTCAGAGCTGCAGGCTTTGAACTCAAGGAACCTCACCTAACGTTTTGCCTGGATAGAATAGTCCTAAAACCCCAGATTGCTTTATCCATAAGGTGTCTTTTTCCTTGCACTTTAACTAGAAAGTGAAGTGAGAGAAATAGATCCCCTGGATATTGATCTAACTTTGATGGCCTGCTTGTCAGCTACCTTTTCATTCAGAAAAGCTGAAATCTGTGCTTGGTTCCAGCATGGCTTAAGGCAGGGTCAGTCAGCATCGACACATACAGTAACCTCCTAGATCGTTAAGCCTACTCGTCACAAGACCTTCCTGTTCCGGGGGACTTAAGAGCACATTCAACCAGGGCAGTGCCAGCCCTGTGGACTGAGCAGTGGCGAGTGTCTCCAAGTCAGCAATATGGTCCTCCCAGGACTCCTTAATTGCACTTTATTACGTGAACCCGGCTCAGCTCATGACAGTAACATTTGGAAAGTTCATTGTGCATTCTTACGCTACTGACCATTATAAATGGTTGTATGGCGAGTTAGTTCCCATTGTATGCTGCCATGATGTGCCAGGAAAAACAGAAAATTGTATACTCACCTTTGCATAATTTTCCTTTCCTGGTGCACCTTCATGGCAGCATACAGATTTCCACCCAAATGGTCAGTTACAGAGAATGCTGCGAGCCGTGTCTGTCTTTGATTTATAGCTAACCAGTCCTATCAGGTTGTGGGGGTGGAGGCAACCCATTGTATGCTGCCATGAAGATGCACAAATTACAGAAAGGAGTATACAATTTTACCGTTTCGAGCATCCCCTGCAACAAAAATGTCCATTTTGGCGAGATACTCTCAAACTGAAATCACGTCTAAAGGGATACAGACCCTGCATGTTTCCTCATTAGAGCCTTGCAGGTGCAGAGGTAATTCTGAAACCACTACCATACAGATTCATTTTGCACATGGACACAGACAAACAAACAGTAAGGGCCCTTTCACACTGGGCTTTCCGTGAGCGGACTCTGCTCAGCAGGGATCGGTCCGCCGATCCCCGCTGAGCAGGTGGATGGCAGCTCCGTCTTCGCTCACTGAGCGGAGATGGAACTGTCAGAGCCCCGATCTGCTCTATGGGGATCGGATAACAACGGGCCGCCTGTCCGTTGTCATGTTTTTCACGGACAGGATCGGAGAGCGGTGGATATCAGCGGACATGTCTCCGCTGACATCCGCCGCTCCATAGGGCTGCATTGAATGTCCGTTCAGGTCCGCCTGAACAACGGACAGGCGGACCTGAACGGAATGCCCGTGTGAATGGACCCTTATGTTTTCAGAATAACAAAAGGTAGAAATATGCAACAAAGTTTGTTAAAATCCCTGCAATGTATATAGATCACCCAGAGGGGAATGCTTTTTTTTTTTCTCAACTAAAGTGTAGTTACTCTTTAAGTTTATGATCTACCAGAAAACCTAGATCCTTCTCGATCATTGACTCCCCAGCCTTTCTCCTCCTACAATGTATGATGTACATTGCAACTTTTGCGCAAACCAATCAATAAATGCTGATTGCGATTTTTTTTTTTTTACCAAAAATATGAGGAAGAATATAAATCGGCAAAAACCGAATGTTTTTTTTATATTTTTTTTTTGGATTTGTATTTTAGCAAAAAGTACATTTGTTTTTTTTTTTTTTTTTTGCAAAATTGTCGCTATTCTTTTGTTTATAGTGGTGATCAGAAATGACACAGAGGGGATCAAATACCACCAAAAGAAAGCTCTATTTGTGGGGAAATAAGGACGCAAATTTTGTTTGGGTACAAAGTCGCACGGCCGCGCAATTGTCAGTTAAAGGGACGCAGTGCCGAATCTCAAAAAGTGCTCTGGTCCTAAAGTGGGAAATCCTTCCTGAGCTGAAGTGGTTAAAAAAGAAATCAGATTTGTTTGACAACTTCATTTTTTTATGAATTCATGCTGACTATTGCCTATCGTCTCAAGTATCTTCCCAACTATAGAAGTTAAACTAACCAGTCTTTTGTTACTTTTGCCTTTGTCCCCAGTCACCAACACTAAATTATCTTGTAAAGGGACTACATGTTAAGAACTGACCTTTTTATGGGGGTAGGTCCTACTCTCTTTTGCAGTCTGTCATTCATTTTGAATTCTTCATTCTTTGTAACTTTTAAATGATGATAGTGTTCCTTAATTTTTTTAATGCTTTTTTTTATTATATATCACTTTTTTAACTTTGGACATGAGCTACAAAGGTTTTATTTTTAACCTTTTAAACTTCTTGCCCATGAGAACATATTCTGCATTGTTTTACATACAGTCAAGTAGGCGTTCTTTATTGACAGCATTCCCTCCCAGTCTAAATCCTGGGAAGCAGCCCTCAGCCTTGGAAAATGCGCTCACTTAAACTTAAAGGGGGGAATTAACAATAACTGGAGCACACAGAATCTAATGCAGCTGTTTATTGCAACCATTCAGCTTGTTAAAATAAGCTTCAACAATAAAACCTAGAAGCTGATCGGTTACTATTGAACAGCTGCACCAGATTCTGTGTGCTCCAGTTTTAATAGGTCTCTCACTAAAGCTGGCCATAGATGGTTCGAATCTCAGCTGGTTCAGCAGGAACCGGCTGAGAATTGAATCATGTATAGGCAGGCTGAATGTACCCAAGTTGATCGAGCAATGAACTCGGGTACAATCAGCCTGTCGGATTTTGCATGCGAATATTGCTAGCGGCTGTTATAGGCGCTAGCAATAATCACTGGGAGAACACAATGGCTCCACGGGAGAGGTTCCCCATCAACACTGACTGTGTTAATGGGGGGAAATCGAGGTTGTAGGAAAGAAAATTGCTCCATCTGTTTGCATAGGTGTTTTTAGGCGTTCAATATGTCTTTGTTGTTTACAGCTAACATTAATTGGAATCAAGTTATGGTCACTGCTAGATGTTCATTTTCATGAACACTGATAAAAAGATCCGCAATGTTTGTTAGGTCCAGCAAAGCATTCTGTCTAGTTGGGGCTTCTATAAACTGTACCATAAAAATACCTTGTAATAATTTGTATATTTCTGCCTTGTTCTTCCAGCAGTGCCATTACTCCAGTCAATTTCCAGGTTAAAATCCTCTATTTTTAACATAGCAATATATCAAATAAATATAAAACAAATTAATACTAAGAAAAGAGGGGTTAATATCCTTATTTACAAATTATTTAGGACTTGGAGGTAAAGTATTGAAAAATGCAATAGATGGGTAATACAAAAGGATCCAATGTACATAATAGCTGGTTAATTAACAAACCAGTTCTCACTAGGTCCAAGAACAGATGCTGCAAAATAATAAATCCTACTGGATGTTGAAAAGCAAGTATTAACTACTGTGGATATGAAAACCAGAATCTTTTTGGATGACTATATTGGGTCAAACAGATCTTCAAAGTTTCCTGCATAGACAAAACTTCCCAAAACTGGTGTACAATATCCACTTTTACACCCAGGAAGTAAGAATCCAGTGTCTCTAGCCGCTATAGCCGTATTTATGGGCATCTATATGTCCTGTATCTCTTGCATAGTTTGCACAGTGTACAAGGGGTGTGGGTCAGGTGCTAGCACAGACTAATTATCTGAGTCTTTCTCAGAAGTCAGTTTAACCACTTGCTGACTGCCCCATAGCAGATTTACTGCCACAGGGTGGCCGTGATGTGTTGAATTATGTATATATATGCAGTTCTGCACTTCTGGGTAGGGGCATGCTGTTTCTGCTGTAATTAGTCACAGCAGAAGCCGATCAGCGGGTGCCCACCAATAGATGTCGGCACCCGCTGTCAAGGAGAGAGGCTGTCAGGGGGGAAGTGATGGATTTTCTTTCCCTTCAAAGCAGGGAATACAATCCATCACATCCCTAAGTAAAAGCAGCACGCATAGTACACACAAACACTGGTTAGGCACACATTTAACCCTTTGATCGCCCTAGATATTTAACCCCTTTACAGCCAGTGTCATTAGTACAGTGACAGTGCATATTTTTAGCACTGATCACTGTATTAGTGTCACTGGTTCCCAAAAAGTAATCAAGTAGTGTGTGATTGTCCGCCGCAATATTGCAGTCCCACTATAAGTTGCTGATCACCATCATTACTAGTAGAGAAAAAATAAATAAAAAGTCCAACTGCAGGTTTTAAGATCCACCCCTCCTTCCCACATATTTAAAAAAAATCATACTTACAAACCCTAGTCCAGGCAGTCTCTGGACCGACAGGCAACATCGTGTTCTTTCTCTGTTGTTCAGCTGTGGGCAGTCCAACTCCTCGAAAGAGCTACACTCTCATAAAGTTGTGTGAACATTGTTTTAGTAATACCATGAACCCAGGCTGATGTGATTATGCACCCCCAGGGGTGTGTGTCCACGGGGGCTTGTCCTCACAGGAAGTGGCTTTGATGAAATTGGGCGCTGGCTTGCGGGGTGGGGAGTTCTCAGATAACTGC
Organism: Glandirana rugosa; assembly: GCA_018402905.1. NCBI lineage: Eukaryota > Metazoa > Chordata > Amphibia > Anura > Ranidae > Glandirana > Glandirana rugosa. The sequence goes on along the minus strand of BLSH010291950.1, from coordinate 1,036,007 downwards.
AATTTTATTTTTCTCTTACGTTCATTGACAAACGCAGCCTCTATTCATGACACATGGGTTATGTACCTTTTACTAGGAATAGACGGTGTTGTGTTTGTACAGCTTGTTACGAACTGATATGCTATGCAGGGCTGAGGGGTTATGTGCTGAGTAAGGACGGCCCCCTGGGAGGGGCCAGCTTTGCTTTCTGAACTTTCGTTCTGCCTAGTCTACTCCTAGTAAAAGGTACTTAACCCACATGTCATGAATAGAGGCTGCGTCTGTCAATGAACTCAGAGAAAAGGATTTTATGGTAAGTTCTTAATAAAATCTTATTTTTACCCCTGCTAGGCTGCTCCTTAAAGAAAATTACAAAGGTGAAGGTGAGCTTTAATCTAGACAAATACGTCAAAGTGATCCTCTCTTTTCTATTACCTGTTACATACACTGTAGTGCCAGTATGGCGAGTTAAAACAAGATGTCTAGAGCAGAACCTCAAAACTGGGTCAGGTCACATTCTTTGTGACTGGTGCTCCTCTTCTGGTGCTGTGGTGGACAGATGAACAAAAAAAATACATTGGCCATGTTGTGTATACATATTTAACTTTCAAAATATGTTTCTTATAAAAGTAATACCTACCACTCTGACTTCTTTCAGCATTCTTTGCAATGCCTTTTAGGTGTTTTTTTAGTCTAAAATCCCCCTGAGCTCTAGCTGAAAACAATGAAAGAGTTGAACAGATTAGTTGAATCTAAAGGAAAACCAGTCGTAGCGATAAAACAAAAGAAGATGAAGTATATTGCTGCTAAATGCTATATTTTGAGAGCTACATTATGAACCAATAGATGACCTAGTCATTTGCTTTTCCTCAGCATGTGGTTTTCAGCACAAACCGTGAACATTGTTAGAGAAGAGTAAGGGAGGTAATAATACAACATGCTAGAGTTTAAAGTAGAACTATGGTCAAAATGAAGAAATCAATATGTTCTTCACCTATACAGTCTGTTAAACATGTCACTGACTGTTTTGCAAAAAGCAGAAAGGATGGTGAGATATCTACCTTGTCTCCAGCTGTCATGTGCACTTGCTTTAGTGAAGTGACAACGTAATTTCCTGGTTTTCGAATTGCCTGTGTTGAACACATGTTGTCCGCATATGTGTCGATCTCTCTGCAAAAAACGTCCTGACACCAGTGGGGAAGGGGCTCTTGTATCACATGGGAAGCTGAGGGATTTCATTCTACATAGAAGTCCTGATTAGGCTCCGCCCATGACCAGTCAGGGAAGCCCCGCCCACTCCCACCTATGTCCCTCCTTTGCCCGCCCACTGCTTTAGATCCTAGACCTAGCTTGTCTGTAATGACTTGTGGCTGTTCTACATAGCACACCCAGCTATTGATTGGCAGATGGGGGTGTGTAATGTGAAATAGACTGAGCATCATAGAAGGCTGGAGGACTGATAGACAAGCTATTTCACTGACAGGAAATTACATCTGAGCTCTGCTCAACTCCTCCCATCATCATTACTTGTATACAGCAAAGCAGGACTGCTGGAGGGGGTTATAGACCAGAATTGCAGTTATATGGTAGGAAAATAATCCTTTCATTTATTATGTTTATTACCATGTGTAACTTTCAGGTTTTCATGAGTATTTACTAAAATATATATGATGCCTTTAGTTGTACTTTAAAGTAAAACTACTGCCAAAAATATTGTATTGTAATAACTGTATGTAATAGTATTCCGTACATGATTTTACTTTACATTTCTCATTTTTAAAGTAATTTCTCCACATTTACATTTTAACATTTCCAGGAAAAGTCAGTGACCATGACCGTTATAATTGCCCTGACAAAGTTATAGTTTGTCCCACACCCTGTTAATTTTGATGGACAGCTTGGGTTTTCTTGTAAATGTGGTAAAAAAAAAAAAATCGGGGTCAAATATTTATTGCTTTTTTGGCTGGATTTTGGCTTGGATAATGGACACTTTTCCTTAATGTTTATGAATGTCATCTTTAAGTATCTGAAGGTAGCATGTATATGTGGTGTTATTAATTGTGGAATACCCTTTATACATAGCAAGATCTCTGAATAACCTGAGAAACTATTTGTTGGAGAGTGATTTTGTCATTTTAAGCTATAAATATGTGTTTTTTGCAGGGGTCAACAGCTACCCAGTCCGTGCTCCTGCAATCATGGCTTCTCGGATTGGATTACGAATGCAGCTGATGAGAGAGCAAGCTCAGCAGGAAGAGCAACGAGAACGGATGCAGATACAACATCAGCAACATCTCATACAGAGGCATCACCTTATGACTTCCAATGCATCCCCTGCAATCAGCACACCTGCTTCCTTTCAGCCGCCGCCACCTGTTCCTGTTGAGGTCCTACAGGTAATTTTGCCAGTGTGAGGATCTGAATTCTGAAAGCCGTGGCAAATAAAGCAGGCAGTGGGCAAAGGATTACCTACCATTATTGCTGGTGGTCTACTTACAACCGACCTTTCCCCCATTACTGCCTTGCCTTGTTCTGCATTGTCTCTTTGTTGAGGTGCCTATCTTGGCAGAGCCAGGCCTTTGCATCTCCGTGTCTGAGCCTCCAGCAAGGAGAACAATGAGGAGCACATAAGTAACATCACCATATCTCACTCTAAATCTTCTGAGACTAGCACTCAGGAGGCAGCGCCTTAGATCCTACACTGCCGATTTTCAATTATAAGGCTGTAGGTACAAAATGACACTTGCATACCAGGAAGTATACTGCTATTCTTTAAGAATTCCAGGCAAAAAATAAAATTTTCAGGGTAGTGCTTAGACACAATGAACACTTCTAGATGTTCCCTATAACATAATAAATATTTATTTTTTTAATTCAAGTACAATTTAAATCCTATGGGGACTTTTTGGATTTCAGCATAAAAGATAAACAATGTGTGTAGAATGTTCCCAATTTTTTTCTTGTGACTATTTCTAGAACTAAAACCTATACATTAGATTTTAAGTTACTAAGCAGATGACAGGCAAGGAGTCCCCTTGTTCTCTCGAAAAGCTAACATGGTCCGCAGTACATTAGTAGTTTGCGCTACTGACCTTTTCTTAATCAGAAGATGGCAAAAAGAAGACCTGTCGCTGCATTGAGAAACATGTTGGCTTGTTTAGAGCCTAAGTGATTACTGCCCTCTGCCTTTAAAATAAACACTATAAAGCACTGGATGACTTTTACTTAAGGAGAGTAAAGGCAAGGGGATATCCTGCAGACATAAAAGTGGGGAGTTGTCGACCATAAGTATACTGCTTCTCTCCCCTAAAATCTTGTTTGATCCTATTTACCTACTGTATCATTATCTTCAGTTATTGTTGGATCCTAAGATATAAGGTCCCGATGTAAGACACTACCTACCGGCGATATTTCATTACTCTGTACCACCTTTGTAACCCATTATTTCTAATAAAACTCTTATTGGAAAAAAAAAAAAAAAAGTGGGGAGTTCTGTAGGGAAAAGAATATAGATACAGGAGCACCTTAGACACTGATGTTTATTGGAATAGTGTTCTCTAAAGGGGTTGTAAACCCTCAAGGCCTTTCACCTTAATGCATTCTATGCATTAAGAAGAAAAACCTCCTATAGTGCAGCAGCCCTCCCAGAGCCCCCCTTTTACTTACCTGAACCCAATCGTTCCAGCGACGGGAAAGAGCCCAGCAGCTCCAGCCGCTGGCTAGGGTCCTCATTTGGATAGATCGATAGCAGCATAAGCCATTGGCCCCTGCTGCTGTCAATCAAATCCAGTGACGTGGGAGGGCAGGGCCGAGTCCTGCTGTCCTGTGTCAATGGACACAGCAGCAGGACTCCGGAGCATGTCCTCACGAGTGCCCACAGGGAAATCGCTTACCTGAGGGGGCACTCGAGAAGAAGAGGGGTTAGTGCTGCCAGGGGACCCCAGAAGAAGAGGTTAGGGGCCACTCTGTGCAAAACCCTTGTACAGAGGAGGTAAGTATAACATGTTTGTTATTTTTAAAAAGAACAAAACCTTTACAACCCCTTTAACATTTCAGCAAAATTTCAACATTGTAAAAATGGGAAAAAATATATATATGGCACACCTGGAAAATAGTTATTTTGTTTTTTTGTTTTTTTTGCAACATGGCATCTCCAGTATAATTTACATTTGTTCAAATGCTTGTAACATGTAGCATCTTTCTGTAAAATGTGTATTTTTCTAACTCCTTAAAGGAGAAGTACAGCCAAGGCTCGTTTGCCTGTACTTCTCCTGTAGATTACAGGAGTGCAGTTCATTCTGCACTCCTGTGACCTGTTTTCAGCAGACAGCGGGCTGATGCCCACTGTTGGCTGATGTCACAGAGCTGGTCCAGGCTGAGGAAAGATCCCGACCATATGGTCGGGATCTGCTTGCATGCCTGGACCGGCACCCAGCTCAGCCTCTCAGCAAGCCACTGAAAGCCTGAGCCGCCCACTCCCATCCCCTCCACAGCCCAACGCCCCAGTGAACGCGGGGGGGGGGGGGGGGCAGAGCAGACAGCCGTGACTGACAGTCACCAGCACTCTGCTCAGAGAGCTCTGAGAATCAAGCGATAGGCTGTGTTTGATCACTCCTTTCTCAGTCTTAGGCTGGATTCACACCTATGCATTTATAGTGCATTTTGCAGATTTGCACTGCAGAATTTGTTCCATAGCAAACCATGTTAGATGGACTGCAGTACAAATCTGCAAAATGCGAAAAGCACTAAAAATGCATAGGTGTGAATCCAGCCTTAGAGCTGGTGGGGCACAGATGCATCATCAGACTGATGCTGCATCCACCTAGGTAAGTATGATTCTAAAATAAAACAAATAACCAAACTTCTCTTCTTAAAATGCCATTCAAGCACAATTTAAGCTGGTGAGGCCAAAAGGCGTTTGGCTTTCTATACTGAATTCAATTCTGATAACCACTGTAATTTCCTGTAAATTAAAGTGACTCATTCTGTCCTATCCAGGCCATTGCTAGAGTAGCTTTTATCTTCTGCCACCTATCACTGCATGCCAACATATTCTTTCTCTCATGTAATTGCCATTCTCACGCTTAACAACAATTGTTTACATACCGCAGTGGCATTACAGATCTTGACATTCAAAGTCTGAATATTAGGGACAATTTTAACTCTGTTCTGCTACATGGGAATATTATTCTGCTGAAAATTTCCATTGGTTTGAATGAAGGTCCCCAAGCACATCTGCTGCTTGTCATTATCCTATAGACAACCTTACATAGTTACATAGGGTGAAAAAAACCCCATAAAAACACAAGTCCCTCTAGTTCAAACAATTGGAAAAAAACAAAACAAATAGAAAACCTCCATATTCACAATCATGTACCTACACCCTTATTAATGCGTTTAGGCATCTAGATGTGGTAAAGACGAATTGCTAAAATTAAAACCGAGCAAAAGAAAGGGATTTAAGTGACTTTGAACGTAACATGGTTGTTGGTGCCAGACGTGCTGGTCTGAGTATTTCAAAAACTGCTGATCTACAGGGATTTTCACGCACAACCATCTCTAGGGCTTACAGAGAATGGTCTGAAAGAGAAAAAATATCCAGTGAACGCCAGTTTTGTGCATTAAAATGCATTGTTGATGTCAGAGGAGAATGGGCAGACTAGTTTGAGATGATAGGCAACAGTAACTCAAATACCCATTGCCTGGTCTGATGAGTCTCAATTTCAGCTGCAACATTCAGATTGTAGGGTCAGAATTTGGCGTAAACAACTAGAAAGTATGGATCCATCCTCCCTTGTATCAACGATTCAGGCTTGTGGTGATGGTGTAATGGTGTGGGGGATATTTTCAGCTACAATCACCGATCTCCCTGTATACATTTCATTAATCACTTGCCGACCGCAGTCTGACGGCGACAAAGTGGCTCGAGAGACATTCGGGATCTCTACCAACACGCACTTTTAGGGACATCTAGTCGTCAAAAACTTTATGAGTCTGGTCGTGCAGACCGTGGTTGTTGGTACAATGCAAGTT